>CM055096.1:36388953-36521088 GCA_029204225.1 Diphasiastrum complanatum | reverse complement strand
GATTCATAAAATTTTTATGAGCACTTTTATTAGAACCCTTTAATATTTGCATGACCTTTGGCCACAATGGCCCTTTTTCAATGATCACTGCACTTCATAAAAACAAGGACACATTTTAGAGAAATTCTTTTTTTTTTGTTGGGCACATGGTGTTGTTTTGTCTAGTAATTATATAATGTGTAACTAGAGTAAATAAGTGTGAAGGCTCCCGAGCACCTTGTGAGTGTAAGCCCAGGTGAATAAGCACATAGTTGATTTATATAGATTGTCATTTAGAAATAAAAAGACTTGTCGCCTTAGGATTAGGTTAAAAATTAGTTAGAGGCCTAAGAATCAAGTTAGAAGATACAAAGCCAATTCTTGCAGGTAGATGGGAGTCATGAATCATATGAGTGCCTCTTTGCTAATCTGGTACCATAAAATTCAATTGAAGCGTGTGGATTAAAATTCTTCCCATTTTGTAACAAACAATAAGAGTAGAAAATGCAATGCCTTCCCCAAGAATAGAAAGGCACCATTTGTGCTCCATAATCATATACAAATGATGATTTTTTGTTGAATCAGGATATGTAGTCGCCATGTTTTTCTACGAATATTTTTTAATTTGAATGATGGCTTTTATCATATCAGTCATTAGTTTTAGGGACGTGGATTATATGTTGACTCCCAGAACTATTGATTATGCTAACTTAAATGATAGTTTCTGGTTGTCATTATTTTCCATTTTGGCCTAGTGATTGGAACAATTAGGAGGAGACACTTTTGTGAGCATTGGGTGTAGTCGGTGAATATCTTTATGCTTCATGCTATATTGATTACAAAATGCACACATACTATGTCACACCACAAACAAAAAGAGGAAGAAGTCTCACACAAACCACAAAGAAGTATAAAAGACAATAGCTAGTTTCTTACTATGACATTCGTCTAGTTCGCATACTTGAGTACTTGAGAATTTCCTTTTAGGTGTCATAATAAGCCCCTTAATTGCAAACTTCACCCTGTCGTTTTGATCAATCTTCGTTTTTTATAGCACTAAAATTTGAACTCCACACTAGAAAGTTATGGAAGTTCAAAGACTAGAAGAAAATTAAAAAGTAGAAACTTAGAAAGGGTGGGGGGTAAAGGAAAAGAGCAAAACTAGATTCTGCTAAATGTGGGAATCCATGAAACATTCTTGTGCCTCATGAAGAAAACTTGAAAGAATTTTGAAAACTCTATAAATTTTGAGATAAAAAATCACCTTGATAGTTTCATGTTTCTAGTGATCTTTTAGAGTAATGAAAGCCCTTGTCAAAAAAACAAGGAAAGATTAGTGACACTGAATCTAACATCGTTGATAGTAGATGTTGTAGATATTGCCTTGAGATGCCAGTTATGGTTGAGGTACTATGTCGGACCTCTCTGAGCAAGAGATTTTAGAACCAAAATCTCTATATTTCGATATTATTTGTGTATTGGCACATTAGAAATCTTATCAGCATGTGAAAATAAAATAAGATTTGAGGTTGCAGAAGGGAAGAAAACTGTCAATTCTTTGTGGAGGTTGCTCTTGTTGGACATTGTAGTAGATGACGGAAATATCAGTTTTGTTTTCCTCCTACAAGGACTCATTTCATATTAGTGTCCTTTTTGCATAATGGAGTTGGTGTATTGTGCCGGTTATTGTAGAAGTTTGCAAGAAACTTCTCCATTGAGCAGCAAGTTGAGTGGTTGGGTGCTATAGTGCTCGTGTTGTGTTGTCGTGATGATCCTATCGGGAGTAACTAACGTGTCGGGCAGGTAGGATCTTGGTGGGTTGTTTTGGACAGTCTTTGAAACTATGTTTTCTAACATAGTCGGGACACTCGACATGGTACTTGGTCTTGACTGGACAATCAATCATAAAGTGGCCAGTTTCTCCACAAATGAAACATCTGGTGTGCAATGGCGCTTGTATAACTGCATAGCCATCTTATATGGCTAGTGGTTCTGGAGTTTTTGGTGGGTATTCGTGATAATGCAAGGAATGTCCAGATTGTGACGGTTGTTCTTCATATCGTTGGACTGTATGTGCTTGGATAGGCTGATATGAAGGACAAGCATCAGCAGGATGCGTAGCCCGACAGTGTGGACACCATATTTGTTTTCGTCTATAAGGTACATGTGCAGTGTTTGGCTGACCAGGCATACTGCTTTGGATAGACTTCAAGATAGTTTGAAACTCATTGGTGAGTTTCTCCATCTGTAGTTGATGTTGCTTATTAAGCAAACTCCAACTGGGATTTCCAAAGATAATCTCGGGTGTCCTCTATCGACTTTGACTCATGGATAGGAGCATGTGGTACTCTCCTTTTTCTGGATTCATCAACATCTGATCCTTCATCTTCCTCCTTGATGGCATCAGACATAGCTAATTTGAGGCTCATATATTCGTCATTGGATTTAAGCTTGCGTCTAATCCACCTTGGAAGTCCAACTAGGAACCAGATAATGAGCATATGTTCAGAGGGTTGTTCTTGTACTTGAATTTTGAGGCATTTGAAACGCTCAATATAGTCTCATACGCGTTCATCTTTTGTCATTTTAATGTTACTCAATTTGACAAACTTGGCTATCGATCAAGTGAAAGGGCTATCGGTGCTACATTTGGTGCCCCTTGATGATATGGATAAGAAGTCTGATAAGGACTCCTCTTCTGTTGGACAATCCGGGGGTTAAATGGGCAATAGGCTGTATCGTGCGATGTTGCATTGCACGGTCAGTCTTAGATTTGACTTGGCACTCGTTCGCTGTATGGTTTTGTGTGCATATTGAACACCATACATTTTCATGATGGGGATAATTGTGTCTGGTTTTGTTCTAGTAGATTGGGTGTTGCTGTTATAGCTCCATGTAAGGCTTTCAGTTTCTAATCAAACTACGTCGTAAGCTGCTCCGTCTGTTGTTTGTGTTATTTTGTAATCTGTTCCAACAACAAGTTCTATGGATAGAGTGGAAGCATTTGATGATGACGATGCTATCGAGGGAGTATGAGTATGGGTAGATGGATATTCATTGTCTGACCTCTCATCCTCTTCCCTGATGGCATCCTCCATAGCTTCTTACAGAGTAGCATACTACTCCCATCGTTTCAGTTCTCTCTTGATGCTACGTGGTAGTCCTGTTAGGAACCACATGATCACTGCATGATCAAGAGCTAGGGCTGCACTGCACTCGGATCGTAGATGTTTGACCCGCTCAATATAGTCCTTGACCGTTTCTCTTTTTCCATCTTGACCTTGCTAAGTAGGAGAAACGGTCTTCTAGGAACTTCCTTGGTTTAAAGCGCATGATGAGAGCCACTTTAACCGCTTCCCAGGTGGATTTTTCTTCCTCTGACAAATTGAAAAACCAATCTTGAGCCACCGCTACTAGTGACATGGGAAACAGCATCAACTTCTCTGCAAGTATCTGATCGTTGTAGATTTCACAAGCTTGCTCGTAGATCTAGAGGAAGCGAATGAGATCTGATGATCCATCGTATTTTAGTATCTCTATCTGAGGTGCCCTCCAGACTGTTTGCAAGGGAGCGACAGGTATGAGTTGACCCATTGGATCCATTGGCACTATTCTGGTTCTGCCTCTTGTTGCGCAGCTGCTAATTTGGGAAGGTGTGGTGCTTGATTCGCTGTCCTTCTTGCTACCAATCATCGAGATCTCAGATTCATCCGATGGTGGGGCCTAAGATAGTTGGATCTTACTTGTACAGTGGGATGAAATCTGGATCTTATGGATCTGATCAAACTAATAGGTCAGTGTTGAGGATTCAGGCCTTGTACGGTGGTTTTTCCTTGATAACTTTTTACTCCTTGCATTGATTGTCCTGAGATTTTAATAGTAGCTGGATTTGATGCAGATCTTTCCATTGATCTAGTCTGCAAGTGTTCTTTAGTATGAGGGTTGGTTGTGCGAGGGTTCTTTAGCTGTTTTGCAGACAAAAAACTTTGATTTCTCTCAGATCATTCGGAAGTAACTCTCGTAAGGATCACAGGAGCTGAATCTGGCCTGGATCTGATTCTAAAAATTTCTACGAGAGTTAACTCTTGCGTTAAGTGAAAATTTTACTGTTTGTAGGGGTCCAAAGGACTAATTTGGCTTGATCTCCTCCAATACTCAGTACTAACTCTCGCAGGCTTCATCACTAATGGAAATTGTCATTCTAGATCAATTGGAGTGGTCTGCGAGAGTTCTCTCTGGATGGATTTGTTGGATCTTCACCACTAAGTGATTTTTTAGCACTTAAACCCAATGTTCTGCTCACTAGAATCAAACTAACTCTCACAGACTCCTCTGTGTCCTTGTCTCACTAAGATGGAACTTCAGAATTTTCTACGAGGGTTCTTGCCAACTGGAACCAAAAATTTTAGTGTCTGTGAGGGTTCTTTGGTATTTTCCCATCTTTTTTCCACTGGCAACTCTCTCTCTCTCTCTCTCTCTCTCTCTCTCTCTCTCTCTCTCTCTCTCTCTCTCTCTCTCTCTCTCTCTCTCTCTCTCTCTCTCTCTCTCTCTCTCTCTCTCACTTATTACAATCATTTAATGTTTAAATATTCAATGACCTTACAAAGATATTTGAAATATAAGTAAAGATTTAAAAAATATTAAAATTTAAAAAAGATTGATTAAAATTTTTGCAATAATTTTGAAAAAAAAATGAAATACAAGAATTGCTATTTAAAAAAAATTTGAAGTCCAAAAATAAATAAAAATTTTGTTTTAAATAAGCAAAATTTAATTTTTTACTTATTCTAGTGGTTGTGTGACTAATGATTTTATTTTAAATAGCATTATTATTTCATATAAGCTAATTTGCGATTATTAAAAAATCTATTAAGAAAATTTTCTTATAAAATATGACATTTTCTCTAGTATTACAATATATTTTTTTGAAGCATTTTAAATATTGATATTTAAAAAAAATTAAAAAATGAGTCTTGTCTTGTATTGTCACAAAACAAGAACGATGTGGTATTGTACCACAAAGGCCTTGTCATGTCATTAAAGCATGAATCCTAAAATTTTAGAATTTGTTTAAAGTGTTTTTTATATTGTTGTGATAAATTATTTTGTGTAATTTTTTTGTAGTTTTAAAATTTGGATAGTAGTTTGTTGTAAGTTTCTAACAGACATTTGAATGTTAGATGCGACTACAATTTTTGTTATTTATTTGAGAAGCCAATTTATTATAAGTTTTGTACAAAGTTGTTTTTTAGAGACACATGTTGATTCCATTCTTGTACTTGTTGGCTTTTTCAAACAATGGCCCAAAGTTTGAATCAATTAAGATCCTAATTAAAAATGATAAATTTGTTATATGACCTTGTTATATTTAGAGCATTTTGGCCCATGAGTTGTTGAAGAGCCTAGATAAAATATGTTGTTTTAGGTATATCGTTGATTCTTTCTTTGTACTTTGCAAATTTGGAATTTCCTCTATGTTTTTGTATGAAATCTTCAACAAATATTTCTTGCTCATTGAAATGGCTCAGTGGATTGATTATTGTGTTTTTCGCTTCATTTAATAGTTGATCATATTGATTTGTTTTGAAGTACTTTCTCGAGTAATAATTGATGTTGTTGTTTGATAGTTGTGAGTCTTGATGGACTTGTTTAAATTTGTTAACAATCGACATTTGTGGCAAGTAGTGAAATTGATGTATATTTTGTTTGTATGATGATGATTTTCATTGTTCCAATTGGATTGATACATGTCACAATTTCTCGAATTGTTGTTGTTGAATCAGTGTCACAATGATATACTACTAACTTATAATTCATGCATTTGCAAAACCAAAACAAACATAAGTTGTCACATTGTATTGGCAATTAATTGTCATTGTTGGTAAGAAGTTTTATGTATGTTTCAAATGACGTGATTTGCTCATATTGGATTTTAAAAATTGGATCGTTTTTGTAGTGCTCTTTCCAAATCATTTTCTCTTAAACTTAGCAAAAAGCATTGCACAACATTTGCTCAAAGACGGAATATGATGATTCAATAGAAATGAAAAGACGTTGAAAATCCATAATAATCATGTTTTAACATTCATAATTTGTATTTACAAAAGTCCATATTAATCACAATTACATTGTAGAGTATTTTAGTATTTAAGAATTTTCAAAATCAATACGCTACAATCTCTGAAGCTCAGACCTCCAAGGAAGTCTGGGACATCTTGAGCACCTTGTACAAAGAAGTGCGAGATATAGCTTCCAAGCTACATCTCAGTACTGAAGCAAATGGTCGTTGTAGGATCAGTCATAGATGATCAAGACGCAATAATGACATTGCTTTCAAGCTTGCCAAGCTCATACGACAACTGGGTGATGATCATCACAACACACTATGAACTGACTCTTTCAAGAGTCATCACAGTGTTGTTGTAGAAAGACACTCGAAGGAACGAAGCCTCGACTGTCGACTCTCACGCCTTATATACCAACAAAGGCTCGACTAAGCATAAGAAGAAAGGCTCGAAGCCATTGATGCAAAATCAAAAGCCGACACAACGTCAAGAGCAGTCGAATCAGCCGACAAAGAAAAAGTTGTTCTGCAGATACTGCAAGCAATCCAACCATGAGATCCAAGACTGTCGCATACTTCAAGCTAAGAACAACAGCAAGGGACAGTTGAATCAAGTGGAAAATGCAGTTGTAGAAGCACCACAGCCTATTCAAGAAGCGAATCATGATGCCTTCATGACAACCCATCAAGAAGCATCTAGCGATAGCTCCTGACTTCTGAATTTCGGAGCCACACAACATATAACTAGCCACATCGGTTGTTTCAAGTCCTATACGCCTTACAATACCAAAAGGTATGTTCACCTTGGCGACAATAGCAGACAAGCTATCAAAGGTGAAGGTACAGTAAGATCAAGCTTTGACAATCAATCTAAACTACTTTCAAATGTCCTACATGTACCGAATCTATTTACAAATCTGCCCTTTGTTAGCAAAATTACAGATCTAGGACATAAAGTAGAATTCAAATCTGATCAGTGTAAACTAGTCAATATGATAGGCAAGATACTAGCACTCGGAACGAGGCATGGATACTTGTATAGATTAAGTCATTGCTTTTCTAGTCAGGCTCTAGTAGTTCTATTCAAATCAATAAAAGTTTACTTTGGCATTATACACTTAGTCACTTAAATCATACTTCTGTATTGCAAATATCAAACAATCCATTGTTCTTGATCTAAACTATCTAGATAGGAAAGTCGGATTACTTGTTTGTCAAGACTGTCTAGTCGGTAAATAGGCTAGAAAACCATTTAGATCAAGCCATCAACATACTACTAGAGGATTACTAGATACTGTACATACAGATATTTCTGGTCCAATGCAGAATCCTTCACTAAAGGATGCAAAGTATTTTATAATGATGAATTTTTCAGAAGGACTATGATTTATTCTATTAAGAAAAAATCAGAGACATTCAATTGCTTCAGAGTCTTTAAGGAGCCAAAGAAAGAGACTGGTAAGACAATCAAAGCCCTGAGGTCCGACAATGGTGGAAAATACATCTCTACCGAATTCAAGGAGTACTACCAGAGCCAAGGTATTGAACAGTAGTTTATCACTCCTTATTCACCTCAGTCGAATGGCTTAGCCAAGAGGAAGAGTTGTACCCTTGTCGAGTCAGCCAAATGTATGCTGGCACTTACCAAAAAGCTTATGGGCTGAAGTTGTCTCCACTGCAACTTACGTCTAGAACATATGTTCGAGAAAGGCCCTCTTAGGCAAAACACCAAAGGAAGTTTAGACAGACTCTAAACCTTCATTGAAGAACCTTCAAGTATTCGGATGCATCGCCTATGTGCAGATCCCCAACAAGGAGACAAGAAAGAAATTCGACTTGCTTGGTTTTAGAGGATCAACACATTCCTCATCCACCACAATTTCAAACCAAGCACTATCGATTCTAATGTATACTTCGAATCAGTGCAACAATTCTTTATAATTATCACCTTGTATGTTGATGATATGTTGCTTTTCAGCAACTGTACCAATCTGGTAAAGGATGCTAAACAGATGCTATCTTTCGAATTCGACATGACCGATCTGGGTTAAGCTCACTTTTGTTTGGGCACTCAAATCCATAGAGACAAAACGAGACGATTGATCTTTATTACTCAACAAAGGTATCTTCACAACATTCTTATCAGATATAATCTGATCAACTATAAATTACTCGCTCACTGATGGATTCAGGCCTATGATTGTCGAAGGACCAGTGTCCTCAAACCAAGCAAGAAGAGGAGCAGATGAGAAACTATCATATCGATCGATACTTGGTTCTCTCATGTATGAAATGGTCTACACAAGATCTGATATTTCTTTGTCTTAGGAGAGATACATCAGCAACGTAATTAAAAGGTATGGGATGTTTGAATCGAATCCATATCTGGATCTAGGGATGAGACTAAGCACGAGGATGTCTGCATTGAATGATGAGGAATGAGAACAAGTGACAAATGTTCCTACAAGAGCATGATAGGGTCGGTGATGTACATAATGATATGCACCAAGTCTGATGTGGCTACCGTTGTTAGGCAATTGAGCAAATTCAACAAAAACCCTGGTATCGAACATTGGAGAGCATGTAAGCAGGTGATCAACTATGCTCTGCACTACACTGCCTCACGAGGAGAAATATTGTGATACACAGATTTGGATTGGGGAGGGGATGTCGATGATTGAAAATCGACTAGTGGGTATGTATTCATTGTGAAAATTCACATGTGTGGGAATGTCTTAATGTGTGATAATGATCTCCTAAGCTGTGTGTTTGCACTTTCGATCAAGCATAGATTGATAATCCATATCTATTTCAAAAAAGTAAGGCAAAGACACATTTCTACATGCATACAATCATAAGACAAGTATAGTCTATGTATTCTTTGTGAAAATTCACATGTGTGGGAATGTCCTAATGTGTGATAATGATCTCCTAAGCTTTGTGTTTGCACTTTTGATCAAGCATAGATTGATAATCCATATCTATTTCAAAAAACTAAGGCAAAGACACATTTCTACATGCATACAATCATAAGACAAGTATAGTCACACATGTGGAAGTGATACTTGAAAAAAACTAAGTATGAAAAGTGGTTGCTCTTGGGTAGAGAGAGAATCTCACTATGGATCCTCGAGTAGAGAGAGAAAGTAGAATAGTCACAAATTGCCAAATCTCATATAACTCTCAAAAACTCTCAAGTACATAATGGATGTAATCAACCTACTAGTACTAACTCGAGGTAGTCCATGCTCAATTCCTATTGGACCCCTTTCTACCACCTCTTGATTCCTATTGGATGAGTGATTCATGACCCTCCAAGGTCGATAGGACCAAAATGCAAGATATCTCTCTTTTGATTGGACCCTTGAACTCATGCCAACACTTTGACTTTGGTCACTCATCAAATCTAAACTTGATTCTTGTAGTGAGCCTAACTAGCTCGAGCTACATCATAAATGACTTTTGGCCTAATGATGGAAATACATGTGCACTTGATTATTTTGCCTCTTAAGCCAAAAATGGCCTAATCAACTTCCTACACATAGAAAATCTCATTAGAGACATTCATCTTGATATAGTGTAGAGCTATTCTAGCTCTC
Source organism: Diphasiastrum complanatum (assembly GCA_029204225.1). Lineage (NCBI taxonomy): Eukaryota > Viridiplantae > Streptophyta > Lycopodiopsida > Lycopodiales > Lycopodiaceae > Diphasiastrum > Diphasiastrum complanatum. Next base: position 36,511,446 of record CM055096.1, on the reverse strand, counting down.
TTTTTATATCTTTGAACTTTTTGGAGCAATTGAGGCTCCTCCTCAAGTCCAAGAACTATGTCCATCACATCTTGGAGTATCAAGATTGACTCCATCCTTACCTTCCAAATAGAATAATTGGAGGTAGTTAATCTCTCACTTGATTCCAATAGGAAGGAACCCATGAAAGCCATCAAATGTAGTGGAGATACCTTGTAATGAACAATAAAATATTGCTTCTCTCTCACTATAGAATCCAATAAAGGCGTACTACCAGCTCCTATCTAAGATCTTGCAACAAAATGTGAGATCAACCTCACTAGCTTTTCCAATCTCTCTCAGACTAGATCAACCTCTCACTAAAAGGTGGAGTATAGACAAAGTTTGGATCAAACTCTCTTTAGCATGTGAGAAGCTCACACGTGTGGGAATGCCCTAATGTATCTCCTAAGCTTTGTGTTTGCACTTTAGATCAACCATAGATTGATAATCAAGATATATCTCAAAAAACTAAGTCAGAGACTGCTATGTGTTCTTTCTGCTTCCATCATTTGCAAGTATAGTTGTCAGTTGATGTATTGCAGCAGCAAGGTCGATCCATCAAATGCTACAGAGCATGTGGAAAGTGTGAGGATCCTGGCAGTGTTGGTTCAGCAGGTAAAATTTGCTAACGATGTGTTGAAAGGAATCGAATCCATAGTGCACACCTGTCGTGCTTCCTCCGCTGCTGGAGATGCTCACTTGGAAGAAGAAGCAAAGGAGGAAATTCAATTAGCAGTAGCAAAGATCATTGACAGCCTCACTCACCATGACAACAATTGATTCCGGATCTGGAGCTCTAGAAGGACTCACGTCTCTTCTGATATTAAAAAAAAAAAAAAAGGGATTCAAGGGAGCTGAAACCCAAGAGTAGGAATTGGCATTCAGGGATGTGAAGCTGTTAGGTTCGCACATTCTGAAAATCGGACAGAAGAGGATGCAAATCGAGTTCGAATTGGAGGAATTCAGCACCTCCTTCCCATGATCGTCTCCTTCATCGAGTTGTTGCTTGTGCGGTCTTGTCCAACACCACTCTTAAGACTTGCTTTGTGAGACGAACTAGAATCACACTTCACATGTGAAAGCGGATGATGCTTCATCTCGCCCAAGGAAGACATTCAGTCCTGAAACAGAAACTGCCCTCATCCAATCTCTCTACATAGGCTATCAAGGAACATAGGTGAAGATGAACTGTTACATAAACTTACAGCTAAAGAGAGAGAAGCCATGCTAAATAACTCAGAGGTCGATGATTGCAGGAGACGAAGGTACCGTACTAAAGAACTCAGAGCTCCATGATTGTAGAGGCGCAATGCTAAAAAATAAGCAATTTATCTGAAATATTCACATGTCAACCCCACAAAAGCTTAAAATACAAATAAAAACATATTCATTTGAATTAAAACCAAAACACAAGCATGTCATTGCTATGTCCTCCTTGCAAGGCAAGGCAGGGCCAAAAAGGAATGGGCCAGCAGGCACAGGCCATCCTACACGGTTTGGCTTTCCAAAAAAATTTAAGCTCTACCCAATGCTTTTTTTTTTTTTGCGTAATGGACACTTTGAAAATTTCTACATGCTCATTATTAAGCATAATGAGCAATTATAGCATGCAAAGTTTTGAGAGCTGGAGGTGATGTTGAAGTGTGCAAATCTGAGGACTCTTCACTCTTGCAATCACATGTACAAGAGAGTATAACTCTCATAGATGTTCTTAACTAGACGTATGCAGAGGGATTTTCAGGATTAGGGTTTTTAGAGAGTAAAATAGCCATAGAGAGAGAGAGAGAGCGCGCTTTATTAACGTCTTTTCCATGCCGAAAGGCGTATAAGATGAACAAGTATACCAAATAAGATGGAAACAAGGTGGATCAGTGCCGTCAAAACAATCTAACTAAAAACAAACTAATTAGGTCGCCAGGCAGTTTCCATACCTTTGCTATGGTGCTGAAGATTTCCTTCCAAAAACTTTTCAGCTTCTTCAACAGCATTTTGGGAGTTCAGAATACCTTTAACACGAACATTGAGAGCTTTGTGTTCTCACAGACGGCCCTTGGTGAAGGTGGCTGAGATAAACGAAGGTGAGGGTTATAGACGAACCTTTAAGTACATCTGCTCATGATTGGACAGCCTTATGGTGCTGTTTCTCTTGACTTTCGAGCTGCTGAATTTTAGCTGTGGTAGCAATCTGGGAAGAAATTTTGATAACTGCAACTTCGTTTTTGAGTGCTGCAATGGAAGGGTCTAGCTTCTGAAGGTGCGCTTGCACAACGAGAAGCAGAGAATCATGGGAAGCAAGTTTCTCTCAATGATTGTTAAGGTATTCAAATAGACAGAGTTGATCCTCACGAAGAAGACTGACTAAGGTATATGTGGAGAGAGAAGCAAGTGCTTCTGGAGTGTCTAGAGTCAAGGGAATAGCTTTAGTAGTTACATTGTTCGAAATAGAATTTGATGGAGAGATGGGAATTGCAACGAGCATAGAAGTACAAGGCGAAGTTGGATCTGGTTGTGAGGCGCAAAGAGCCATAGAGCATCGCTGGTCAGTGATGGATCAGATCTGGAAGCTAGAACGAGATGGAGGACAGGCGCGATGGAGCAAGCAGAAACTGCCATCGCTAGGCAGCAGCCATGGAGATCCGCTGGGCGCTGAGAGAGAGAGAGAGAGAGAGAGAGAGAGAGAGAGAGAGAGAGAGAGAGAGAGAGAGAGACCAGTCATTGATAGACTTTGTCATTTCAGATTTTTCAGGCTGGTTAGCATTGGTGTTTCAGCACAAGGGCTCATTTGTCCCATATGCAAATTTTGAAACAAATAGTTATGGACTCGGCTCATTACATTCGCCACGTCCATTTACATTTACAGTTACTTTACTTTATGCATAAGCAGGCCTTGGGCCCTTTTTTATTCATTAGTGACATTCAGACTATATGGTTGGCCTTTGGCCTTATTATTCATTATTAGGCCATTTGGACATATTACTGGAGAGTGGGGGCCTTCTTGGAGGGCGCACTATTATCCCTCCCAGTTGGGCCCTAGCCACTGGAAGCTTCCTTTTAGGGCTTCCTCTTGGCTATAAGTAGAGAAACTGTGTCATTTGTCATTCAGTTGATGATATTGATCTCTCTCTTTAGTCTCCTTAACCTCTCTCTTTCATGCTTTCTAGGGTTAAGTCTTGCTTATGTGATGCTTTCATAGCTTAATTCTAGATCAGTTGTGGCTCTATTCGTAACTTGGTATCAGAGCACTTTTCTGAACACAATCTGGAATTTTTTCTTTGCTACCTTGCCTTGCTCCTCCATCGTTGTTCCTATAGCTCCATTATCGTTTGACAGCCCTGTTCCATCGCTGTCTCCTTCCACTCCTTCCTGCCTAGCGTTCCCCCTGTTTTGTCCCCTCTTTTCGTTGCTGCCCAGCGCTCCTCCTCTTCCTTTCCATCGTTGTCCCTGCCTTCCGACCTATCACTTTCGTCTGATATTTTTCCAGTTTGCAGCCATCTTCCACAGTTAGTTCCCTGATTGTCCAGCGCCCATCCTCATCCAAAAACTACCCAATTCCAACATCATTTGCTATTCCAAACAGCTAAAATTCTTCAACCTATAAATCGTTGCCTCAGCACTCCCAACTTGTCACTTTTGTCTTTTTTTTTCTCCAATTCTAGCCATCTTTTACAGCTTATCAAAAGGCTGTCGCGCGCTCATTCTCCACCACATTTTCAGGAATTCTGACTCCGTTTACTCTTTCAAATTCACATTGTATCCCTGGCTGTCCAGTGCATTTTTACAGCTTCTCCATTGTTCATTGTTGTCTGTTTTTTTTTCAGTTGTGATAATATTGGTTGTAATAGGCTAATTTGGGGTGACGACAAGAGTCCGCTCCCTCAAGTTTTCGTTTATTCCTTCCACTATCATTATGGCACATTCACCTACCCCGAGTGAGACTACTCAGGAAACCTTATCCGATGTTTCGTCGCATGGATGAGACCCTTTCTGGCCTCGTTCTTTGCTTTGATTCGGTTATGACCGGCTTTGCTACTATGCAGTCACATATTGATTTCTTACAGCCTCATGGTCCTGGTAAAGCTCCTGTTTTTCCTACATTTGGGACTCCCCCTCCATTTGGATTTCCATCTTCTTCTGCTAGTCAGTCTGGTGGTGGACCGTGCATTTTATCTAACCCACCTCCTCGTTTCTTTCCTCGTCCCCCCCTTCCTGAGCCACACTTTGCTCAAGACTTTCGTGATAGGGTACAGCTTGCTACCTATTCCGGTTCCTCCGACGGGAACTTATTAGAGAATTGGTTTGCTAAGCTTGACACATATTTTCAAATTTACCCCAAGACTGATCCTCAGAAGATCCAGTTGGCTGCTTTACATTTAGATGGACGTGCCGCCACGTGGTGGCGAGTTTATAGAGTTGATCCTGATCGGGAAGGGCTCCATGTATGGCATACTTTTGCCGACCTCCGCCATGCTATGATTGATCCTCAGTGGCTTGACCGCCAATGTGATACATTCCGTAGTCTCACTCAGACCAGTGATCTTGCTTCTTATACAGATCAGTTTATGGAGCTTTCTTATCTTTTCACAGATCTACAGCCCACTGAGCTTATTTCTCGTTACATTGCTGGGCTTCGTGGTGCTTTATGTTATGATGTTTCTTCCTTCAGTCCTACCACACTTATTGAGGCGATGTCTCTTGCCAGTACTTTACAGCATAAGTACTCTGACACCCTTCCTTCCCGCTTCTCCCGACCCCGTCCTTCTGCTTCATCTTTTCTTGCTACGTTCACCCCTACACCGGCCCCTTCTGTTCCAGCTCTCTCCATTGCCCCTTCGCCTCCTCGTCCTCCGACTCCTCGACCTGCTTTTGTCCGACGTTACACGTATGCAGAATTCGCTGATCTTCAGCAGAAGCGACTTTGCTTTCGTTGTAAGAGTCCTGACCATCTTGCCCGTGATTGCCGCCAGCCTCTCCCTACTACTACTGCTGTTTTTTACCATGAGGGCACTACTCCAGCTGATTCCGATATCTACATTCATATTTCTGATGAGCCTGACTTATCCTCTGAGCCTTCCCCTCATTTACTTCCTACTACTTGCCATGCTTAGCTTGCCTATGCTACTTGGACAGGACGTCCTGGTCCTCGCTCCATTCGGTTACGTGTGCGTATTACAGGTCGAGAGTATATTGTTTTAGTTGATACTGGTAGCACTCATTCTTTTATTAGCAGTTATATCACTAGTCGGATCTGTGCTTCACATGTTCCTGCTTCCCAGCCTCTCACAGTTGAGGTTGCTAGTTCTCATTCTTTTCCTAGTTCTCAGATGTTTCAGCGTTTACCATACCGCATTGGAGATTTCTCTGGACAGGCAAATCTTTACATTATTCCTATGGAGCGTTATGATCTTATCCTTGGTGCTGATTGGTTTGCATCTCTTGGAGTCGTTACACTGGACTTGACACAACAGACATTGACATTTGTACATGATGCAGTTACACACTCACTTGTGGGCATTGATTCTCAGGGAGACTTCCAATTGATTACTGGGAAGCAGTTTATTCGAAGCATGCCGAAGGCTCATTGTGCTGCCTTATTATGTGTTCAATGGGCAGTACCAGTTCCTCCAGTTTCTACACCAGCAGCTGTTCCTCAGGTGATTTCTGACTTATTACATCAGTATGCTTTTGTCTTTTCAGAACCTACGACACTACCACCATTACGTGACGTGAACCATCACATTCATTTGCGTCCTGGTTCTGCTCCTCCCTCCCGTCCCCCTTATCGTATGTCTCGATCTGAGCATGATGAGCTTGAGCTCCATATTACTGCCTTGTTAGATCAGGGTCTCATTGTTCCTAGTCACAGCCCTTTTGGTGCTCCTGTTCTCTTTATTAATAAGAAAGATGGTACCAAATGCCTTTGTATTGATTACCGTGCTTTAAATAAGTTGACTATTCGTAATCAGTACCCTATTCCACACATGGATGACCTCTTTGACCAGCTCGGTACCTCTAAAATCTTTTCCAAGATAGACCTTCGTTCTGGATATCACCAAATCAAGATGCACCCTTCTGACGAACATAAGACTGCTTTCCGTACTCATCTTGGTTTATATGAATTTTGTGTGCTTCCTTTTGGTGTTACTAATGGCCCTCCTACGTTCCAGAATGTGATGACTAACATCTTACGTCCGCTTCTTGGTCATTGTGTCTTGGTTTATTTTGATGATATTCTTATTTTTAGTCAGTCTCTTGCTGAGCATGTTGCCCATCTTTCCTCTGTCTTTCAGTTACTTGTACACCACTAGTTATTTGCTAAGCTGTCTAAATGTTCTTTTGCTGTTTCTGATATCGAGTTTCTTGGTTTTCTTATTTGTAATGGTCACATTCGTCTGGACCCTCATAAGGTTCAGGCCATCCAGGATTGGCCTATACCTAGTGATATTCATCATGTTCGTATGTTTCTTGGGTTAGCCACTCACCTTCGTCGTCCAGTTCCTCATTTTGCCACTATCGCAGCTCCTCTTCATGCACTTTTGAAGAAGTCTAGTACTTTTCTGTGGACTCCTGATTGTCAGACAGCGTTTGATACTCTTCGTCGTGCTGTTGTTGATGCTGCCGTTATGTGTTTACCACAGTTTGATCAGAAGTTTCTTGTTGAGATTGATGCTAGTAATGTTGGTTTGGGTGCTTTACTTCGCCAGTCACAATGTATTATTGCTTATGAGTCGCGTCGTCTTCGCTCTTATGAACAACGTTATTCTGTGCATGAGAAAGAGCTTCTTGCTATTATCTATGCTCTTAAGAAGTGGCGTCATTATCTGTATCGAGTCCCATTTGACATTATTACTGATCACCAGTCTTTACGTTATCTGTTTTCTCAACGTGACCTTAGTGATCGTCAATTTCGTTGGTTGTAGTTTTTACAGTCTTTTGATTTCTCCATATTGTATCGTCCTGGTCGTGCTAACACTGCTGCTGATGCATTATTTCGTCTTCCAGCTTTGTTAAATACACTCGTTTCTACTATTCCTCCATGGTTTGATGCTCTACCTGCAGCATACCTTACATGTTCTGATTTTCGTGATGTTTATAGTTCTGCCCCACCTGTTTCGTCCAGTCCTCATCAGGTTTACTCCATTATTGACAATCATCTTTATCATTATGATTCTCTTTGTATCCCTAGTTCTTTGGGTATCTGTTCCCAGTTGTTGTCGGATGCTCATTCCTCTCCTGTTGGGGGTCACTTTGGTTTTCAGAAGTCTTATGCTCGTCTCAAAGACCATTTCTATTGGCCCTCTCTTCGATCTGAGCTTGCTGTACTTATTCGTACCTGCCCTTTCTGTCTTCGTAATAAGTACTCCCGTTCTAAATCTGTTGGTTTGCTCCAGAGTTGGCCTATTCCTCATCGCCAGTGGACTGATATATCTATGGACTTTATCCTTGGCCTTCCCCATACCCAGCGTGGTCACAATTCATGTATGGTGGTAGTTGACAGGTTCTCGAAACAGGCACATTTTATCTCAGTTCGTAGTACTATCACAGCAGAGCAGTGTGCACGTTTGTTCCTATCAGAGATTTTCCGCCTGCATGGATTTCCTCGTACTATCCTTTCTGATCGGGATAGTAAGTTTACATCTATATTCTGGACAGAGCTTATGCGTATTTTGGATGTTTAGCTTTTTATGGGTTCTGCTTATCATTCTACTTCTGATGGACAGTCTGAGGTCCTTAATAGGATCCTTGAGGATTATTTACTCCTTCAGGGAAGGATTGGGATCAGCATTTATGTTTAGCAGAGTATAGCTATAATAGCTCTGTTAGTACCAGCACAGGTGTCTCTCCATTTTTATTATCTCATGGCTATGCACCTCTTTTACCTGGCATTCCTCTTCCTCCTGAGGATACACCTGTCACACTTGCAACTTTTCTATCAAGTGCTTGAGAGCTTATTACCCGTGCCAGTTCTCATTTACAGCCTCTTCCTCTAGCTGTTGATGCACCAGGGCTTGCTGCTACTTGATCCGGTTATCTTTTCGACAATTGGGTCTTTTTTTTGTGTCGGGGAGAGTTATGGACTCGGCTCATTACATTCGTCGCGTCCATTTACATTTACAGTTACTTTAATTTATGCATAAGCAGGCCTTGGGCCTTTTTTTATTCATTAGTGATATTCAAACTATATGGTTGGCCTTTGGCCTTATTATTCATTATTAGGCCATTTGGACATATTACTGGAGAGTGGGGGCCTTCTTGGAGGGCGCACTATTATCCCTCCCAGTTGGGCCCTAGCCACTGGAAGCTTTTTTTTATGGCTTCCTCTTGGCTATAAGTAGGGAAACTGTGTCATTTGTCATTCAGCTAATGATATTGATCTCTCTCTTTAGCCTCCTTAATCTCTCTCTTTCCTGCTTTCTAGGGTTAAGTCTTGCTTATATGATGCTTTCATAACTTAATTCTAGATCAGCTGTGGCTCTATTCGTAACTCAAATGGTATTTATTGTTGACGCTGGCTCCCACATTGTGCTAGAAATAATCAAGTGAATACAATTGCTGTAAAATCCGAAATTAGAATTAGAGCTTTGTAGCTTAAAAATGAAAAGGAAAGTCTGAGAAATCCCTGAAGTGGTGAAAAGTTAGCAATAAATGGAATAGTAGAGAGAGAGAGAGAGAGAGAGAGAGAGAGAGAGAGAGAATGCAGTCAAATAATCATTTATTTAGCTTATAAGTCATGTCATGGCCACCAAGTATTGTTTAGCAAATTAGTTTGGCTCGTCACAGAAATTAATTCTGTTTAGCATAGTAGAAAACTCTTGATTAACTAGCACACTAGCTTGCGACATAAGAGATAATCAAATACCACTAGATTATTATACCCAATTATTGCCTGCATGTACTGTCTAACTTTCATACTTCAATGTACAAATTGGAGTGCATGAAAACACATTTTGCATTTGGATTGCACAACCAGGGGGCATCCTCCAATCTGACAAAAAAAATTATCATACAGAGGCATCCAATTTCAGATTATATATCTGATTGATGGATCCTATGTATTGGACAGATGTTTACCACTCATTGAGAGATCATACGCTCTTATTACACGAGCTTAAATACAAATGAAACCATAAATGAATAGATCCACATTCATAGTGTGGGTCTGATTCCTCGATGCCCACAGAAGATATCATCTGACTGTAAAAGCCTGTTGCAACATATTGTCCTGTTTTACCCTGTTTCTTTTTCGAATTATGTTATGGAACTAACATATTTGCAGAGGTGATTAGATGCTGGTGTTATCCTTCCACAGTTGTATAGCAACATGTGGGTCTGCTGAGTACCTACTAAGCTGCAAACTATCCGCTTCACCTTCTTGCTCCTTTCGGGCTTCCATGGCTATCCTACTGAAATTCTAGATGTGCGATGTTATACGATTTTCTCATTTGTATTCCTGCATTTCTCTTTCTCAAGTAGTGTGTTTGCTTGTGCTATATAATCTGGACACTGAGATTCTCAGTTGATGATTGTTAAAAATATGAGCACGTATTAATTGCATATGTTAGGGATCTGAAACACTTCATTGGGAATGGTCGGCAATTATAGCATGCGAGCTGGAGGTGATGTTGAAGTGTGCAAATCTGAGGACTCTTCACTCTTGCAATCACATGTACAAGAGGGCACAACTCTCATAGATGTTCTTAACTAGACGTATGCAGAGGGAGTACCATTGACGTTTTTGATGATTCTGGAAATGGTTACGAGAGTTTTTTGAGAGTTTCAGAATGAAAATGGGAGACTTTTCATGGTGTTTATAGGTGGGGAGACTCTTGCAACATGTACGGCATCCTTGCAAGGCCAACAATGAGAATACAACTCATTTGAAAGCTTTCAACTCAAGCATGAACATGAGGATGTGAGCTATGATAAGGCCTGAGATATGGATCCAAGCATCTAGCTGGCATACCAGATGCTGATGAAGTTTAGCACCTCTTATTTGTGTTCTCAACATAACTCTTTAAAGAAATCGAGAGCTATCATATGAGAAGTATTAGATACATAACAGCATTTTGGAGGTACCAAAATCCTAAAAAATATGCAGAACTAGTCCTGTGAAAAATTATGCTTGAAACTAGTACCATGAATCAGCCTCAAATCAATCATGTCTTTGTTATTCTTGTTAGATGTACCAAGGAATGCCAAAAATAATTCTGCTCTACATAAACTATGGTTCCTACATTCTACAGTAGCAGAACATGCCAAGCACCTACAAAATTGATAATTGACTTTCTTTACAAGAAAGCAGGACAGATTCAAGAAGAAAAGTGGGAGCAGTTCAAATACAGTTGACATGAGCAAAAAAACCTGTTTCTATTGTGAGAAACCAGGTCACTTTGCAAGAAACTGTAAGCAGAAGATGCTAGACATTAAAACTGGAAAAATGAAGCAAGAAGTTGCATTCTCGATTCATTAGTAAATGACAATAATATTCAAACCCAGCCTTTCAGGTTAATTACATCTTTTTATGTACTTCATTTGTGGGGATTTTGTACACATCTCTTTGAGTGAATGCTGCCTCCGCCAAATCGATTGCTCTACCTAGCCCAGCAGCTTTATTAACGCATTCTTTGTATTCATCATCAGGGTTGCTATCAGCGACAATCCCTGCTCCTGTCTGGAGGTGAACAATCCATTCACGCCGAACTGAAGAACCATTGTGCAAGTACAAAGTGTTGTAACGAGCAAAAGTAGGAAAGACCATGGTCCGCAGGGCTAGAGCAATATCCATATCTCCATCAAAAGAAATAGCACCAATACCACCACTATAGGGGCCGCGCCGAGTTGGCTCTAATTGATCTATAAGTTGCATTGCCCTCACCTGTAAACAAAACAATCAATTCTTGACAGTTTTGGTAAAAGTCCCAGTCCAAGAAAACAATGGATCTCAAGAAATAGGAAACAATAACTGTGAAATGGGATATAAGAAACTGGGCAACACTACATCATCACAAAATTAAACTAGCACAAAGTAATTGCAATTTTACATGTGGAAGAGGAAGAGAAAGAGAAAGCTATTTATACTGCAAGCAACTTAGCGATCAGACGTTTGATTTACAACCACTCTTCAAATGTTTGAAAACTTTCAAATGTGACCTGACTATTTTTAGGTTTCTTTCGGCTTTTGACCCATAGGAATGCTAATTCAAGTGGCAGAGGTTCCAATATGTTGATAACCTGCATGACTGAGCATGTGAAATCTAAATTATGAATCAATCTAAATTATGACAAACAACAGCCATCGTCCTTCGTGACTAGAAGGTTTCATCTCATTACGATCCATAATTCATGAAGAAAGGGCCTGTTGGCCCACTATTGGGCCCCTTTGACCACTTTAAGGACCCTTCGAGCCAGATGGAGCACAAAAAAGCAAGAAGAAATGGACATTTGAAATGTCAAGGTTTCAAACAGGTTCCAAAAAATAAGGAAACCCATTTCATGGCTGTTAAGAGTGCAAGATACAAAATTTATGTTTACATCAAAGTGAATAAGAGACTTGGAAAGTGTAAAATATGTCTCATTTGGCCTTCAAACAGACGACAGGCCTTCCATTATGGGCAAAAAAATTTCTCCACGAGATAAATTTTTTCCAAGTGCTGCGAAAATGTTTCTTCATAACATTTCCATGGATTCTTTCCTCAGTTGGAGAAACTTCCACAAACACATTCTCCAAAACTGCAGTTGTAACACAGTCTAGGATGGGCATAAATAAATTCACAAATTCACAGCTAGGCATATCTATGTTGTCAGCTACTATAGTCAACCACATAATAAGAACATCAGTCACAAAAGTATGGCAAGCAATCAGATTACTAAGCACCCAACAAATCTGAAACCACTGGAAACTCCAAGAAAGGCTACGAAAAAGGTAAAGTAGGTCAGCTTTTGTCACCTTTGGAGCCCCGCTAACTGTTCCTACAGGTAAAGCTGCACGAAGTGCATCCCAGCCAGTCAATTCATCCAGTAACTCTCCAGTAACCTTTACCAAGAAAAATAGCAAAAGAATCTGGGTATCAAAACCACTGCAATAAAAACATGTTAAAACAAGCTTGTGCTTCAATCTGAAGCTCCACATTAATGGCTACATACTGTTGAACTGATATGCATAACATGCGAGTAGCGCTCCACTTCCATAAATTTATCAACTGTCACTGTCCCTGCTTTAGAAACCTGCTCCAAAATGATCACACAAAGATCTACAGTTTAATCTTCATTTTCGTGATACTTACTACATTGATGCTAAGTCTAATACACAAAGTATTGAGCAATCTTCGACACTGTGGAGTCCAGCTACAAAATCTTGGACTATCAAGTACATGCATAGCACAGCCCATATTTTAGGACACCTCTGCTCAGATTGTTAGTGTTAATATAGACGGCAATATTTTGAGTTTTTCACGTCTTTGCAAGGGGAAGGCAAACTCAGTTATGATGAGGTGCAAGCACTGAAGAGCAAAGCTAAATGAAATAATACCCCTGCTTGCTGATATAAATCTAAAGATAACTACAAATCATCAATTGATCTTGAAACTAAACCTGGAAAGGTAGCCGGTGGAAAAGGAGCACCATTACATAGAAACAATTAGCTCCAACCAGCTAAAGAAACTTTGGATGCTGATCTCAAACAGAAAATATGTCAAATGCTAAGTATAGGATAGTATCAGGACATAGAAGAAAAGGTGTGCAACCTTTAACATCATGAAGCCCATTCGCAAAGCCTTCTCTATCATGCATAGCCTGAGCCACATGCTACAATATCCCGACTCACATCCCATTTTTATGATGTTATATTGTTATTATATCCATTTCTCAAGTTTTTGGGCAATTATTTGAGGGAAATATAGCACAGCAGGCTCTTGTTGTTGGATAATTCTTTGGTATCGAATCATTCAAGCATGTTCAGGAGAAAGAGCAGCAAACATGGAGATATGAATTGACATAGAGAGAAGCTATGCCCACATATCCCAATGACATGTAGCCAAACAAGCCAAGACCAAAACAGACGTTGAAAGACTGACATGAGGATGTTGAATCAGAACAGGACAAGTCTTACCTTGCCCACATCATTTCGACCAAGGTCAACAAGCATAACATGTTCTGCACACTCTTTCTGATCCATCAAGAGTTCCCTCTCCAAGAGGTTGTCCTCATCCAGTGTAATTCCCCTCCTGCGAGTGCCTGCAAGGGGCCGATTTATGACCTTCCTCTGCATCATTCAGCTGATATGTTAAGAGCTCTCTCTCTCTCTCTCTCTCTCTCTCTCTCCACTTTAAGTTAAAACCCATCATCTGCAATAAGAGAGTTACGGTTCTCCATCAACAGCAGGGTTATTCCATGTGTGGAGAAAGGGTTTTCCATATTTATAAGCTTCTTACAAGAGTTACTTAATCGAGAGGAGGACAGGTCAATTCGAGGGACGTGATTGGGGGGGGTGGGTTGCTGGTTCATACAAGCATCTTCAAAGACATCTCTTACAATGGCACTAAGAAATGAGGACGTGCAATCTGTATAATTCTAAATCACAAGGGACAATGTACAAAAAGAGTTTCTTGCCGCCAATTACTTTCCACCAAAGACATCATCACTTGCAAAGGGTACAAATACTTCACCACATTCAGATTTGTCGTCTAATATCATTTCATATTTAGAGAGGAGACAGATTCTTTCGATGGGCGATTTTAATGCCCACACAATAGATTAAATATACATACATGATGGGTTTCAAGCTCCACTATGCCTACATGCTCCTGATATTGAGAAGTTTGCTGTTCGTGGATCGTCACCAGACAATGATGGACCAGTCACATCATACATTAAGCATGAAAGAAATCATACATGCATCTGGGTAACACACCTCCCTTGGTTGATTAGTGGTTCTCATTGCCAGGCAACATGTCCAAGTTTTTGCTGGTAAGTGGCTTTGGTGTGGGATTGTTAGCCGATATCTTGACAGAAAAATTTAACTTAAATTCGGAATTATAGTGTTTATTTATCATGATTGCAAGTACACATGCCATCCTCGTAGTGGAGGAGGCACAACGTAGTTGACAATCTTATAGGGTCACCAGCTTTCATTTCTTGCATCAATATTATTGGAATTATCCCTATCGCACTGTCAAACCATTCCTTCGTCCACTTCCGCATGCACTTGGCTGTGAATCAACTCCGTATGGCATGCATAACGCATGCAACGAGATAAAGAAGTTTTCAATCCACTTTTCCCTGTGGAAAAAGAAGCTATGAGTAGAATTTTTTGGCTTCTAACTCTGAGGGTACAGTAGGTCCCTCATTGCCTTCTGATCACCAGATTGTGCGTATTATCAGTGATTTGCAGCAGGCAATAGGTCTAAAGTAGTGGCTATAGTCAAAGGGGCCAAAAAAAAAAAGCTTTTTCATTATAACTTGAAAATTTCCCACAATTTTCAGATTTGAAAAAGTCGTTCTCTTGTTCTGGCTGTTGCAGCAGTAGCATTCGCAACCTCTCCAACACCTCAAATCGCCCTAATGAAAGCCTACATACTCATAATATAATTGCATACTAGCTTACATTGTCACTCCATACCACCTTTTGTTTTTCTCTAGTGAATCCAAAAATTTGAGTTGTATGTCATATACTTCTGGAATCTAATGTTTGGAGCCTTCTTTGTCATCAATGATCATGTTTATGAGTAGTGTAGAGGTGAGCCTTACCCATAGAATATGTAAACACTATGTTTTTGGTGAATAGTCGAGATAATAGTCAAAACTAATGTTTTTTGCCATAGTGGAGCTATAACTTTGGTGTATTGACTATATTTAGTTCAATTTTACCAAAATTTAACCTAAAGGAACTCTCATGCACTCACACTACGCCGTTGTGTTTTCACGAATCGCAATTCGTCAACAAATTGTCAAGTCCCGATTCAAATCGGAAAGAATCGGGACCTGACGTGTTCTCCGTCGTAAGAAGCGTTCCTACGATGATACTGAAGGGAGACGTCTTATTGACCTTCTCTTCAGTTCTTCTTCGGGCGCTTTTGGCGTGAGTTCATTCCTCGCTCCCCACCACCCCTCCTGGAGGACCTCTGCATCTCGATTGATTATGCTACTAGCCTGTATATCGTCCCCGACTCACCCATCTCTATATCTCCACGACCATCTGAGTTCTCCTTCTTCACATCTGACATGGTACTTGCAGCCATTAAGAAGATGAAGTCCAACACGGCCAAAGATATTGAAGACCTTGAATCTGAACTCCTTTCCCAGTTCATGCCTCGGACGTACTCACTCCTACTATAGCCACCCTTCTCAATTCCACAATTGTTTCCGGTTTCCCTTCATCCTGGTGCACTAACATCATCCACCCCATCCATAAGAATGGTGACCCCATGATTCCGAGTAACTACCGCACCATCATGATCGGGCATGTCCTGGCGAAGTTATATGGTACTATTCTTCAGTCAGTTGTGAGCTCAGAGGCGGAGACTAGGAGACTACATGCCGACATAGTAGTGGCATATCCGATCATATTTGGAGCACTATTGGGGTGAAGCAGGGTTGCTCCCTCTCACCAGTCCTCTTTGGCTTGTATATTGATGAGTTGGAGAGAGTCATTACACAATGTGGTGGAGCTGGTTGCAAGAGGGTATGGCAACTCAAGTGCAAAGAGGTGGACTTGCAAATATTGCAACATGACCTTCAAAGGCGGTCCTTTGCGGATTCGAGCATACCTCTTGGCAGTGCATGGCTACGACATAGCTGCTTGCACACAGGCACCACAAGACATTGGGTTGGCGAGACCTGGCAGCACTGCAGCTGCAAAGGATGCCGATGCACCCCGTCCTCATGCTGCACATGTAGGAGCAGGTGAACTTTGAAATCTAAAATTTGATTGTTCTTGTTAGCTTTCAACTTGTTATGTAATATACCAAGTTATGAACTGATTCACAATAGATTAATGGCTAAGCTAGGAAAGCAGCACATAAGCAAGAAACTAGTCTAGAAAGCAAGAAAGAGAATGCTTAAAGAGACTAGAGAGAGAGATCAATACCATAAGTTGAATAATGAATGACAATGTCTCCTACTTATACCCATAGAGAAGCCCTAAAAGGGAGCCCTCAATGGATAAGACTGAGGAAACCAATCTCTAGGAGGGATAATAGTGCGCCCTCAGATAAGGTCTGTGACCCCCCAGATGGTCCCCCTCATCAGTACATGACCAAATATCAAATAAAGTAACAATATGGGCCCAAGTCCAATACATAACTAAAAATATGAACTAGACTAATAAAAAGGACCCCAAGCCCTACGTATGCATGAAATAAAGTAAAGAAAGACGCGGCGAATGTAATCAACCGAGTCCATAACTGCACCCCTAGGCTACATCGCATTGCATTGAGAGTCCTCTCAAGGGACTGCACCACAGCAGCTTGTGAGAGGAATTGAAGCATTTACTCCCTCATACATACCAACAAGAGAAACAGGCTCTCCGCAGAGCAATTACAAAGGCTAGTGTTTGTGCATTCAAACCTACACCATCTAGATAATATGAGGGAGGCCGAAGAACCCATGCAGGTAATTACTAATCAGTTAAACTTTGTATTTGAGGCTTGAGCTTGAACTACTTGAACTGGAACTTGTGTGGTAAGTGTTCAAACTTATCACTTGAATCTTGGTACTTGAAGTCTTGAAAGTTGACCAGTTTGAACTTCGATGATTCATGAACCATTTGTAATTTGTGAATTTCTGTCACATGTGACATGAGCGAATGCCTAGTCGTGGATATGTGAATTGTTTAGCTTTAGGGAAAACCCTCATGAGATCGGCATCGCCAAGGTTCCCGATTTACCACCTAGGTCAAAGGAGGAGGAGAATGTCTATGCCCTCGTGCATTGCGAGTCTCTTGCACGATTGGGTAGGCTTGAGGCTTGAGCCTTGCTTGGTATTTGAAATTTGATTACTTGAGTCTTGTATTTCAATCAACTTTCAAGATTGTAGTATGTACTATCTAGATTCTATTGTCTAGGTCACCTGGGTCTTGAGTCTTCAAAGTTCAATTTTGGGCAATGGGTACTTTCCAATAACTGCAAATCTCTGTGTAGGACCTGTGACTCGAGGTGCATCACGACGGACTCAAGTTGCCGCTACTCGGCAGTAGCATTCAAAGCAAGGTTACACCCCGATTCGAACAGGTCAATTCGAACCGGCCGGTTTGAACCGATTCTTTGAGGTTCGAACCGGCAGGCCAGGTTTGAATCAGAAAACGGTTCGAACCTGTCTTTTCCATCTTTCAAAAAACAATAATTTTCTATCATGTACAAGTCATATATTCATTGTACAGATACTTAATAGCTAAATAATTTCCTCTAAGTTTAGAAATATCAGGATACTCGGATCTCTTGTGACCTGTTGTATACGGTATCAAAACATAATGACCCAAGTTTAAGACAACTGCAGTAAGTGGTAACCATATCATGGGTACAAAGATCTGCTTGCTAAGGAGACTGTGGAGTTGGAACTTGCCACTTGGAACTTAGGGTTTAGGAGTATAATTGAAATTTGAGCTCAGAGCTAATAATAGTGACCAATAACTAGTCTCAGTCTGATATGGATAATGGTAGCTAGGTAGAGTCTAAACCGTAGGACCATAGATTGTAATTTGTAATTTTGTTTCAAAGTTCAAAGTTGAAGTTCAAAATTCAAACTTATTTGCAAATCCCAATGTCGAAATCGGAGAAAAGAATAAACACGAAGGTTATGACAATGTTTGAGTCTCTTTGAGAAAGCCAAAAAAATTTAGGTTAGAAACTTAGATTCACCATTCAACATTGAACATTCTATATGTAACATAATACATTAAATACCGAAATCAAAATTGTAAAACCATTAGTAATTACTGAATCTTGATATTAGATAATCGACTAACATTAAACAGACTACAGTAACCAGTTAACTTCAGGAATCAGAAATTAGAATCCATAATATATCATCATAACATAATAGTAAATACATATGCCAGGTGCCTCATGAGTCCGGTCACCAATGTAATGCCACATGCGACATGTCTGATGATAAATCATGATGTGTAAACAGCTCAAGAGTCAATGCTCATCCATACTATGTAATTACAACTACTATGACCTATCTACAGAGTCCAAACTACTAGTAACTGATCTACAATGTACACTGAGCACTCTAAGCTCTCCTAGGCCTAAGTCTCCTCCTGCTCGCTGGTGTTGTGGAGCCTGCTG
This sequence comes from Diphasiastrum complanatum, assembly GCA_029204225.1. NCBI lineage: Eukaryota > Viridiplantae > Streptophyta > Lycopodiopsida > Lycopodiales > Lycopodiaceae > Diphasiastrum > Diphasiastrum complanatum. Next base: position 36,493,144 of record CM055096.1, on the reverse strand, counting down.
TGGTCTCTCAAGTAACAACAACGAAATCCTCATCGGAGGCAGAGGTATGATGCCCCTCATCCTCATCCCCGCCCTCCTCGAACTCCTCATCCACACACTCCTCCTCCTTTGAGGACTCTGACCTTGACGAAGCCTCAGACTCAAACTCGTCGTCAGGCCTATGAGCACGGGAGCTGCTACCCTCTCCTACCCTCCTCCTGCGCTCTGCTCGAGTGACAGGTCCTCTAGTAGTCCCTACCCCCCAGCTATGTAGTGCGGCCCCATCTACCACTCCCATTCTCAAGTGGCTGATGTGGTGCCGGTATGGTCACGGCTGGAGGTGGTGTCGAGGATCCCGCACCAAAAGGCAGGTCAGGTCGGGTACTAGGCCCTGCCTCATCTGCAGCTCTGTCCACTAAGCCGTGGGAAGCGAGAGGTGAGCGGATGGCAACTGGGGGGCGTGGTGGTCTCTGGCTGTGTCGCTGTGATTGCATCTCGATCTGCCAAAAAAGACAAATTACAATACAATTTATAAATTAGATGATCAATGATCGTTGAACTTGAAACTTCAAACTTGATGTGAGTTAAAACTTGATCAATGTTTGAAGTGTAAGAGTTGAATGTTTGCCTCTCTGTCTGGGCCCCATCCTCGAAGGGCCAACCTCCTCCGATGCAACAGGAGTGCGTATCGTGTCAGGAGCATGCATGCAAGGGGCAATCTCGTACCCCCTCAAATGTAACAGATGTGCCCTGATGCGTGTGGGCCCTCCAATGTAAGACTGGTGACAGTATCTGCAACTCCATCTCTTCGTGTCCAATGTGCCATAGGCCGTAGCGATGGTGACGTGATCCCACAAGAGATCCCTATCCCTCGGCATGGTGGCACTCACTCACTCACTCACTCACTCTCTCTCTCTCTCTCTCTCTCTCTCTCTCTCTCTCTCTCTCTCTCTCTCTCTCTCTCTCTCTCTCTCTCTCTCTCTTCCACATCTCTCTTTCTTCTTGTCCTACCCACTGTGACTTCTTTTCTCCTGACATGGTTGAAGCCACCATCTGCAAACTCAAGAACAATCGTACGTCTGACATTGACCTCCTTTCAGCTGAGCTCCTCAAACCAATTGCCCAACTCGCCTCCCCTTTCCTGGCCCATTGTTTCAACCGCTGTGTCGTTGATAGTTTCCCCATACCTTGGGCCACCAATCTCCTTCATCCCATTCTTAAAGCAGGTGATGCCATGAATGTCCACAACTATCGCACTATTATGATTGGTCATACCATGGCCAAGTTGTACGCCACTATTCTCCAAAACTTCGTTACGGCAGAGGCTGATTCTTGACTATTATATGCAACTGGCCAGGTTGGCTTCCGTCGGGGTTTATAGCACTCTTGATCATGTATCACTCTACGTACTATCATTGAGGAGGCAAAGCATATGGGCAAGAAGGTATTTGCTTGTTTTGTTGATCTCTCTAAGGCCTTTGATACTGTTCCCCGTCATCTTTTGATTAGCAGACTACGTCAGCTTGGCTTTTCCGACTCTATTCTCGCGGCAATGGTTGCTCTATATGAGAGAGTTCTAGCACGTATTCGGCTGGTAACTGATTTGTCTTCTCCCATCCGTAGCACTGTTGGCGTCAAGCAAGGCTGTCCACTATCCCCTCCGCTCTTTGCACTTTATATTGATGATCTTGAGCGATTCATTCGTGAAGAAGGTGGAGATGGTTGCCCGCTGGCTCATTTGCTCATCCCCATTCTGCTTTATGCTGATGACATTGTCCTGCTTTCTTCCTCACCAGAAGGAATGCAGTGTCACTTACAGGTCTTACATCGGTTTTGTGTTGCTTGGGGTCTCTCTGTTAACTTAAAAAAGACGAAGATCATGATTTTCAACACCAATCGACAAAGCCTTCACAATTATCAATTCTTCTATGACGGCCAAGAAGTTGACATTGTTGCCTCTTATACTTACTTGGGAGTCATGTTTATTGCGCCCCTTCTTGGTTTCCGCCAGGCTGCATTTGCGCACATTTCCTCCGGTCTTTCATCATTGGTCCAGTTCAAGCGTGGTTGTACAATGAATCATATTTTTGATTCCGCTACTAGATGCCAGTTGTTTCACACACAGGTGGTTCCAGCAGTGATGTATGCCTCCGAGATTTGGTTGCCAGGACTTACTCTCCGGGACTGGGGAGGCATTTCCCGCATTCAGGCCACTATGTTGGGTCGCATGATACGTGCCAAGACTACCACCCCTCATGATATCCTATGTGCTGAGTTTGCTACTCCTCAGATCATCCTTGAGGGCTTTTTCCCCCTTATTCTTTTTCTTCAGCGGATTCAGGAGATTCGTGTGTCTCACCCGGATAGATACATAGTTGTTGCGGTTACTTCTTCATGTGTCCTAGCTGATTCCCATGCCAAGCTATCCTGGTACCAGTAGGCGTCTGATCTCTTACGACATCTGGGCATCTCTATCATGGATCTTCCTCGTGGTACGCATTCATATATCCGAGGCTATTTATTCCATCGATATATGCAGCAAACTTGGAGCTCCCTCCCACCTTCCCGTATTCGACTGAGCTATTACCAGACACACTTCTGGATCCTGTTGGCTTGCCATTGTTGCCGCTCTATCTCTCACAACCCCTATCAAACGGCCTGCGCTATCGTCTTGGACAGTTGCGCATTTCCTCTTATACTTACTTGGGAGTCGTGTTTATTGCGCCCCTTCTTGGTTTCCGCCAAGCTGCATTTGCTCACACTTCCTCCGATCTTTCAACATTGGTCTAGTTCGAGCGTGGTTGTACAATGAATCACATTTTTGATCCCGCTATTAGATGCCAACTGTTTCACACACGGGTGGTTCCAGCAGTTATGTATGCCTCTGAGATCTGGTTGCCAAGACTTTCTCTTCGAGACTGGGCAAGCATTTCCCGCATTCAGGCCACTATGTTGGGTCGCATGATACAGACTACCACCCCTCATGATATCCTATGTGTTGAGTGTGCTACTCCTCCGATCATCCTTTGAGGGCTTTTTCCGCCTTATTCTTTTTTTTCAGCAAATTCAGGAGATTCGTGCATCTCACCCGGATAGATACATAGTTGCTGCAGTTACTTCTTGACGTGTCCTAGCTGATTCCCATGCCAAGTTCTCATGGTACCAGCAGGCGTCTGATCTCTTACGACATTTGGGCATCTCTGTCATGGATCTTCCTCGTGGTACGCATTCATATATCCGAGGCTATTTATTCCGTCGATATACGCAGCAGACTTGGAGCTCCCTCCCACCTTCCCGCATTTGACTGAGCTATTACCAGACACACTTCCTCTCTCTGGATCCATTTGGTTTGCCATTGTTGCCGCTCTATCTCTCACAGCCCCTACTACACGGCCTGCGTTGTCATCTTGGGCAGTTGCGCATTTCCTCTCATCAACTTGCTATTGAGGCCGGTTGTGCATGGGATATCCCTCACGAGCGTCGTCTATGTCGCTTCGTTGCAGGAGGTGAAAGATGAAGCCCATTTCCTCCTCAAATGTTCATTGTATTATGAGATACGAGGGAGGGATTCTTGTCTCTTTCGCGATGACCCGCATACACTTTGTAGTTTTGTCTCCTATCCTGATGCTCGTTGCTTGGGACTTCTTGTTCGTGAGATGCGTACTCTCCGTTAGTCTCATCTGCCTGTACCAGATCACCTCGGGTTAGACTCCCAACAGCTGCTTCTCATTGGCTTCTTTCGAACTTGAGCACATGCTAATGACTCTGATGATGAGATTCCTATCCCTGTGCCACAGCGGAAAAAGCTCAGATGTAGCCGCCACTTGCCTCCATCAAGGCCCACTATACACACCACTTAGCGGACACTTCACACTTACTTTCGTTGATATGTACATATTCTCCACCTGGCCCGGGTTGTGGGCATTGGTACTTTTTCTGTAGTTCTTTTGTTATACCTGGCCCGGGTTGTGGACTTATTTCACTTTTGCTTTGTTCTACTTTCACTCGTAGCTAGTTTATAGCATTTTACGGCCACGTACTCCTATGGATGATGCTCCCACTATTGTTTGTACATATTTTCTTTTTGGTCTTATGCACCCACGGGTGCCCAAAAAAAGTTAATAAAGCTTCTCTCTCTCTCTCTCTCTCTCTCTCTCTCTCTCTCTCTCTCTCTCTCTCTCTCTCTCTCTCTCTCTCTCTCTGGCGCAATAGTTCTCTCCAGATGGTGTTGACCTGGCGCTCCCGGCGCTCCTGTCGCTGCCCTGCCCTACACCTGTATTGCTCGCTTTTTTGTCCTGCCTTGCTGGCGCTAACCTGGCACTGCTCACGTTCCCTCAATCTCACGATTATACTCTCTGCTGGCACGATGCTGGCTTTGCTGACCTAGCATTGTCCTGCTGGCACTGACCTGGTGACCTTGCCTTGTGGGAACCTGCTGACTTGGCGCTACTGTTGCGCTGACTGTGGTTTATTGCTATCTAACATGGCGCCTAAGAAAAAGGGGGGTGCCCCTACGGCCCCCCCTCTATTCACCTCTTCGCCTCCTCCCTCATCTACAATGGACGGGGGTGCTATTTCACCTACAGCAATCCCACCACTGGCTACACTAGAAGGCCCCATCACGGGTGCACCCTCTATTTTCACCAACAATTCTCTTGCTATTACAAAAATGCCTGCAAATCAGCAATCCACGGTCGATTACACTCCTTCCAAGCCTATTGAGAGTCTTTATGCCTACGATATCGGTTTCATCCGAAACGAAATCCTCGGCCTTAAGAAACAACTACACTTCTTTGAAATGGCGAATGGCAAGTTGGTTATGGATCTCGTGGGTGTCAAGGAACAGGTGGAGCAGCTTGAGCAAGAAAATGTATATCTTAAGCAACGAATTGCAGAACATGTACCTCCTTTGGACGAAACTCAAAATATCTTGCTTGGAAAAACAAGTCGAAGAGACAAAGACATGGGCAGCACTCTTCAAACCGGACGATATGGGCAGCAAACTCTCATCACTTGCAAAACAGGTTGAAGAAACAACATCGATCCTCAAACAAGGTAATCACCCCCATATCTCAGCCTCTATGATGGATAACAATTTGGAGACAGTTTTGGATGAACAAGCTAGAAGATCTAAAAAGGCTCTTAACATTAGAGTAAGAGGCATTGCCAACGGCGGTAAACAAATAGAAGAAGCTACAGATTTACTCGTTTCCAAGTTATGTCATGTTGTTGATGGTTTTGATACGGCATGGCGTAGTAAATTTGATGACAACGTTCTTTTTATCAAATTTCGTTCTCTTCAACACCACAATGCAGCCCTTCGGCTTAGAACAAAACTCAAAGGCACTTTCATTTATATGGATGGTGACTTGACAAATACCCAATGGTTAGCAAAGAAAAAGATTATTCACGAAGCAAAAGAAAAAGGGCAAAGGGTCGTTTTTATCAACGGCAAACCGAGATATTTCGACCTCCTCTCACACTAGGAACTCGGGGCCCCCGGGTTTAGGAGCTGCCCGAGATCCCCTACCACTGTGAGACTTGGCTTCTGGAATTGCAATGGTTTTTTATCATCATCATCGGCAGGAGATTTTGCAGATTTTATTAGCAAATGTGACAATTTGTTGTTGGCTGAAACCCATGAGTCTTTATATCATCCTCTTCCACAAATACAGGATTACTCTTGGCATTCTGTTTTCCGCCCATTTGTGAGGGGAAAAACCTATCGTGGATCTGGCGGAGTAGCTTGTTTATACAAAGCCACCGCAGTTAAGATGGTTAAGCAAGATCCATATGCTCAATATATATGGCTACATACTATTGGTTCACTATTGGGATTACCTCAAGACATTTATATGGCTGTATGTTATTTCGCTCCACAGACTTCGACGTTTGCTGAATTTGGTGGGGACCCATTTCAGGCACTTTCAGATGATATTGTTGTTTTTCCTCAGTAGGGCTACATTTTATTAGCAGGACATTTCAACGCTCGTACTAGCTCCAGACAGACGGAATTTCATGCAGATACTGACTTTCTCCGGCTTCACCCTTTGGATATGGGACTAGATCGAGTATCACGGGATGCACACACTTTAGTTACATCTTTTGGAGAGCAGTTGATTACTCTTGCAGAGACACATTCTCTTGCCATCTTGAATGGCCTCACACAGTGGCCTTTCTCATCAACGTTTACATGTTATCCTCATGGTGGAGGACATAGTGTAGTTGACTACTTTATTGGATCACCTACTTTGATCCCTCACATCTCTGATTTCTCCATTACACCTCCTACCATTTCTGATCACTCACTCCTACACCTCTCACTTGGTCACATAACACCGTCTTCTAAAGTTCCACGCTCCTCTTCTACTCCGAAACGTATCCCTTTTACTCACTCCGGACTCGCAAACTACACCACAAGCTTGTCCCAACTACTTACTAACTTCCCTTTCACGGCATCAGTTGACCAACAAGCTACTTTCCTCTCTAAATCCCTCTTAATTGCGGCGTCCTCATCTTTCCCCACCAAGATGATATCATCTCATAGACGTGTTCACAACCGCTGGTATGATGCAGAATGCCGCTCTCTTCACAAACCTGTGGTATATGCCAGATTACACTCCCCTGCAACACTCAAACAACACCAAAAAAAATATCATAGAGCCACCAGAACAAAGAAGATAACATACCTACGATCACTCTACCAAAGGTTGATCGACTCTTTAGATTCCCCTTCCTCCTTTTTCTGGAAACATTTCACCAGATTCTCTTCGACTTTGGCCCCCATAGCAACCGAATCCTGGGTCGAATATGCCACAAAACTTTATACCCTAGGCTCCCCTCCTACCTTACTCTCACCACGACTTGCCCACTGCACGCTTTTTACTCCACACATGGTTGAAAATGCCATTAAACATGCCAAACTTCATAAAGCCACTGACTATGATTCTCTAAACGCAGATTTCCTAAAATCTGTACCACACCTTATCTCGCCCTATATTGCTCACGCTTTTAACACCACTGTGACCTCTGGTTTTCCTACCGCATGGTGTACTAATATCCTTCATCGCATCCTCAAGGCAAGTGATCCCATGAATGTAGAAAACTACCACACTATTATGATTGGTCACACTTTGTCTAAGGTTTATGGTTCCATTTTACAGACAGCTACTAGATCTTTTGCTGAGATTGAGAATTTACATGCTATGGGTCAAGACCAGGATACTCTACCTCATATCAGATTTTCATTTTGAGATGCATCATTGAGGAGGCACGACATCAGAGACAGACAGTTTATTGCTGCTTTGTGGACTTCCGCAAAGCTTTTGACTCAGTTCCGAGACATCTCCTTTTCTAGAGATTATCTTCCCTTGGCTTCACAGACGAGACTATTGCAACGATCATTACTTTATATGAGCGAGTTTGGGCGCGTTTCAGGGACGGCAGTGGTTGGTCCGCGCTGATACATTCTACCATTGGAGTGAAGCAGGGCTGCCCCTTATCACCTACTCTTTTTGCACTATATATTGATGACCTCGAGCGGATTATTCGCGAGGAAGGTGGAGAGGGCTGTCCCTTAGCAGATATTTATCCCCATTCTCCTATACGCTGATGATGTGGTTCTTCTCTCATCCTCTGCAGCTGGCTTATAGAGACACCTTTCTGCCTTACATTGATTCTATGAGCTTTGGGGATTGATAGTTAATACTAAGAAGACCAAGATTATGGTGTTCCACACCAATAGACAACATATGAGAGATGTGACCTTCTATTATGATGGGTTACCAATTGAGATTGTGACCTCTTACACTTATTTGGGAGTACTTTTCTCTGGTCCACTACTCACATTTCGATCACCAGACTCCGTAACGGGCATACTTCTCTTGTTCATATGGAGAGATTATGTTCCTCATATTACGTACAGGACCCTGTTACTAGATGCTTAATATTTTCTACTATTGTCTCCCCGGTTGTTTTATACTCTGCTAAGACTTGGTGTCCAGATTTATCACGTGATACTTGGAGGGATCTTACTCGTATCCAGGTTCTCATGCTCAGCAGGATGATTAGGGCTAAGCCCTCGGTGCCACATGATATCATATTAGCGGAGTTTGCTTCCCCTCCCCTGGTTATCGGTGCTATGTTTCAGATCATTACCTTTCTTCACAGGGTATCTAAGTTAGACACTTCCAGATATATTGTTGCTGCTCTCACTTCATCACGCACCATAGCTGGACAGGGGGCCAAGCATTCTTGGTTTGGCAGTGTCTCAGCCCTTCTTCGGACTTGGGGCTTATCTGTACTTGATCTTCCAAGCGGGCCCCATGCTTATAACAGACAGCAAATTTATCGGAGCTACATACGCACTATATGGTCACAGCCCGACCCTGATAAGGTCAAGATACATTTCTATGGCACACATCTACTACGGTTGGATACTACGAGTACTCCTATCCTTCCAGCATATCTTACACAGCCATTATCTTTTGGTCTGAGGTACCGTATGGGACAGCTTCGAGTCTCTTCTCACTAGCTGGCTATCGAGATGGGTAGATACACGGACACTCCCAGATTACAGAGGATATGTCAGCTTTGTTCTCTTCAGGAGGTGGAGCATGAGTTTCATTTCATCTTTCACTATCCAGTATATTATGAGATCAGAGGGCGATACCACTGTTTATACAGAGAAACTCCTCTCACGTTGCGATCCTTCTGTCCAGACCCCAGATGTGTAGGTCTTCTATTGAGAGAGATGTATACTCTACGAGCTTCACTTCTACCTACCCCTAGATATGGATCACAGTCAAGCTCATATTACCCAGTTTTTCCATAAGCGAGACAAAGAGGATATTTCAGTTGTGGATTTTGAAGTCCCCATTCAGAGATCGAAGACACAGAAAATCTCACATACTTCTGCTAGATCCAGGATCCCCAGATCTTCACGGGCTTCCCGCCAGTCTACAGCACGCTCCACTACTACTATCACTCACTATTTCCAGCTTGCTCAGTCTCCTCCGCAGAGCAGGTGCTTAAGCACTTGCATTGTACCCTCACAAGCTGGTGGTCAAGCTTTGATACTTCTTCTTAGAGATAGAGAGATAGATATGCTAGTTCTTTTCTTTTTACTAGTAAATAAGTCCGTATGTGGACAATGCTCCTTACTTTTTGTACTCTCTTTTGTCTTATGTACCTTTGGGTACCAAAAGACGTTAATAATAATAATTGTAATTCTCTCTCTCTCTCTCTCTCTCTCTCTCTCTCTCTCTCTCTCTCTCTCTCTCTCTCTCTCTCTCTCTCTCTCTCTCTCTCTCTCTCTCTCAGCGGCCAGCGCCAGGGATGGCGGATGCTCTGCTGTGGGCGCCCCCCATCGATGTTGCTGCTGACCCTCCATCGCTGCTTTTCTACCTTGAGTTGCTGGCCCTCCACCGCTGCTCTACCTTGTTGTTGCGGATCTGCTCCATCGCTACCCATCGCGACTGCTCCATCGCTGTCCAACGCTGGTGCCCTGCCGCTGCAGGTGTGCCCTCGTTATTGCTGATCTTCTCCAGGTTTGAGCGCCCTCCTCCATCGCAATAAGATATGCCACATCGCAAAGGAGCCATTGCCTCTACTCCTGAACCATCCTCTATTTCCAGCATGGCTTCAGCATCTTCCTTACAGCCAGATCAGCCTACCTCTTCTCCTTCTATGCCTGTCGCAGTTCCTATCTCCCCATCAAACCCTATTCTTGATAATAGTGAAACTATTGTAGCTATTCCCTTGACTCCAGACACTCCAGTAGCACCTGTTTCTTTCCCTCCATATGCCTTGCTCAAACTTCTTCGGGATGATCAACTCCGTCTATTTGAATACCTTAACAATCAATAGAGCAACTGGCTTCTCATGATTCTGTACTTCTAGGAATGCAATCGCATCTTCAGAAGTTGGATACTTCCATTCAAGAACTCAAGAACGAAGTTGCAGTTTTAAAAAGTGAAGCTTCTTCTCAAATCGCTATTTCTGCTGAAATCCAGCATCTCGAAAATCAGGTGGAACAGCACCATACGGCTGTCCAGTCATGGGCAGATGTGCTTAAAGGTTCGTTTACAATTATCTCTCCACCTGCGCCTTCACCTTCGTTTATCTCAGCCACGTTCACTGAGAGTCGTCTGCAAGAACAGAAAGCTCTCAATGTTCGTGTTAGAGGTATCCCGAACTCTCAAAATGCTGTCAAAGAAGCTGAGAAGTTTTTGGAAGGAAATCTTGAACACCATAGCAAAGGTATGGAAACTGCCTGGCGACCTAAGAAGGACCTGTCATCTGCTTCACATCAGTGTCTCACCGGCCTGAAGTTTTAGGGAAGATATTCCAATTGCGGGATACCAAAGTCTACCTGGACGAAGATCTTACCTTCATCCAAGTTCAAGAACGTAAGAAGGCAAGACAAGAAGCACTATCAACTGGCAAGCGGCTTATCTATCGTGATGGTATTATCAGACTTGTCGATCGGAAGCCTATAGTTAATGAGAAGATTTCTGAGATAGAGTTTGAGATAGAGAAATGAAGAGACGTCCAGTTGAATATGTAAATGGTCTACGCACCATATATCCTGTCTATATGAATATTTTTTTTTTTTATGTGATTTTGCTTTGACGACACTGATCCGTCTTGTGTCCAACTTTATCTGATGTACTCGTTCGTCTTATACGCCTTTTGGCATGGAAAAGAAGTTAATAAAGCTTTCTTTCTTTCTCTCTCTCTCTTTGGCGCGAACAGACTGTTCGGGATTCGGGTTTTTTGGCAGCAGAAAAACGTTCGTGTCCGTCTGATTCGATGGTTCGAACCGCGGTTCGCGGTTCGCGGTTCGATGCAACCTTGATTTAAAGGACAACTTCAATAGCTCTACCGAGGAGACTGAAGCGAGCGAGGATCAGAGCCAGGATTCTTCTTCTAACGAGGCGTCAGAGGCTAAGGATGATGACGATGATGAGGAGGAGGAGCATGTATAGGAGGCTACGAGGCCAACCCCCACTAGGAGGACCAAGAGGAGGACCTAGAGGCTAGATATATATTATAGTTCATAGTCTAGAATCTAGGTCAAGACTTGATATTTCACGGTTCATCTAGATTCTACTAGTGCATTAGTATGAGAGGCAATAGACTACAGTTGACTCATGAGTCATGACTCTGGAATCAACATTTGCCATTAACTTTTCAGCTCATTTTGATATCATATGTATTATTTGTGACATGTGTATAGCTTGATACCAACTATTCAGTTTTCACTATATAGTTCATAACTTCATTGTTCGCTCAAATGCTATTTGATTTTACTTTTCAATGTAAATTGTAACTTTTAAATTTCGATTCAAAGTTCAAACGTTTATCCAATGTACTTAGCTTACTAGTAACTGCTCACTACTTACAACTTAGTAATTACTACCTATAGGCTACTAATGTGTGATCATTGATGGGAGCATCATGATTCTAATTTTAATTTTCTATGAACAGTGAACACTAATTTAGTTTCAGCTTTCAGGCTTCACCTTTTTACAAGCAACAACGAACTTTCAAATGCATGTATTCAGTAGCAATCTGGTATTTATAAGATTTTAGAGACATTTTAGACATTGTAGATATTACTTGCCATGTTAGCATTACATCAAAAAAAATGCAAAAGAAAAAATTGACGATTCTTTCAGGAGGGCCCCCCCGGTTCGGAACCACGATTCATGACGATTCTTACGATTCTGAACAGGGTGGAAACACTAATTGGGCACATTCAAACTTGTACTAATGAGAAAAGAGGATATAGGAACTACAAAAACTAGAATAAATTGGGTACATGCAATTTCAAAAAAATCCTAACTAATATTTTCAAAGCTAGTCCAGAACTTAAGACATGGAGGATTGAAAAAAAGCTCTTATAGGAAGTCTCTTTATATTTGACTTGCATTTCTTCTATTAGGGATTGAAACTTTCAAACATGCACCAACATATGCTTCTAGAAGACCATCCATGTTACAAAACAGTACTTGTTGAATAGAAACAACCAACCTATTATTAAAATTAAAGAAAATTGGAACTATCGTCCTTAATTCCTAAGGCTTAGCCATTCATATCAGTCAATAACTAAAAGCCACCTTGTGGTTCATCTCAATCTTGCTAAAAGGAGCGCAGAACTGGAAACAACATTGTTGGGAAACTGGAATGCTTGGCCATAGAGTTGATGATAGAACAGGCCTTGGAGCACAAAACAGACGAAGTCAATCTGTTATGTGTATTATGTGTTCTTTATAAAAGCAATTAAAATTGCAACAAGCTACTTCATGAACTATGATTCACAAAGATTGGTTTACTGGTCCATACAAAGTTCCTCATTAGTCACCCAATGCTTATTGAAAACAGACCAATGCAATGCTGTGTAAGTCACTACCAAAGCTTTAAATTTTGTTTCATTGCTAACATTCGTAAAATTGAGCTCACTTCTTGGGCAAATTTGTGGAAACCTATGAGACGAGAACCCTTGAATGGCCACCATCTTCTTGTATGATATGAAGCTGTCTATCCCAGGGGAACATTATTAGCTAGTACTAGGGAGAATCATGAAAAATAACACTTCTTGGACTGCAAATCCTCAAAAAAAATTTAGAAACAGTGATCATGGATCAGAAAGTTGCCAGCTATTATCTATACAAGGGTAATGGCTTCTAAAAGAAAGATTGGCATGTCAAAAGCGTGCCTAAGTTGCAGCTTGCCACATCCACAAGCTCATCAAAACTAAATTACATGGGACATATGGTGACAAAGGAATATCAGGAGAAACATATTCTTAGGGATACATGGCCAAATTCCATCTAAACGCCTGCAAACATTAAAAAAAACTTGACTTTAACTCAAAGGGAAATAGATTACCTCCTTTATTCGGGTCAGAATTTCTGGGCTTGATGCAACCAATATCGCACCTCGGGCCTACACATGAAAAAAAAATATATGGTTATATGGCCAAATTCATTTAGGAGAAATACATTCCCACATGGATGAAAACTTAAAAATCATAACAACTTTCAATCCTTAGCAGTTTATTACTTTTACAACAAAAAGCTATTCACAAAACCTAACTTTGTTGTTAGCAGCCCCTACATGGCCTGACAATGTTTTGAAATTAGCAGTCTGTCCAAGAAAGCTCCGTCAACTGTTGGAGGGAACCTGCTTATCCTTAACAATGAAGAAGTGAAGAATCCCTCTTACTCACAAAACTAGTCAGATTGTTACAACATTAGTATTTACTGTTTGGATATGCAGCTGAACATATAAGCCCTATGCCTTGGCCCTAAGTTTAGCTCGGGCCACATACTTGATCTGTGGAGTATTAAAGCCTAAGTATTTTATGCCCATTTTGGGCCCTGATATAGTGCCACTCATATGGTAGGGACATCTTCTCTAACTAGAACCAAGACCAGTGACAAGACACCCACACAGAAGGGACAGCGCCAAGGTTACACCCCGATTCGAACAAGTCAAACCGGCCGGTTCGAACCGATTCTTTGAGGTTCGAACCGCCAGGCCAGGTTCGAATTGGAAAACGGTTCGAACCATTCTTCAAAAAACAATAATTTTCTCTGATGTAAAAGTCATATATTCACTGTACATACTACAGATACTTAATAGCTAAACAATTTCCTCTAAATTTACAGATATCAGGATAATCAGATCTCTTGTGACCTATCGTGACTCGTATCAAAACAGAATGACCCAAGTTAAGAGAACTGCAGTAAGTTGTAACTTGTAACCATATCATGGGTACAAGGATCTGCTAAGCGCTTGCTAAGGAGACTGTGGAGTTGGGATAATGGTAGCTACTAGCTAGGTAGAGTCTAGACCGTACTACGTAGGTACTAGGACCCTGGATCGTAGATTGTAATTTTGTTTCAAAGTTGAAAGTTGAATGAAGTTCAAACTTATTTGCAAAATTGCAATGTCGATATCAGGGAAAAGAATAAACAAGAAGGTTATGACAATGTTTGAGAAAGCCAAAAAAATTTAGGTTAGAAACTTAGATTCATCTGAAGACTGACATCTATCATCATCATTCATCATCAACATTGAACATTCTATATGTAACTGCTAACTACTAACATAATACATTAAATACCAAAATCAAGATTGTAAAACTTTAAAGTTTAAACCATTAGTAATTATTGAATCCTGATATTACTAATTAGATAATCGACTAACAGACTACAGTTAACATCAAGAATCAAAAACTTCAAACTAGAATCCATAATATATCATGATTCATGATTCATAACATAATAGTAAATACATATGCCAAGTGCCTCATGAGTCCGGTCACCAATGTAATGCCACATGCGACATGTCTAATGATAAATCATGATGTGTAAACAGCTCAAGAGTCAATGCTCATCTAGTGACATCTACAGACTACAATGATCTAATGTGCAATGAGCAATGAGCACTCTAAGCTCTCCTACGCCTGAGTCTCCTACTCGCTGGTGTTGTAGAGCCTGCTGTGGCCTCTCGAGTGGCAGGCTCAACTGCGAAATCCTCATCGGAGGCAAAGGTATGATGCCCCTCATCCTCATCCCGCCCTCCTCGGACTCCTCATCCACATACTCCTCCTCGGAGGACTCTGACCCTGACAATACCTCGGACTCAGACTCGTCCTCGTCGTCAGGGCTGTGAGCACGGGAGCTGCTGCCCTCCTCTTGCGCTCTGCTAGAGTGATAGGTCCTGCATAGTGCACACAAGGAGGGACAAACGTATTATTGCCTGCAAATTAGTAAATTACAATAATTAGTTCGAACTTCGAAAATTTAATTCAAGACCTTAGACAATCCTAATTTCTCACCTGCACTCTGCATGGCTTCCTCATGGAGAAATGCGTACACGTCCTCCTCTGACTGGTCTCTCGGTGGCAACTCTGAAACCTTTGCCACATCGATTAGATCAAGATTAACCTACGCACATGTCACAATGCACATTGAAATCAAGACAAAATTTGGAGGGCCAACAAAAGTTAAAATTAGCTACAGTCTACTATGATCTATTTAGTATCTACTAACTGGGACCTGGGATGATGGAATCTGGATCACATGTTAGAGTTTAGAAATTATAATTTATGGCTTACAAGTTACCTGGATAGGCTCTGAAGTGGTCTTGAGTCTACCCAAAAGTCTCAGGTTGGCGTGTACGTACACCAACTTCTCCAATTGTGCGGATGAGAGTCGATTCCTCTTCTTCGTGCGAATCAAGAAATGGACACTCCAGTTTCTCTCACAATCGACTGTAGTGCAGTCTTGTGAGAGAATCCTGATGGTTAGGCAACGCAATTTGGGGACATCAACCCCAAACTTTGAACACCATGACACGGGACGTAGCTAGCCTAAATCACAGTTCAAGGGGCAGTTAGTACTAGCAAGTTACAACCAAGTTCCAACAAATTACAATATGATTGACTAATTGTGCAGTAAAATGTGAAGTTTAAACTGCAATGGACCATCGTTATTACCCTCTCTCAAAAGCATCGGGCCAGTGGCGAACTCCAAGGTCTCCTGCCTGAAAATGTGGAGCTCATCCAACAGGTTATCCTGCTCGCGTACATCAGGATAAACTCGGGAGATATAGACATTCCAGCCATCCCTGAGCTCCCTATCTGTGTACTGCTCCTCATTCCTCCAAAGTGGATGGAGTATGTGGGCCATGGCATGCAAGGGCTTATGAAACCACTCCCACCTGCTCAACCAAAGGATTCGGACCTCCGCAAGCCTGCAAGAATCAAGATTGAAGACACATTAAGATATACCTCTCTGGGCTAATGGTCGTGCAAAGGCTCAACTGCTCGCCCATGTTACATACCTACGTAACTAGCAGTACTTCAGACCCCTATTGGTCCATTTAGTGTTGGGGGCTAAATGGCAAGTTACCCTTGGATAAGGGTTACCCTTAGGATTAAGGGTATGTGCCTTTGGATAAGCACAAGCAAGGGACTATACCTTGGTCAGAGGTATGGAGTCACGTGACCCTTGGATAAGGGGTACCCTTAGAGTTAAGGATAGGTGCCTTTGATTAAGGTACTAGTGTCCTTGGTTAAGGGCAGGTAGGTGTCTATGCCTTGGATGGAGGTATGAAACCTAGAGAGGTGTTAGAAAGTCATTGGATGACTATTTTTTTAAACCTTGGGCCTCAACCTTGAACCATATCACTTTAATGGTCTAGGACCAAAGTATACATGTACAACTTGGGCATTGGGACCTAGTAGGAGGGCGCATTTCCAATGGGTCCAATAAGTTCCCAACTCCCACAAGAAAGGCATTCAAAGAGTCATAGGTTATGGAAGGAGTTTCTTGACTTTCCATAAGCCTATGGAGGTTCTTGGAGGTTCTTTAACTCCCCTAGGCTTCTCTCTCTCTCATTGGATGGCCATGGCCATAGTGCACTGGAGGGGTCCATGGGCCATCTATATGAGGGTAGTAGGGCGCCCATTGGGGGGAGGAGAGATCTCTCTTGCTTGCTTTGCTTATGCTCTAATGTTGCTACTAGTGTGTAGAGTACTTTCTTGTGTGTAGTATGCTTAGGGTTTGGATCTTGCTTATGGTATCAGACATACGGAGGGTTTGGATCTTGAGTAAGCTATAGTCTGTTGTGGTATGCTTGTGATTTGTTTATGGTTAGCAAGGGAGTGCTAGATAGATCTTGCTTGGAGCTTGGATCTAGCTATGGTTGGGTGGTGAATACTTGAGGCCAGCTTGTTATCTATCTTTGTGTTTAAGAGTAGGGACACAAGTGGAGGAGAGAACCTTGGAGGCTTGCAGATCCTTACTTGCAGGTGGAGGCATCCTCGCTTGGAGTTGGGGAGCATCTTGCAGCTTGGAGGACATTTGGAGGCTCTACCTTGGATTTGTAGGACTTCCTCACCTCTACTTGTAAAAGTGGTATCAGAGCTAGACAAAGGATGGTAACCTTTCTAACCTTCTGCAACTTCTATTAAGATCACCAACTATATTTTTTTTTTGGGAAAGATTATTGGCTTTTCTAGTTGTAGGAAGCTTGTAGTTGAAGTACCCAATGAATCTAGTTCCCTTTGGAAGAGAGTAGTGATGCTTATAGAATTGTTTTAGGGGCTGATTTTTTATCATGTTAGAGAAGTTTTAAAGTAGGCTTTGGGTTTTTAAAAGTTATGAAAAAAGATTTGTGGGATGGTTAGAGAAAGTCTTCCTCTACATACACAAACTTTTTTTTGCAAAAAGATTGATTCTAGCTATGTGTTTTTATCAAAAACTAGTTTTTTTTTTGCATAAATGAAGCGTTTGAAGTTTTGATTTTCATTTTGAAGTTCTGTTTTTCAGACCTGTAAATTTAGAACTCATATCTGAAAAGTGAAGTTTTCATCCAAACTTCATTAGTTACACCTTTCTTATCTCCTAGTTTCATGAAAATGGCAATGCAGGAAGGGAATGGTAGTGTAACTTTGTGCATAAAACAAGTTTTGAAGTTTTGTTTTTTGTCTTTTTGAAGTTCTGAATTTCAGATCTGTAAATCTGAAAATTAAATCTGAAAAGTGAAGTTTTCATAGAGCTTCATTAGTTTTCCATTTCTAAACACTAGTTTCAAGGATTTGGAGATCTAGAATAGTGAGAAATGTGAAAATTTTGGTTTCTTTTGAAATGACAAATAGAAATGGAATTGGAATGGGAACTTTATGTACATTAGCTCGGGATCCACTCATAACTTTATTAATGTAAATTTGCTGCAGACGCTAAACCTTCCTACCAAAAAAAGTGAAAAAAAATACCGTGTGACAATGGCATCGGGAAGTGATTCCGATTTCATGGATATTGTTGTTCCTGATGTAGAATTGCACATTCAAGATTATTTTGAAAAACTAGAATTCCATGTTGCATTAGCTAATGTAGATATTGTTCTCGGGCAACAATGGCATTTTGATAAGAACAAGTCATTGAGAATTAATTTTGTTGAAAAATCTTTATCTTTTATGCATAAGAATTCTTTAATTAAGATCAAGGCTAGTTTAAGTGTTGACACTAAAAATGTTAACCCTTATTCTAAACAGGAACTTAATTCTGCAATGATAAAGAATTTAACATAAATGCCATGAATAACCTAGTGAGAAGACTACAAAATTTGAAGCCTATAATGAACTTAGGCAGGAATTCAATGATGTTTTTTTAGACCTTCCTGTAGGTTTACCACCAGAAAGGACAGTTAATCATAAAATTGACCTATTACCTAGGGCAATTCAATAGCACAACGTCCTTATAGGATGAGTGCATCGGAAGAGGCTGAGGTAAGTAGGCATTTACATGATTACCTGAAAAAGGGGTGGGTACCTTGGGCATCACCAGTGGTTCTGGTTGCCAAGAAGGATGGGACTATAAGGTTTTGTGTCGACTATAAGAAATTGAACAAGGAACCGTTAAGAATAGATATCCATTGTCGCGGATGGATGATCTAATAGGCTATCTTGGTGGTGCTGGGTACTTTACCAAGATAGATCTAAGATCGGGCTACCATTAGATATGCATTAAGGCAGAAGATATACCAAAAACCGAGTTTCGAACTCGTTTGGTCACTACAAATTTTTGGTGTTGCCTTTTGGTTTGACCAATGCACCGGCAACTTTCCAACGATTTGTTCTGGCCATCTTTGGGAAGATTCGTTGTGGTATTCTTACATGATATCCTAGTGTTCAGTAAGACTTTGGCGGAACATAAAGAGCATCTTAGAATTGTCTTGGACATCCTAAGAAGGGAAAAGCTCTTTGCCAAGGAGTCTAAGTGTGACTTTTTGCTAAGGAATTGTCCTACTTGGGGCATAAGATTTTCGAACGGGGAGTGGAGATTGAGGCCGATCGTATCCAGAGGGTTATTGATTGGCCTATTCTCACCACAGTTCGGGACATCAAGTCTTTCTTGGGGTTTGTAGGACTTTTCCGTCGGCATATTCCCGAATTTTGCTCGATTGGCATTTTCCCTTACCCAGGCCTTGAAAGGCTACAAGAAGCTAAGCCGGAGGGCTAAGAGTCCACTCATAGATCCAACGGTACCACAATCCGCGTATTCCGGTACCGCAAATCCATACTGGTACCACGGATCCATGATGATCCGCGGTACCATAATATATTAATTTATTTAATATTTAATATTTTTTTTTAAACCTTATTTCCCCCCCCCCCACACTTCATCTCTCTCCCTGCCCATCACGCCCTCTTCCTGTTGTCCGCGACCTCCCTACTGTCCGCGCCCTCCTCGCCAACACACTATCTTTGAGTACGACAGATCGCTTCCATCCCTGCTACTACTATTGTTGTGGTTTATCCAGCCTTCCACCTCCTATCGCATTCACGATCATTCTTCCCCAGTTCCTTCTATAGAAATGGTGCATTCCAACCTTGCCGATCTGTGGGACGAGGTGGACGTTGTCAGGCGAGTTCCCGACAAGTCCAACAAGTCCAGTGCAAAGATCGTGCACTGCCGATATTGCCTGGTCAAGTTCGTTGCCACCCTCACTCGCATTAAAGGCCAGCTGCTCGGTGCACACGCCAAAAATGGTGGCACACTGAATGTTGCCCCTTGTGCCAGCATGTCTACCCCCATCAGCCAGCGACTTCTAGACACCTACGGGCCACGTCTTGTGGCGGGGGAGAACACCATTTCAGATGATGTTCTCCGGTTTTGCACCGCTCCTTACGTGGCTGACCCAAAGTTGCCGCCTGCTTGGCTGGCTCGCACGAAGAGAGGGAGTGCATCCTCACCCAGTCCCACTGCCCCTCATCCCCCTCAGACAGTTCCGCCACACGCACCCCCATCTGCACCCATTCCGGTGGAACCCGTCCCCTCTTGCCACTACGGTTCCACCACCACCTCCTGTTGCTCGTACTCCCCCAGTTTACGACTTTCTCATGGACTCTCCGCCACCCGAGCAGGCGCCTAGGATGCTAGTGACGAGGCCTTCCAGAATGTTGAGGAGATCCCTTCCTCCCTCCCTCCCCATCCGGATGACCTCCCTAGCTAGCAGCTTTCGTATCCCATGCTAGATGTTGTCCCTCCACCAGTGCACCCCACTTATGTTGTTGCACCCATCCCCGCTAATGCATCCCACTCTCCCCATTCCACGTCTACAGCCGATGCATCCACTAGTGCCCAGCCTGTCACGTCATCATCCATTCCCGTCACGGTTGGTGCACCATGCTAGCCTTGGGTTAGAGCCATCGTCCGTGAGGCCCTCTTCTTGGTGACTTTTGTCACCAGGAAGAGGCGCGTTCTTGCCATGTTCCGGGTGTTCAGCCATTTGGACCTACAGAAGCCAGCCCCCACACGCTTTGCATTCGACTTGGTGGTCATCAACTGTCTAATCAGGTATAGGGCACAGCTTCTACAGATGGTTGCCAACGATCTTTGGCATGCCAGTACGTTTCAGTGCACAGAGAGAATGGGGAGCACTTTTCTTCCACGGTGAGGGGAGACCAGTTCTGGAGGGATGCGTAGACATTGTCAGAACTCCTTCGACCACTCTACATTGTGCTCCGGATGGCTGACAGCGAGGGGTCCACACTTGGACTGGTGTATGAGCTAATGGATCGAATTGGACAGTTCCTGTAGCTGTCCATCTTGCAGCCAGAGAGGTAAGCAGTATAGTAATGTAATTGGTCTTTATCTTTTCAGTAGTTGCTAGTTTGTTTTTCTGTCAATGTTACGTTTTGCTGTAATGCCCTAAACCACATGCCTTTCACATGCAAGATCGCAGACAAAGAGCTCGAGGCAGATTGGCTTGAGTATATCCACAGGGTGGGCCCATACATTGGTTTGGATCCTATTAGACTCATGGAGGAGCTAGCTGCATTTTGTTTCGGCATGGGCACGTTCGGTCACCCGGCTGCTCAGGATCCAGAGAGGAGGTAGCTCTCCAATACCTGGTGGACCATGTTCGGTAGCACCTATCCCTCCATACAGCGTCTTGCACTGCAGGTCCTCTCACGGGTATGCAGTTTTATTTCATCCTCCCTTAGTGCGTTTGCTTGACATTCCAAACTGTGCATATGTGCTAAACCGTTTCATTGCACGTACCACAGGATTGCACTGCCTCCGTGTGTGGGCATAATTCGAGCACATAGGCCTTATTCACACGAGGAGAAGAAACAGGCTGTCAGTGAGTCAGTTGGAGCGGTTGGTGTTCTATAGCACCAACGCACGTCTCGCCAGGAGACTGCCGACCATTACGAGCGCACTGCAGGTGATAGGCTATTCTCCCATAGCATGTTGGTTGACAGCTCACTAATACGTTGGTTTCATTTCCTGATCAAGTTGTCTCTCTTATATGCAAAATTTTAACCTTGCAGACGAAGATATCTGATTTGGAACGCCAGGTTGACTTGCCTACGGACAGCACCCATCCCAAGCCTGCAGATGACTTGGGCACAAGGCACACAGTTGATGGCAGAGAGAGGGAGTTTGTCGAGATGAGAGAGAGAGAGAGAGCTTGGGCTTGAGCACAGAGAGCCTCCATTGTATGAGGCAAATGACCAGTGTCAGAGGATGAGCCCATTCGGGTTGTGTTTGCCATATCAGAGTGGGATGAGGCAGATGATACAGGTGTTGGGCACACGCCACGGGCAGGGGTCACAGGTGCATCACGTGGCAGAGGTGGGGAACATGGCACAGGTTATACCAGGAGACAGGCAGGGCACACAGGGGAGGCTAGTGGCATACCTACCTATGTCGATATGATGGAGGAGGCTCTTGATAGAGGGCAGAGTGATTTACATGCCAGTCCCATAGTTGTTTGGATGCATGCAGTACAGAGTCATGGCCATTACTACGACAGCACACCAGAGGAGACACCAGATGACTTTGATTGCAACGATTGGGAGGCCATTCAGGGTCTACAGGGTGCACATGATGAGGCACGGGATGATTCAGGGGATGGTGCACAGGATGAGGCCCAGAGCCTAGAGCATTTGTATTCAGATGCCCAACTAGATGACTTGATTGCCACATTGGATTCAGAGGCCCAGCAGATGCCGAGTGTCACGGCACCCCCATCATCTCTTGCCAGCATGCCATACACAGAGTCTCAGTCAGAGCAGCTACATGAGGTGCCTCCAGTTCCTCCAGTTCCTCAGAGGGTATATGTGCACCGCACAGCACCTCCAGTGCCACCGATGCCATTGAGGCCTGCAGCCCCTCCATCGCCGTCCACTTCTACAGCACCAGGTCTCCATGGCAGGCCACCATCTGTGCCTAGGTTTTCTCTTGCAGCGCCCACATCCACAATGGCTCCTCCAGTGGCAGCACCCACTTCACATCCTCCTCCTTTGGCAGCACCCACTCCACTGGCTCCTCCTTTGGCATCACCCAAGATGTACCAGTACCGGCCACCACAGCGCCCCTTTCAGTACATATCGCCGTTGTACTTGCCTCCTACACAGCCAGTTCCTCCACCTGCAGCAGCCCCACGGGCACACACTCCACGGGCTCATCCTCCCCACTCAGCTGCACAGGGATACTGTAATAAGTCCTAACACAACAGTAGGGCAAACACTAACTAATCCACCCAACCTTGCCTACTCCCTGATATAGAGTAAGCCCCTCCTAGCCCAGTGTGAGGACTGGTAGCATGCTACTGCCAAGTGTCGGCCACGTGGCACTGTGGCCGACTGCACGTCGGGACCCAACTGGGAGC
Source organism: Diphasiastrum complanatum (assembly GCA_029204225.1). Classification (NCBI taxonomy): domain Eukaryota; kingdom Viridiplantae; phylum Streptophyta; class Lycopodiopsida; order Lycopodiales; family Lycopodiaceae; genus Diphasiastrum; species Diphasiastrum complanatum. Next base: position 36,470,464 of record CM055096.1, on the reverse strand, counting down.
CCTATCCTGCTGACAGGGTCCCTAGGCTGTGGTAGGCCCGCCATGGCTATGGACCGTGCTGGGGCACACTACTCACACTGTCTTGCCCTGTTGGTCATGTACACTGGACACGACCCTGACTGTGGTATCTGACCTATCTGTGTTCTCTAGGGTTCGGCACTGGTTACGAGCTCGTAACACTCCCTCCCCCTTAAGAACCGTCTTGGTCCTCTAAGACAAAGTCTGAAAAAATCTTGCAAAGGACACTGCCTCTTTCCCAAGTGGCATTCTCAACAGGCTGATCATTCCACTTAACCAGATATTCTCGGTATAGAGTATGACGAGTCTGCGTCTCTCTACTATCAAGAATCTCCTCTGGTTCATGTGGAGGTTGTTGAGGATCCAATGGGAGAACTAGAACACTGTCCCCTACCAGATTGTTTGATCTAGTTAAGGCTTTTCGAAACTGACTTACATGAAAGACTGGAAAAACCTTACTACTGTGTGGGAGTTCTAGTTCATAGGTGACCTCGCCTAGTCTCCTACTGATGGTAAAGGGACCACAATACCTTGGAGACAACTTAGCACACACTCCTGATTTGAGGGTTTTAGAGTCAACTGGGACTCTCAAGTAGACTTTCTCACCAGTGGAGAACTGCACATCCCGTCTGTGTGGATCTACATAATGCCTGGCTCGATCTTGGGACTGTCTAATGCTACGCTTAGCATGTTCTATCATCTGGTTAAGGTCTTCTAAAAAGTTTCTGGCTGCTTCAACTTTTTCTTGTTTAAACCCTACAGCTGTGGGTGAGCGTGGCTGAAAACCGTACATCAGCATAAATGGCTGTATCCCGTAGCTGAATGTTTGGTACTATTGTAAGCAAACTCTAATATCGAGAGATACTCCTCCCAATTAGTCTGCTTCTTGCTGACGTATGCACGAAGCATATCCTCCAGCACTTGATTTACCCTTTCTGTTTGACCGTCCGTCTGTGGATGGTCGGTGGTACTCATATTAAGTTTAGTATGGAGATGATGGAATACTGCCCTCCAGAAATTTCCAGTAAACTTACTGTCCCGGTCGCTGACTATGCCGGAAGGTAGACCGTACAATTTAAATAGCCCATCTACAAACAACCTCGCTAACTCTGGAGCTCTAACGGTTGTTTTGGTCGGAATAAAATGAGCCATTTTGGTCAGACGGTCAACTGTGACCCATATAGCGTCATTACCCTTTTGGGTTTTAGGCAGGCCTACTATAAAATCCATGGAGATACTCTCCCATTTACCAGCTGGTATTTCTAAGGGATGCAACAACCCTCCTGCCTTTAAACGCTCTGCTTTATTTACTTGACATTTCTGGCAACTGGTTACATACTGGTGGACGTCCTTTTTCATACTGGGCCAGAAAAATTGCCTAAGAAGAAGCTCATAGGTCTTCTGTATGCCTGGGTGTCCCGCGCTAGGATTGTCATGACATTCATATAGGACCTGCTGCCTATAATCCTCTGAATTGGGGACACATACTCTATCTCTATAGAGCAAGTACTCATCCTGAATGGAATACTGTTTCCATTTGAATCCTTGAGTCAACTGACCCTCAACCACTGGGGTTTGCTTGGGTAATACAGGCTCAGAATCCTCAACGTCATCTGACGACGTATACTCGAACTGCTCTGGACTGAGTTCCAGATAGTAGAGAAGAATGCATCATGCTGGCATTTCCCTCTCAAGGACTCGAGTAACTCATTACGAATCTGAGTAAAACTCAGCTCGTTTATCATAGGCATTCTGCTAAGGGCATCTGCTACTGTATTGAATTTTCCACACCTATATCTGATAGACATGTCAAACTCTTGCATCAACTCTGCCCAACGAGCTTTCCGACCTCTAAGCTCAGGTTGATTGCAAAGATATCTAAGACTCTCATGGTCTGTCAGGACCTCAAAGTTGGCACCATACAAATAATGCCTCCAAGTCTTAAGGGCATGGACTATAGAAAAGAGTTCCTTTTCATAGGCACTGTACCTAGTCTGAGCTAGCTCGAGTTTTTTACTCTCGAACGCAACTGGTCGTCCACCCTGAGTTAGCACAGCACCTACTGCAAAGTCGCTAGCATCTATTTCGACCACAAATGGCTGATTGGGGTCGACGACTTTTAAAACTGGTGCTGTAGCTAAGGCTGTTTTGAGAGCATCAAAGCTCTCCTGCTGTGCGGACTCCCAAATGAACTCCTTTCCCTTCCCCTTAAGGAGATTTGTCATAGGAACTGCTATCTGAGCATATTCCTTGACAAATCGTCTGTAATATCCCGCCAGACCAAGAAAGATCTGAAGTTCCAAAATATTCTGAGGTCTCAGCCAACTGAGTATGGCTTTAACCTTATTTGGGTCCATTTTAATCCCATCTGAAGAGATAATGTGACCCAAATATGCTACTTCTTCAACGAAGAATTCACACTTGGATTGTTTAGCATAGAGCTTATGCTTTCTAAGCAGTCGAAACACCTTTCTGAGGTGTTTTAGATGCTCCTTCCTCGTTTTGCTGTAAACGAGGATGTCATCTAGAAATACGACTACAAACTTACCCAAGTATGGTCTGAGGACACTGTTCATCAAGGTCATAAAGGTAGCTGGAGCATTTGTGAGCCCAAATGGCATCACCTTAAACTCATAATGACCATGACGAGTCCTAAAAACTGTTTTCGAGACATCTTCCGATTTTATACGGACTTGATGATATCCCGATCTGAGGTCTATTTTACTGAAAAACTTAGCCCCGTCGAGTTGATCAAACAACTCGTCTGCCCGAGGCATAGGGTATTTATTCTTGATTGTGACTTTATTCAGGGCTCTGTAATCTACGCAAAGACGCATAGACCCCTCTTTCTTTTTCACCAATAGGACTGGTGAGGCCCATGGTGAACTACTGGTCTGAATTTGGCCTTTCCCAAGATAGTCTGTTAACTGCCTAGTTATTTCTTCATCCTCTGTTCGGCTGACCCGCTACGGAGGTTTAGAAACAGGTGATGTACTTAGTACTAGGTTTATTACATGATCTACCTCTCTGCTAGGTGGTAAACCATGTGGTAAATCTTTAGGAAAAACGTCTTTAAATTTAGAGAATAAAGTTTCTAATTTACTGATTTTCTGCTGAATAGAACTGGAAATAGAAACTTCAAGAATAAACTGAAAGTCACATAAGAATACCTGATGGTCTTCGTCTCCGATTAGTTGACAGAGCTCTGAACTGCAGACCATAGGGCTGTTGGGAACATCATGCTCCCCATGCAACTGGATCTCTCGGCCTTTATGCTGAAAGCTGAGGGTGTTCTCCTGATAGTTTCTGTGGAGGGAAGGTCCTAAATTGTAGAGCCAATCTCTCCCGAGAACAATGTCTGTTCGATCCAGGTGCATTATCTGAAAGTTTATTTCATCTTGGTACCCCTGAATACCAAGATTTAACTTACTTACCATAGTTTCCCATATTTTTTTATCTTCACCCTTAGCTAATGAAACTATGTACCTATGCTGACTAGGTACTTCTGGTAGTTTAAGCTTTTTAACCAGGGTGTAGTTGATGAAATTATGGGTTGCCCCATCATCAACCATGACTCTTACTGACTGGTTACCAACTTTCCCATGCATACGTACTAGGTCATGAGGCCCAAAGCTGAAGGGTCTCGCTAGCATTGCAGAGGTCAGCTGGCAACAGTGTTCATGATCTTCATGATACACTTTGATCTCGGAAGCTGCCGAGTCACTGGGGAAACATACAGTCTGAACAAGATGAACTTGTTTTTTATCTTTCTTATCTTTTTTAGTGAAAGGCCCCTTGGGACACTGTCTAACTGTGTGTCCCTTGCCCATACACACAAAGCACAAACGTTCTTGTTTGGCTTCCTCAAAATCATCTGGTTTTAAGGGCTGTATGAGTGAAGGGCGTTTCTGAGGAGCTTCACTTTTAAATTTATCTTCCTTCTTTCTTTTTAAAAATTTCTTTTTAAATTGAAAGTCTTTCTGAGAAGGCTGCTCAGAAATCTGAGAGCTTGCTGAAGGATAGTAGGCGAGTTTCTCTGGACCTCTACTTTATATTCATCTTTGAGGCCACGGACAAATCCCCTAATTTTCTGATAATCATCCATATTTTTAATCTTTAAAATTGCTTCTCGATACTGCGAGATATATTGGATGAGGGACTTGTCCATTACTGTTTTTTCCCAGGCTTCCCAGGCTCTATCAAGTTCATTCACTGGTAGAAATTCTCTTAGGAAAGCTTCTTCAAAAGCTTTCCATGACCGGGGAGTCTGCCCAGTCTCCTGGAGATTTAACCACCACTTATAGGCCATAGGCCCTAAGGAAAGACTGGCCTCAATAGCTTGCAAATGGTCAGGGGTCTGTTTAAGAGCATGAATGTTCTTCCATTTGCTGAGGAAGGTTTGGAGAATATCTACATTTCTATCCTTCTCTTCCCCATTAAAAGTAGGAGGTTTTAAGTCTTTACAAACGCTGGGGTGAGACCGTAACACCCGAAACTGATGGAAGTGGAGAAGGGGATAACTGAGAAGTGGAGGGAAGGCTTCCTTTTGCGGAACTCAAAATGAAGTTTTTGAGTTCAGCGAACGAGTCCTGAACACAGGACTTGAAATTGGCTAATGCCAACTTCAGTTCATCCACTTCTGTTACCAATTGGAGGAACTGCTCCTTGGTAACCAGTTCGTCGAGTTCTTTGGCGAACTGTTCCTGTTCTTCTACTTCCATGGGTTCTTTCCCTTTTCTGTAAGTCAAGGCTTCTGTTTCAAGTTCGTCGAAGCCTCTCTCCGGGAGTTGATCAGGTCCCTGAGGAGTGGTCATCTTCGGAACTGAAAGAGAGCTACATTAACTTCTGAAGGAAAAAAAAAAGTCTAAAAGACTAATTTACAACTATACAAGGAAAAGGAAAGATGACTTAGCTGTTTTTGAGGACTGTACTTCCACAGAGAGAATCAAGAAAAGCCCTTTCAGCTCTTCCTCCACTGCTTTCAGACCTATGGCTCTGAGAAATCTGAATAGGAGGTGGCTATTTCCGCTGGAAATCTGCAAAAAGGTCTCTGAAATCAGCGATGGATAGCTGCCCTTCCAGCGAGTTACCTGTACATGGAATCTGACTCCTTACTACTATAATTTCTCAGTGAATTTCAAAGGTTTGAAGGCTGCATCTACAGCGATCCTCCTCCTCTATTCCTCTCTGAGAATATGAGAAACACTTCCTATCTTCTGATAGCTTTCTCTACTGCTGCTCCTCAACTCCCTAGGATGGAGATGGCTCTGATACCAGTGTAATAAGTCCTAACACCACAGTAGGGCAAACACTAACTAATCCACCCAACCTTGCCTACTCCCTGATATAGAGTAAGCCCCTCCTAGCCCAGTATGAGGACTGGTAGCATGCTACTGCCAAGTGTCGGCCACGTGGCACTGACGTGGCCGACTGCACGTCGGGACCCAACTGGGAGCCCTATCCTGCTGATAGGGTCCCTAGGCTGTGGTAGGCTCGCCATGGCTATGGACCGTGCTGGGGCACACTACTCACACTGTCTTGCCCTGTTGGTCATGTACACTGGACACGACCCTGACTGTGGTATCTGACCTATCTGTGTTCTCTAGGGTTCGGCACTGGTTACGAGCTCGTAACAGATACCCCTCTCCAGCTTCCCTATCCCAGCTGGCCTCAGCTTGGGCACAGCCTAGCCAGCCAGGTGATTTGCATGGGGGTGATGAGGCATTGACAGCTCCGCAAGAGACCAGGAAGGCCCAAGGGTGCACCGAACAAGAAAGGCAGAGCACAGAAACAGCCAGGGAAGAGAGGACGACCTCGCAGGGCTCCAGGTACAGCTAGAGATACACAGTCACATTCAGTTGGAGCAGGTCTAGTTGGTTTGGCTTGCTTGGGGGCTGATGCAGAGGCAGATTGGGAGGATGTGGATGATGAGTCCTCCTCGGATACACAGCCCATGCCAGTTCCAGACAGGCATAGATATCGGTTGCGAGAGTCAGCTCAGGGCCCTGAGTTGTCTCCGGAGCATTCGTCTGAGTCAGAGGCAGAGCATTGATTGTAGCTCTGTTATTTTATTTTTAGCAGATTGATATCATGTTCCATGTTTGGCGGCCAGATGGTCGAACACTGTATTCAGACCATTTTACATATTATATACAGTGTTGGACGTACTTTATTTGCTGCACATTGTGTATTTGTCGATTTGTAAATGTGATGCTCTGTTTTCAATTTTATTTAGAATTATATGTGCGTGTGTGAATCGTATTTTCAATTAGTTTCAACTGCAGAGATTGATAGCAGATGCACTTCACAGAAATACACCCCCCTGATAGCATTTCATAAACACATACATTACATTGCATTACACTAGGCACGCGTTGCACAAAAAACACATTGTACATTAATTTAACAGATGTATCAAAATAACAATACGTATCCCGCCATATACGGCTGGGGCTGTTCTTTACACTATGTTAGACACTAAATGTTGCCTCATCTACTGCCGAAAATTACATAACAACAGTCAGCCACATACGGCTAGACCCTATCTATTCCAAACATTCCTACGGATCGTCCACTGACTCCTCGCCCTTGTCAGGTGCATTGTTCTGTCGCTCTCGCTCTGCCTCCTGGTTAGCCCGACGACGTGCCGCCCTTTCCCTGACCATGATGAGCTGTCGTCGTGTGAAGTTCATTCCAATCTGCTCATCCAAATCCAGCTCGACAACGGGGGCAGGGGCCACAGCAGGGGCAGGTGGCTCTGGTTCCGGATTTCTCTGTTGAGTCTGTCGCAGCATCTCTGCAATGCCTGCGTCTTGCTTCTGATGCCTTTCGTTGTGCCTTCGGACATCTTCCTCGAGCTTCCTCAAAACTAGCTCATCTGTTTGTTGAGAAGCTTTTTCGACTATACGGGCTGCCTTGCGATATTGTCAGTGATCGTGACCCAAAATTCACTGGGAGTTTTTGGCAAGCAGTATTTGAAAAGTTGGAAACAACTTTAAGTATGAGTTCTACAGATCATCCGCAATCAGACGGTCAAACGGAAAGGACCAATCAGACGATGGAGGATATGCTTCGAGCATATGTGGGCCATCGAGAGTCTGATTGGGAACAATATCTTCCACTGGTGGAATTTGCATATAACCATGCAAAACATTCAGGGACCGGATTCAGCCCTTTCATGCTTATGTATGGTTTTCAACCTCGATCACCAATGAGTGTTGACATGAAAAACCTACGGGTGCAAGCCGCAGCTGATTTCCTTGCGAATATGCAAGAAATGTTACAGCTGGCTAAAGATAGCATAAGAAGTGCCCAAAATAGGGCAAGGCACTATGCTGATCTATCTCGGAAGCACAAGGTATTCATGGTCAACGACTGGGTGTTTTTGAGAGTCCCTAGTCACTCTAGGGGCTTAAAAATTATTAAGTGTGCAAAGTTGGCACCCAGGTATTGCGGTCCTTTTAAGGTTATCCAAGTGATAAACAAGGTCGCATACAAACTAGATCTTCCAGCTAACGTTGGAATTCATCCTATTTTCCACGTTAATAAGTTGAAACCCTCGTTGGGGCTTGGGGAGACCCTGGTCCCTGTGGAAGATCTAGTGGAACTTCTTCGTGATGAGTCCGTGAGTGGACCACCTGAACCTGAGGCGATTGTTAATAGCTAGCAAAGGACTCTACGGAGTAGAGTGCTTCGGGAATTTTTAGTCAAGTGGAGGGGCAAATCAGAAGAGGAGGATACCTGGGAAAAGGAGGCTGATCTCCAAAAGAATTTTCCAAATTTTTCCCTACAAGGAAAAATTTAAGTTTAGGGGGAAGGAATGCTACATACCTATGTAACTAGCAGTACTTCAAACCCCTATTGGTCCAGTGTTGGGGGCTAAATGGCAAGTTACCCTTGGATAAGGGTTACCCTTAGGATTAAAGGTATGTGCCTTTGGATAAGGGCAAGCAAGTGTTTATACCTTGGTCGGAGGTATGGAGTCACGTGACCCTTGGATAAGGGGTAACCTTAGGATTAACAGTAGGTGCCTTAGATTAAGGTGCTAGTGTCCTTGGTTAAGGGCAGGTAGGTGTCTATGCCTTGGATGGAGGTATGGAACCTAGAGAGGTGTTAGAAAGTCATTGGATGACTATTTTTCTTTCTAAACCTTGGGCCTCAACCTTGAACCATATCACTTTAATGGTCTAGGAACAAAGTATACATGCACAACTTGGGCATTGGGACCTAGTAGGAGGGCGCACTTCCAATGGGTCCAATAAGTTCCCAACTCAAACAAGAAAGGCATTCAAAGAGTCATAGGTTATGGAAGGAGTCTCTTGACTTTCCATAAGCCTATGGAAGTTCTTGGAGGTTCTTTAACTCCCCTAGGCTTCTCTCTCTCTCATTCGATGGGTCCATGGGCCATCTATATGAGGGTAGTAGGGCGCCCATTGGGGGGAGGAGAGATCTCTCTTGCTTGCTTTGCTTATGCTCTAGTGTTGCTACTAGTGTGTAGAGTACTTTCTGGTGTGTAGTATGCTTAGGGTTTGGATCTTGCTTATGGTATGGTACATAAGTAGGGTTTGGATCTTGAGTATGCTATAGTCTGTTGTGGTATGCTTGTGATTTGTTTATGGTTAGCAAGGGGGTGCTAGAAAGGTCTTGCTTGGAGCTTGGATCTAGCTATGGTTGGGTTGTGAATACTTGAGGCCAGCTTGTCATCTATCTTTGTGTTTAAGAGTAGGGACACAGGTGGAGGAGAGATCCTTGGAGGCTTGCAGATCCTTACTTGCAGGTGGAGGCATCCTAGCTTGGAGTTAGGGAACATCTTGGAGCTTGGAGGACATTTGGAGGCTCTACCTTGGATTTGGAAGACTTCCTCACCTCTACTTGTAAAAGCCCAGCCTATCCATGAACTCGTACAAGAGGCCCAATGTGCAGCCCTCTCGATCTATAAGGCCCAGGACAGTGTAGATAGGCTGTAGGCCCACCACAATGGATTGAGCTTCATCCCAAAATGATGAAAATACATAACGGTCCGCTCGAATCTCTTACTCTTGGGCTGCTGTGATGGCCCCCACTGCGCCCACTCAACGGCAACAACCATCTGCCTCAAGCCCTGATGAACTTTCAACAGTCGTTCCAGGACAAAGAATATAAATGCAAACCTGCACAGGGCATAAGTGACAAGTTGTTACCAGTAGGTACATACTACATTGAACATTGAACATTCAGTGCTGAGTGCTCGCAAATTTACAAACTACAATAGCCATTACTTAGTTACTAGTAACTACTAAACAGTAAATGCTTACCAACAGCAGCGCATTCAAATTTGAGTTGCAACTTGCAACTTGCATATCTGGTGGGGGCAGGTCTCAAGACATCCAAGGTGGACTGTCTCCTTAACATGGCCAGGACCCTGGGCTTCTTGGTGACGAATCTCACCGAGAACCGTGCGATACGCACCGCCTCCGCAATCCATGGAATGTTGGCCACATCCTCGACCAACAAGTCCAAGCAGTGTGCAGCACAAGGTGTCCAAAAGATGTGCAGGTAGATCTCATTAACGAGCCTACCCACGGAGACGCAATTTGATGCATTATCTGTGACCACCTACACAACCATACAATGCAATGTGCATGACTCAAGTGCTTAGTGAATCATAATACATTGTTAAAATCAATCGCCATTGGACAATGAACATTCAACATTAACATTTACAAATTACCATTTAACATTATAGTAAATTGTAATAAGTATAATATAAATACCTGTACAACGTGTTGTGGTCCAACCTCCTCAATGGCAGCTCGACTGTGTGAGAACATGTACTCGCCCGTGATTGCCTCCCCAAAGGTGTCGATGGATCTGAGAAACATCGTCCCCATGCACAAAGACACCAGGATATTCAATATGTGGCGCCTCCTCGTATCGCTCCAACCATCGGACATGATGGTGCAACCATACCTAGTTCAAAGGTGACAAGTCACGACCCACATTGCAGTGTTGCACACGTGACAAGACAAGATGATAGATCCGAGATCGTAATTCAAATTTCATGGCAAATTTCAATGATGAATGATCATTTGAAAATTGACAAATTACAATCATGATTCATGATTAAACATAAATAGCTAGCTGCTATTAACAAGTAATAGTATGCATTGTGCAATGCCACCACAATGTATGAAAACTTAATGTACATACTACATATCAATGATATGTATGCCAGCTCCTATTGCCATTGAATCTTGGATTGACTATGCTGCAAAACTTTATACAGTTGACTCTCCTTCCATCTCTCTCTCACTGCGACCTTCAGAATTCACCCTTTTCACTCTGTCCATGATTGAAAACGCCATAAAAAATGGTCAAAACCATAATGTCATTGATGTTGACTCTCTAAGTATGGACTTTCTAAAACCTATTGCCCATATTGTTGCTCCATACATCTCCTACGTTTTTAACCAATCTGTTATTTTTGGCCTTCCCACACCTTGGCGTACTAACTTGTTGCACCCTATACTTAAGGCTGGTGATCCTCTGAATGTAGACAACTATCGTACTATTATGATCAGTCACACTATGGCTAAGCTCTATGGTTCGGTTATGCAGTCTATCATCAGCTCTCATGCGGAGACAGAGGAGTTATATGCTATGGGATAGGCAGGTTTTAGAGCAGGCTATTCCACAACAGACCAGATCTTCATACTGAGGTGTATTATTGAGGCGGTGAAGTTCAGGAAACAGAGAGCCTATTGCTGCTTTGTGGACTTCCACAAAGCATTTGATTTGGTTCCGAGACACTTGCTGCTCCAGCATTTGGCATCCCTTCGTTTCTCACAGGAAGTCATTGTTGCTATCATCACATTATATGAGAGAGTTTTGGCCCGATTCCGTGATGGAGATGGATGATCTTCATCTATTCATAGTAAGGTCGGAGTAAAGCAAGGGTGCCCCTTATCACCCACCCTATTTGCTCTATACATTGACGACCTTGAGTGGATCATTCGGGAAAAAGGTGGAGATGGCTGTCCTCTAGCAGATATTATTATCCCTATCCTTCTTTATGCAGATTATGTGGTTCTACTCTTTGATTCAGCTGCAGGACTTCAGCAACATCTGGATGCCTCGTATACTTTCTGTCAGATATGGGGGCTGATGGTGAACATTGGTAAGACTAAGGTTATGGTGTTTAACACCAACAGGCAGCATATGAGAAACACTATGTTCTATTTTCATGGACAGCTTCTAGAGATAGTGGCGCCTTACACATACCTGGGTGTTCTCTTCTCTGGTCCATTGCTTTCTTTTAGACCAGCTGCATTGGCTAGGCTCCGCAAGGGGCGCTTTGCTCTTGTTCAGATGGAGAGGTTTTCCACCATTGCGTGCATGACCCGGACACACGTTGTCGCCTCTTTTCTTCAACTGTTTCTCCAGTTTCACTGTGTTCAGCAAAGACATGGTGCCCAGGTTTATCTAGAGACACTTGGAGTGACGTCTCGCGTTTGCAAATTCACATGCACCAGAGGCCACCATGTGCCTCACACCAGATCACACAGTTTTTCTCTCTCAGTTGGTGAGTTTTATTCCTCCGCGTAGCTGGTGGTTAAGCTATTGCTTTTGTACCCTCACCATAGCTGGAGGTTAAGCTTTGGTTTTTATTTCCAGTTTATCTCTGTTTTTGGTTTCAACTGATAGAAATAAGTCCGACATAAACACTGCTTCTTTCTGATGTACTTTTTCTTTGTCTTATGTGCCCAAGGGCACTCTATAGACATTAATATATTCTATTCTATTCTCTCTCTCTCTCTCTCTCTCTCTCTCTCTCTCTCTCTCTCTCTCTCTCTCTCTCTCTCTCTCTCTCTCTCTCTCTCTCTCTCTCTCTCTCTCTCTCTCTCTCTCTCTCTCTCTCTCTCTGCCAGGGGAAGAAGATGATGAACCTTCTCTTTAGCTCCTCGTCGCGATCATTTTGGCAAAAATTCCTCTCACGGGCACCTCCACCTCAGATCACAGATCTTAGCACATGGGTAACCTATGCCACATCGTTGTACACTGTTCCGGCCACCCCTCCACTTCCCACACATCCCTACACACGTACTTCTGATATATTCTCTCCAACCATAGTAGAAGAGGCCATTGACCGATTGAATCTACATAAGGCCAGAGATATTGATGATCTAGAAGCTGAACTTTTGAAGCAAGTTGCTGACATTCTCTCACCCTTCCTCTCTCTCCTCTTTAACCGCTCTATCACATCTGGTTTCCCCTCCCCCTGGTTCACAAACCTTATCCATCCTATCCATAAAGGCGATGATCCCATGAAGGCCGAAAACTATCGTACCATCATGATCAGCCACCTCTTTGCCAAGGTTTATGGTTCTATTCTTCAGTCAAAGATCAGTACAGAGATGGATACCCGAGCACTGCATGCCATAGGTCAGGCAGGTTTCAGACCAGGATATACCACATCAGATCATATTTTCACCCTGAGATCCATCATTGAGGAGGCTAAGGCCAGGAGAGAGCGTCTTTATTGCTGCTTTGTGGATTTCTGCAAGGCCTTTGACTCTGTGCCTCAACATCTTCTGATACAGAGACTTCGGGACCGTGGCCTCCTGGAGGATATCATACAGGCAATTGTGGCATTGTACAGACGAGTTATTCGTCGTACCGAGTATCAGGAGTTGTATCACCAGAGATAGAGAGTACCATTGGGATTAAGCAGGGATGTCCTCTCTCTCCTACACTCTTTGGTTTATATATAGACGAGCTTGAGCAGGTTATACAAACAGAGGGAGGTGAGGGATGAACATTGGGTGACCTCGTTATCGCTATCCTATTATATGATGATGATGTGGTTTTGCTTTCGAGGACGAGGGAAGGTCTACAGCGACATCTTGACGCGCTTCACTCTTTTTGTACTCAGTGGGGATTATCAATGAATGTGGCCAAAACCAAAGTTATGATATTTAGCACCTCTAGATCCTTCATGATGCGACAGGTGCTTTTATGGGAGGAGCATCCACTTGAGATAGTTGACTCCTACACATAACTAGGTGTGGTATTTTCTGGTCCTACTTTCAGCATGCGACAGGCAGCATTTTCCCAGCTAAGATCTAGGACGATTATGTTTCAGCTCACATGTTAGAGATGCGACTAGTAAGTGCCGACTCTTTGACACTATGGTCATTCCCTCAGCTCTATACGCATCAGAGACATGGAGTATTGGCTTGACGGCCACCAAGTGGGCGCGCATCTCACGACTTCAAATTCATATGCGCTCTCGGATGATACGGGCTAAGCCCTCTATCCCACATCATATTATATTGGCAGAGTTTGTCGTCCCCCCCATTCAGATAGAGGCACTGTTCCATATTGTCACATTCATACAGTGCCTGGAGGATCTCCAGGGTAGAGGCACACACTATGCTGCAACAGCTTTGTCGTCCTCCCAGCACCTACACTCTGAGGGACATTCCTTTTCGTGGTATTCCCAGGCCTGTCGTCTCCTCTCCACATTATATATTCACATTATGGATCTACCAGCTGGTACTCATCAGTATATTAGAGGATACCTATACAGGGCATATCTTCAGAGCACTTGGCATGATTCATCTGGGGTGAAGACGGAGTTTTATCGGGCACATTTTCTATCCCAGGATCCTGCTGGGTATCCCATTGTACCCAGATACCTAGTGGACAATATCTCACACAAATTGCGGATAGTGATGGGTCAGTTCCGGGTTTCCTCACACAAATTAGCCGTTGAGACTGGCAGATACAGGGGCATCCTGAGAGATGCACGGATTTGTAGTATGTGTGACCTACATGATATAGAGGATGAGTTCCATTTTCTCTTCAAATGCCCAGCTTACTATAAGATTCGAGGGAGATACTAGTGCTTGTTTCGAGATCATCCACTTGCACTCTCTACGTTGGTATCATATGAGGACTCCAGATATGTTGCGTTGATGATACGGGAGATGATAGACTTGCGTATGGCGAGTCTTGACGCTGACACCTCCCCCTTGATACAGCTGAGCATACAGGAGTGTCTATCCCGCTGGAGACAGAGGCAGGAGAGTAGTGATGGACGGGCTAAGATTCCAGATGCCACCATACATAGACGGCAGAGACAGTGTCGTCAACGAGAGAGACAGCCAGCCCGCAGGCCACAGCCTACAGCTTCACGACAGCATAGACACCACCGATCATCCACTCGACGACAGAGAGGCGCAGCTCGCTTAGTGACTGCCACAGCATACTTTACATCATTTTTTTTTTCACAAGCAGAGAGACATTTATGATGTTTGACTCTCCTTGTCCCTAGCACTATCTCATGTTTTACTGTAATCTTGTTTCTTTTAGGTGGTAGAGCTTTCACACTCCCACCGGGCATACTTGACATGTACCTTTTTTTCAGTCCTATGTACCTTAGGGTATTCCATGGACATTAATAAAGATCTCTCTCTCTCTCTCTCTCTCTCTCTCTCTCTCTCTCTCTCTCTCTCTCTCTCTCTCTCTCTCTCTCTCTCTCTCTCTCTCTCTCTCTCTCTCTCTCTCTCTCTCTCTCTCTCTCTCTCTCTCTCTCTCTCTCTCTCTCTCTCTCTCTCTCTCTCTCTCTCTCTCTCTCTCTCTCTCTCTCTCTCTCTCTCTCTCTCTCTCTCTCTCTCTCTCTCTCTCTCTCTCTCTCTCTCTCTCTCTCTCTCTCTCAGGGGCGATCTCTGTCCTGGAACGGATCTCTGAGTGGACAATGGAGCGATCTCTGTCCTGGAACGGATCTTTGAGGAGCGATCTCTGAGGGGCGGATCTTTGTCCTGGAACGGACCTCTGTCCTAGAGCGGACCTCTCTCTCTCACCTGGAGCGGACCTCTGACCTGGACCTCTCTCTCTCTCATCGATGGTGACTGTCTGATCCTTCTCAGCATGGATCGATGCAATTCTGGAAGCATAGATTGAGTTTTCTGTACTTCTTGTAGCGAGGCAGTTCGTGTTTCCAACATTTCTGGTAGAAAATCGGAATAAGACACTTTCTGATACACGAGTGCCGCTGATGATGAAAGCATGAATAAGCGATTGACAGCACCAAAACACCTTCAGGGAGCAGCGATGAGGGGATGCTCACACTGTGCTCTGAACTAGTGCTTAAGTTGAAAGCCAACGCTCAGATATTGCTTAGAAGAGCAATCACGGAAATAAACTTGCATTTGCTTACGATCCAGGATTGCGGATCCATGTCTTGAAGCCCGGATTCTCTTCTGTGGAATGCGATGTCAGAGAAGCGTCGCTGCAGCTGAGTGATGAGCCTCAGGTGAAAGTGAAGGAGTAATTGCTCAGAATTAGAGGAAGAACCATCAAGAGCAGCTCCAAGGCTCTGACGGGTTGGCCCTTCCTTGTCATACCTGGCCTTGTCCCTACTGATGAGGCAGTCATACCGGTGAGGGCGAAGGCCCAGCGTGCTCAGCCACCACCTCTTGCCAGATCTACGTGCGCCTCTAGAGCTACCAGAGCTCCTTGATCACAGCCCACAGCTGCTATGGGTATCAGATGCTTTTTTCGAGATTGATATTTATGCTTTTGCTTTCCTCAGCAGAGCAGGCGGTTAAGCTCTTGCACCTGTACCCTCTTCAGAGTTGGAGGTTAAGCTCTTGTGTATCTACTCTGTTTATGCATTTTATGATTCTATATTGGCTATGTCTTTTCCTAGCTCGAGAGAGTTCTATTTTGTCTTTTCCATTTAGACTAGTGTTTTTTATTATGTTGTCCGACATGGACAGTAATCCTACGAGACATGTACTTATTCATTCTGTCTTATGTGCCCTTGGGCACTCAACAGACAATAATACATTTTCTTTCTTTCTCTCTCTCTCTCTCTCTCTCTCTCTCTCTCTCTCTCTCTCTCTCTCTCTCTCTCTCTCTCTCTCTCTCTCTCTCTCTGCAGCTATGGTGGCGCTGAGGCTGCTCCCTCGCTGAGGATGCTCCATCGCCCTCCTGGCTACCTGCTCCATCGTTGAGGCTGCCCTCCTGGCTATCTGCTCCATCGCTGAGGATGCTCCAACGTTGAGGCTGCCCTCCTGGCTATCTGCTCCATCGCTAAGGCTGCTCCATCGCCCTCCTGGCTACCTGCTCCATCGCCCTCCTACACGACTGACCCTCGCTGTCCTGAAGCTGCTCCATACTCTCTAAGCGCTGAATCGCATTGTTTCCCTCAGTGCATCGCTGATCCTGGATATCTCCTCCATCACTGAGGCTGCTCCATCGCCCTCCTGGCTACCTGCTCCATCGCCCTCCTAAACGACTTTGTTGTCCTGAGGCTGCTCCATACTCTCTGAGCGCTGAACACTGTTTCCCTCAGTGCATCGCTGAGATGCCTCGCCGTAAAGGGGCTTTTTCCCTTCCCTCCAACACTGCTTCATCATCATCTTCTTCATCTGCCTCATCGTCTTCTTCATCCATTTCAGACCCACCTTCACCTTCACCTTCACCTTCTATTCCAGTTGCAATCCCTATATCTCCGTCAGATCCTATGCTGGCTAGTAGTGAATCCATCATAGCCGATCCTTTGACCCCGAATACCCCAACAGAGGAATCACTTCTGCCTCTAGCCTTTATGATCTCCGTCATTCGTGCAGATCAGTTACGTTCCTATGAATATCTCAACGACCATCAAAAAAAGCTTCTTTCTCTTGAAGCTATGATCCAAGCTGTTCAATCTCACGTTCAAAAACTAGATTCGTCTATCGATGATCTCAAGAAAGAAGTTGCAGCTGTCAAAATCGAAGCTTCCTCTCATTCACCAGCTAAGATCCAACAACTTGAAAGTCAAGTGGAACAGCATCATACCTGTTACGGCCATATTCGGTTAAGGACCTGGAATAGTCCTAATATGGTAGACCGGCCCTCCACTGTTCGAGATTATTGGTCATGCCTAGATTTTATTCCAAGTCAAGGCATGTTGGTGACTAATGACCTTGAGAGGACCCAAACACTCTAATTGAGACATATGGAGTAGTGCATGTGCGTGTGACTGTTATAGGCAGGAGGTATGCATGTAGAGCTGTGACCTATTTATAGTTGACCTGCATGGGGATTGCATGTGCTCATGCGCTGGATCCTACTCTCTATATATTGAGGTAGAGATTATCCTGTCGACGACTTGGTCTAGGTTACCTGATGAGCTCTTCTCCTCTTGCTGTCACATTGGCATGGCTTGGGGGCTAGATCCAGGAGGCTTCTCCAAGAGGGATCTAGGATTGGTTGGGTGGTTTTGCTCCACAGTCTCTCTTGTGTTTTCCTATCCTCATCTTAGGGGTTTTCCCTAGTGGTCTTTACATTGGTATCAGAGCCCGGCTAAGATGCAGTTTTTGGATGGGATGGAGAGAAGTTTTACATCAAATCGGAATTGGAACGCACTTGGATTCACATCCTAGCTGGAGTGCTGTCTTTTTCAAGGAAAATTGGGTTTGGATTTACTAATTCTTGTTGGAAGCATGCTTTTCAAACTTGGTGGTAGAGTGCACTTCTCCTTGTTTGATTTTGTTAGAGATGCTGTCAATTAGTGAGGAATTCATTCTTATTTTCTGAAGCCTTGGAAAAATTTCCATTTGAAGTTGACGATCTGCTTGAATAGATCCACTTTCTTGTTTTAAATCTGTTTCTTTTTAGATGAATGATTGCATAAGTCCATAATGTTTTGGACAGTTTGATTCAGATTTGGCAGCAAGATGTTTATTGATGGATTGATGAGGAATCGATTTATCCTGCATAAATAAACAGATTGTTACAGGAAATCTTGAATTTTTTGGTTGCATGTGAGGATTTCTGGTTTTGTAAAACTAATCCTCTTGTATTTTATGCAAACTGAAAAACTGTAAACATGGAATGGATTTGGAAATTGTCGTTCTTCTAGAAAAAACAGATAAGGATTTGGATTAAGGATTGCATGCAGTAGAACCCTGTTTCAGTTGTTTCTGCCAGATTGGTTCAATCATTTCCTTTTGGGATTAATGCATGAATGAGAGTCAGTTCTGAGTATCTGAACTAGAGTTCCTGCAAAAATATCAGCAGTACAAAGGTGTGTTTATCACCTTTTCTGGGTACTGGATAGATGATTGAAATGAGGTGTTGAACACCCTGACTGGTAGATGAGTTGAGCGGCTATTGGACGCTTTTTCAAAGCATAAACTGTTCTGAATGAGGGCATTAAGGAAACCCGTGATTGCCTTGATTAGCTGAGCTATTGGCTGTCAGTGTTGCTTGGATTGATCAGCTTCCTGGTTGAAACAGCTGTAAAGCTGATGGATTCCTTTTGGATATTGATTCTGCAAAGGATCAGCTCAGGCAACTCACTGATGGCAATCAGAGGGGCGCACCTTTCTGTCTATTCTCTTAGCGAAGAAAGAGGGTTCTCGGTAGTTGAAAATAGCTGCATGGCATGATCTTTCTCTGTTTCTGCTTGAAATAAACTCTCTCTTACTCGTGTGAAGAGTCGCGAACCTGCATACTTCTAAATTCAGAAGGAAGAGCGACTGCAAGGAGGAAAGAGATGACTGATTTTTTTTGTAGCAGAGGCAACTGTGGCAAAACGAACTGAGATGGGATGGCAGATGGCCCAGAATGGGGCGCGAGCCTGCTAAATCTCTCTCTCGCTCTCCTGGTAATCTGTTTTTTGTGATGATGAATCATTGTCTTGTTTTGTGGAGCTCGAAATGGGTCTGAAAGCGAGTTGCTGTAGCGCTGAAGAGGGCTGAGTGATGCACGATGTGTGTAGTCCCTGCCTGCGGGCTATCTTCTTCTCTCTCTCTCGCTTCAGGTAGCCTTTTCTCCCACGATGCTGATGGCGGCTGATGCAGCTGGCCTCCCCTTGGTTTTTGCATAACCTATTAGGGTTTTTGCATGTGGGACTAGGCTTTTGGCTTTTGCATGGTTTTTGGTGCTTAGTTGATTCTGTTGAATGGAGTAGGACGGCAGTTGGTTGAATTGCATGAACGTCCGTATCGATGCTTTTGCATGCCGGTTGATTGAGGTTTTCTATGGGCTTGACGATCGGTAACTTGATAATTGATTCCAAAATGGGTTGCAAAATCGACTCGGTGAATTTAAGTTACCAGCACCCAGTAAGATAAATTTCGGTTTCTTGGTGCTTGGTTGTCAATGCTAGAACCTTGGTTTTTGGATATTGTTTCCCGGTCTTGGCAGGAGAAATTTAATTTTTCTTCTTCTCCAAGAGCAATATGCATGATTGAGGCCTTATCAACTTGTCAGTCAACTATAAGCCTAGTTTTGAAAACTCAATATTGTTGTTTTTGTGTCAAGCTGTATCAATCGGTTTGAATTTTTCTGAACCGATCTTGACAAAATAATGGTAGTGGATTAGTTCTCCAGGCAAGTACCCAGTTAGTGGGAATTTTTGGTTCCTGGTACTGTGCTTTTATCGGTTTAACTCTGGAATAGCAATATTCCCAGTTAATTGAGTTAAAAGATATTTTCGATTCTTCCTTTTTTGACTTCGGTGTTACAC
Source organism: Diphasiastrum complanatum (assembly GCA_029204225.1). NCBI lineage: Eukaryota > Viridiplantae > Streptophyta > Lycopodiopsida > Lycopodiales > Lycopodiaceae > Diphasiastrum > Diphasiastrum complanatum. Next base: position 36,450,942 of record CM055096.1, on the reverse strand, counting down.
CAATACGTTATCCTAAAAGATTATGATCTTCAGGATAGTGGAAACTAAAGCTTTTCAGATACTTATTAAAGTGAATAAATGGAATAAGGTCGTAATTTTTGGGAGGTAGTTCTATATTCAATTAAAAAAATAAGTGTATTGAATATAGTAAAATATACCCGGAACCAAATTTTATTGATTTTTCATTGATTATGGCAACTTTAACGAAGTAATGGAAATGAACTGGTGTGGTCAAAAGGTAAGTACCTAGCATTTTCAATGGAATTTGCGGGGACCTTCGCTAAAAGAATTTTCGGGTGACCGAAAAATCTAAGGGAGGAAGAAAATGAGGCACCTGAGTAGGTAAATGTGATAGTGTTGTGTAATTTGGGTTGATTGAGAATCCCTGTAAGGAAATTGCATAACACCGGTTTTTTGAATTCATTAAGTTGAATTTCTTTTGAATATCTATAGGACCATGAATTGACCCTATTTTGTTACGGAAAATTGTGACATGGAACGAGAATGACACTTGGTTCACATTTGTACTGTAATGAACCTTATTCCTAAGAGTTGTAACTCTCAGATGGTAGGAATTCGGGATGGATAGTACCAGCCAGATGGGTTGTTTATGTGACGGTAAAGCCATGCGCAGATTCTTGTTAAATCACAATTTTGTTAATGGATTATTGCAATTCATTTGGAACAAATTTGGGGGTACTCCAGTACTTGGTGGAATAGATATGTGCATATCTGGTATTGGAAATCCAGATGAAGTTATGAGATCTCTGGATTATCAGATAATGTGGTTAAAGATCTTTTTGACGATCGGGTCCTATATTAGGTATAGGATGTTCAGATAGTCTTTTGATTTTCTGAAGGTCGGATCTAAAAGCAAAGGACTTTCTTGGAGAGAAAACTGGTGGTATGGGACATCCGTAATTTCAAAGAGGAAATTCTTGTGTGAAAATGATCTGTAGGCCAGTGGTTAGTATTTACATTAACGATAATGCTAACAGTTGAAACCATTGGTAAAGCCTATTCAGGGTATTTGGAGAGGTTATGAGATACAGATCCGGATCCCTCAGTGGTATCTCATAAATTCCAAATCAGAAACCCTTAAAAGCTATTTCTCTATTAATTTTAAACCTCTACTTTTTAGAAATTTCTTATATACGAGATAATTGCACTGAGATTTATATAATTCCTTCTAGTGTAGAACTTGGTTCTGAAGGATTGTTTAAGTTATATGAATTCATGCTTCCATTTCAGGTTTGTGAATATAGCTCAGAATCAATTGATGTTTCCAATTGATTAAGTGGAATTTAGACTTCCTGAGCCCAAATTATTATCGCTATTTGATAGTTGATTATTGAGAGTAATGTTTCTATCACTCGAGATAAGATATTTTATGATTTTAAGGAGAAAGTCCGATTTGTAATAGTATTGAATAGTCATTACTGACTTTTTCGAATCTTTGATATCTTATACGTTGTCTCCTAGGAACTTTTTAATCGAAATTGTGAAATTTCTTTTAAAAAGGGGGAGAAGAAAATGATAGGAATCAGACTTTCATGGGATCAACCAGTCGCATAGATTTCTTTTATGGAATCCAGTTTGTGTGCATTGGTGGAACTATCATGTGTGAATAGAGGAAATCTCTAGTGATTATTTTGAATAATGTGGAACTAGAGGAGATTTGGAGGTTTTTGAGCTATGAGATATTCATGAATATGGGAAGTAATGTTAAAGATTGAATTAAGATTCGCTGATTGGCTACCAAGTACCATTTAGTTATGGATTGGATCAGTGGAATAAAGCTTTAATCTGAACCTTTTGTCCAAAGATGTCTGTATAAGTCAGCCTAGTCTTGGTTTGCACACTAAGATCTGAAGTAGGTTGAATGATTGAAGGAATTTTGTTGATAAAAGTATGATAGTTGGAAAACTTATGATGTGGAATTATTCACTTCAGAGATTTCCCAAATATGTTATTTACTCAAGAGAAATAGAATTTTCTGTAGCTGAGTTACGAGATTCTCAGTGATATATGTGAGTAACATATGCGGATTTTGAGAGGAATCTTCCAGATAATGACATATGTGTTTATGTACTGGGTCATAGTGAGATTATTCTCATATGTGCACGATTAATCTTGTGTGGATCTACTATGTATTCCTGGTTACTAAGGTTATTTGATGCACTTAACCTAGTTGTTGAACATAAACACGTGATCAAGTATTGTGTTTGACAATTACTTGCAGAGTTAACAGATCTATTCTGATAGATCTATTGGTTAACTTAAAGTGATTTGGATATGGGTCTAAATGTGGTGTTGTACATGTACAATTAAGATCTGCACCTAGACATTTAAGATTTCTAAATCATGAGCAATTAACTTGGGTAGTTGATTTACTCCTGTGGAAGTTAATTGGTAAAACGGACAGTGTGAAGAGAATTCACCGGAAACTGTTTGTTATGTGTGTATTGCTTGTAAGACACATAATTTGTGAGTCATTTGGATTCATCTGGGAAAATTATGTGCATAGGATACTGATTTCTTGGATGAGTATTTCTCAGTTGAGAAATAGACTTGATTCATTAGTGATAGTATCCCAGAGAGCTCAAGTGGATACCGGATCCTAATGGTGCCAAGAATGGTAAACTGAATTTTGGGACTTCAGCAGAACTTTGAAATATCTAGATGTTGTTCTAGGAGATTGTATAAAGTTTATATTGTTAAAGATGAATGTTATAATAGTCTTTAATTTCTTGGTTGATTGTAGAATTTGAAACTCATAATCTGATAAGAATTGGTTTGGAAGAATACTCTTGGAATCCAGCGATTTTCCTTATGGAAAAGATTTCAGAATGATTCTTATATTTGTATGTTGTACATATACTCCAATATCTTTCAATGATTAAGTATGATTTTGGACTCCTGTAAATTATGATTGACAAATCATAAGATTCTAAATGTTTATGATTGACGGATCATAAATTGATACTTAAAAGTCATTTGAAGATTATATGGAAATGTAAAAATTCTTAAGATAATGAGAAATTCTTGATCAATTGGATGAGTCGAGGATTTAGATATGTTATTTGAACTGTAAATTGCTTTACTCTCATACACACTTGAGATTGTATGGATCACAAGCCTTTCCATTAAGTAATTGTTTACTTATGAGTAATTGCTTTCTTGACAGATTGTAGTCTATAAGTGCTTGTGTACAAAGTTCAGTCTAAATCTCCAGTTTTGTAGGAGACAGATAAATCTATTAAGATACAGATAGATGCTGATTAATTGCATATGATGCTAGAAATGGGGCTGTTAATTCATTAGAGTAACTGCAGTACTCTGGTTGGAGTTATGATCGTCTGAGAATTGATGGATCTCCTAGAGATTTTAGATGACTAAATTGTGGTATTTTAGAATATTTGGATATTCTAAGAATATTTGTACCAAGAAGCCTTATTTAGTGCAAGAAATTGAAATGAAATTTCTTTAGCTTTTGGATTTGATTTTTGAAATAAAGTAAAATCACCCAAAATTTCATGTAATTGGGATTATATGAAGGTGATAAGTATTTATTTTAGATAAGATCTACCCATTTGAAGGATTTATAGCTTAGTGTATCTTTTGGAATTTGAATTGGTATTCATGAGTAGAAGCAAGCAATTAAAGAATTGTTGCATCTCTGAGTACTTATTCAGATGGAAAGATCAGACTAAGAATAATGGTTCATGGGTAAGATTTGAAAGCTTAAGAAATAGTTTCATGTTTTCTTTTTCCCGTTCTGAGGACAAAACCTGTTTAAGGGAGGAAGAATGTTACGGCCATATTCGGTTAAGGACCTGGAATAGTCCTAATATGGTAGACCGGCCCTCCACTGTTCGAGATTATTGGTCATGCCTAGATTTTATTCCAAGTCAAGGCCTGTTGGTGACTAATGACCTTGAGAGGACCCAGACACTCTAATTGAGACATATGGAGTAGTGCATGTGCGTGTGACTGTTATAGGCAGGAGGTATGCATGTAGAGCTGTGACCTATTTATAGTTGACCTGCATGGGGATTGCATGTGCTCATGCGTTGGATCCTACTCTCTATATATTGAGGTAGAGATTATCCCGTCGACGACTTGGTCTAGGTTACCTGATGAGCTCTTCTCCTCTTGCTGTCACATTGGCATGGCTTGGGGGCTAGATCCAAGAGGATTCTCCAGGAGGGATCTAGGATTGGTTGGGTGGTTTTGCTCCACAGTCTCTCTTGTGTTTTCCTATCCTCATCTTAGGGGTTTTCCCTAGTGGTCTTTACAATATTGCTGTCCGATCCTGGACAGATGTGCTTAAAGGTCCTAATACTACTGTTCTACCACCTCCACCTTTTATCTCAGCTACGTTCACCGAGAACCATTTGCGAGAGCAAAAGGCTCTTAATGTCTGAGTTAGAGGTATTACGAACTCCCATGATGTTGTTGGTTAAGCTAAAAAGTTTCTTGAAGAGAGTCTTCAACACCACTGCATGGCGGCCTAAGAGAGATCCAGGTACTCTTGTTATACGCTTTGCATCTGCCCCTGGTCGTCATGCAGTGCTAGGGAAGAGATCTACACTGCGGGGCACCACGATATACCTGGATGAAGACCTTACTTTCATTCAGGTTCAAGAACGGAAGAAGGCAAAACAGGAGGCTCTAACGAATGAAAAGCGGTTGATCTACAGGGATGGTATCATTCATTCTGTAGATATTAAACCTGCTGCTATTAATGAGATATTTGAGATTGTTCAGAGGTAGTGAGAGAGTTAGAGCACTGACGAGATGCCAGTTGAGTCTGTAAATGGTCTACGTACCATATAATCCTGGACATTATCCTCTTCTTAGTTAATTTTGATTTAGTTATGTTGTTGACGGCATTGCTCCGTCTTGGTTAGTCTTATACGCCTTTTGGCATGGAAAAAACGTTTAAGACGGAGCAATGCCGTCAACAACATAACTAAATCAAAATTAACTCTCTCTCTCTCTCTCTCTCTCTCTCTCTCTCTCTCTCTCTCTCTCTCTCTCCCTCCCTCCCTCCCTCCCTCCCTCCCTCCCTCCCTCCCTCCCTCCCTCCCTCTCTCTCTCTCTCTCTCTCTCTCTCTCTCTCTCTCTCTATATATATATATATATATATATATAGTAGCATATATACACACATAGTCGCACTACGATTCTCAAAACGCTCTCCCTCCCTCCCTCCCTCCCCCCCCCCCCCCCTCTCTCTCTCTCTCTCTCTCTTGCGCGCCCTCCGCCCTGCTAGTGCGCTGCCCGCCTGCTGGTGCGCTGCCCGCCCTGCTGGTGCGCTGCCCGCCCTGCTAGCGCTGCTGCCCTCTCTCTCTCTTGCGCACCCACCCGCCCTGCTGGCGCTGCTGTCCGCCCTGCTGGCGCTGCAGTGCTGACCTTCGCACCTGCCCTACGCTGCCCTGCGCTATTGCGCTGCTACGCCTGGCCGTTTGTCTACACTGTCCTCCATCTGCTTACCGCCTCCTATGGCACCTAAGAAAAAGGGGGGTGTTCTTACAGCCCCCTCCCTGTTGGACACCCCCCCATCACCGGTAGTGATGGAGGAGCCGTCTTCGGTGATAGAAACTAGTGACATTCCTGTCAACATGGCTGCCATTGACTACACTCCTTCCAAACCTACCGAAAGTCTTTTTGCTTATGATCTTAGTTTTATCCGACAAGAAATTCTTGGACTTAAGAAGCAACTACACCTCTTTGAAGCTGAAAATAGCAAGTTAGCTAAGGATCTTTTTGGTGTCACGGAACGTGTGGAGCAGCTTGAGCAAGAAAATATATATCTTAAGCAACGAATTGCAGAAAAAGTGTTTGGGAGGAGACTTCCAACAAGATCAATAGCTTGGAGAAACAAGTCGAGGAGACGAAAACATGGGCAGCACTCTTCAAACCGGATGATATGGGCAGCAAACTCTCATCACTCGCAAAACAGGTTGAAGAAACGACATCGATCCTTAAGCAAGGTAATCACTCTCAGATTTCATCTTTTCCGAAGGAAAACGATTTGGAGACAGTTTTGGGTGAACAAGCCAGAAGGGCCAACAAAGCCTTTAACATTAGAGTAAGAGGCATTGCCAATGGTGGAAAACCGTTGGAAGAAGTTACGGATTTGCTCATTTCCAAGTTATCTCATGTGGCTGATGGTTTTGATACTGCTTGGCGTAGTAAATTTGATGACAATGTTTTGTTTATCAAGTTCCGCTCGCTTTCACAACGCAATGCTGCCCTTCGGCTTAGGGCAAAGCTTAAAGGTACTTTCATTTATATGGATGATGACTTAACAAATACTCAATGGTTGGCAAGAAAAAAGATTATCCTTGAAGCGAAAGAGAAAGGGCAAAGGGTTGTTTTTATTGACGGGAAACCGAGATTTTTCGACCTTCCACAATAGGAACTAGGGGCCCCCAGATATAGAAGCTACCTGAGATCCCCTACCAATTTGAGACTTGGCTTCTGGAATTGTAATGGTTTTTTATCTTCGTCATCAGCCGGAGACTTTGCTGATTTTATTAGAAAATGCGACATTTTGTTGTTGGCTGAAACTCATGAGTCCTTATATCATCCTCTTCCAAATATACAGGAGTACTCTTGGCATTCTGCTTTTCGTCCATTTGTTAGGGGAAAAACTTGTCGAGGATCTGGAGGAGTAGCTTGTTTATACAAAGACACCACAGTTCAGATGGTTAAACAAGATCCATACGCTCGCTATATTTGGTTACACATTATTGGCTCACTATTGGGATTACCTCAGGACATCTATATAGTTGTATGCTATTTTGCTCCACAGACCTCAGTGTTTGCTGAGTTTGGCGGGGACCCTTTTCAGGCTCTCTCAGATGATATTGCTATCTTTTCTCAGCAGGGTTCCATTTTACTAGCAGGTGATTTCAACGCCCGCACAAGTTCTAGACAAACCGAATTTCATGCAGCTACGGATCTTCTCAGGCTTTACCCTTTGGATATGGGGCTAGACCGGGTATCACAGGATGCAGACACTCCAGCTACATCTTTCGGGGAGCAGTTGATCACTCTAGCAGAGACACACGCTCTTGCCATTTTGAATGGCCTCACACAGTGGCCTTCCTCATCAGCATATACATGCTATCCTCATGGTGGAGGACATAGTGTGGTCGACTACTTTATTGGATCACCTGCTTTGATCTCTCACATTTCTGATTTCTCCATTACACCCCCTACCATTTCCGATCACTCACTCTTACACATCTCACTTGGTCACATAACCTCTTCTTTGCAAGTTTCTTGCTCTCTTCCCACTCATAAACGTATTCCTTTCACCCAATCTGGATTCACTAATTACACCACAATCTTATCCCAACTACTCGCTAACTTCCCGTTCATGGCACCAATTGACCAGCAAGCCACTTTTCTCTCTACATCCCTCTTAGCTGCTGCTTCCTCATCCTTCCCCACCAAAACGACATCATCTCACAGAAGTGTTCACAACAGATGGTATGATGCAGAATGCCGCTCTCTTCACAATCATGTGACATATGCCAGGTCACACTCCCCTGCCACACTCAAACAATGCCAGAAAGAATATCATAGAACCACCAGAACAAAGAAGATCAAGTACCTACAATCACTCTGCCAAAAAATGATCAACTCTTTAGATTCACCCTCCTCCTCTTTTTTCTGGAAACATTTCACCAGACACTCTTCAACATTGGCCCCCATAGCCATCGAATCCTGGATCGAGTATGCCACGGAGTTATATACCACGGACTCTCCTCCTACCTCACTCTCACCAAGACCTGACCACTGCTCACTTTTCACCCCTGACATGGTTGAAAACGCCATTAAACATGCCAAACTAAATAAAGCCACTGACTATGACTCCTTAAGTGTAAACTTCCTAAAGCCCGTAGCACATCTCATCTCCCCTTACATTGCTCATGTTTTTAACACAGCTGTTACTTCTGGTTTTCCTACGGCTTGGTGTACTAATATCCTTCACCCCATCCTCAAGGCAGGTGATCCCATGAATGTAGGAAACTACCGCACCATTATGATTGGCCACACTCTGGCTAAGATATATGGCTCTATACTACAGACAGTTACTGGATCTTTTGCTGAGACTGAGGGTTTACACGCTATGGGTCAAGCTGGTTTCAGACCGGGATATTCTACTTCAGACCAGATCTTCATTTTGAGATGCATTATTGAGGAGGCTCGACATCGGAAACAGAGAATTTACTGTTGCTTTGTGGATTTTCGCAAAGCTTTTGACTCTGTTCCACGACATCTTCTTTTCCAGAGACTATCTTCACTTGGCTTTTCAGAGGATACTATTGCTGCGATCATTACTTTATATGAGCGAGTCTTGGCACGTTTCAGAGATGGTAGTGGCTGGTCCTCACAGATACATTCTACCATTGGTGTGAAGCAGGGTTGCCCCTTATCACCCACTCTTTTTGCACTATATATAGATGACCTCGAGCGGATTATTCGCGAGGAAGGTGGAGAGGGCTGTCCCCTAGCAGACATTATTATCCCCATTCTCTTGTACGCTGATGATGTGGTTCTCCTCTCATCCTCTGCAGCTGGTTTACAAAGTCACCTTTCTGCTTTACATCACTTTTGCCAGCGTTGGGGATTGACGGTTAACCTTAAGAAGACTAAGATTATGGTGTTTAACACCAACAGACAGCATATGAGAGATGTGATTTTCTACTATGACGGGCTACCGATTGAGATCGTGACCTCCTACACCTATTTGGGAGTTCTTTTCTCTGGTCCGCTACTCACTTTTCGACCAGCAGCCACCGCCAGGCTCCGCAAGGGGCATACCGCTCTTGTGCATATGGAGAGATTTTGCTCTACTTATTATGTGCAGGATCCTGCTACCAGATGCCTACTATTTTCTGCTACTGTCTCCCCAGTTGTGCTATATTCGGCTGAGACTTGGTGCCCTGATTTATCACGCGATACATGGAGAGATCTTACTCGTATCCAGATTCTCATGCTCAGTAGGATAATCCGGGCTAAGCCCTCAGTACCACATGATATCATACTAGCCGAGTTTGCTTCTCCTCCATTAGTTGTTGGTGCTATGTTTCAGATCATCACCTTTCTTCACAGGGTATCAGATCTAGATACCTCCAGATACATTGTTGCTGCTCTCACTTCATCTCGTACCATTGCGGATCAGGGAGCCAAGCACTCTTGGTATCGCAGTGTCTCAGCCCTTCTTCAGACTTGGGGTTTATCCGCACTTGATCTTCCGAATGGAACCCATGCTTATATCAGACAGCAGATCTACCGGAGCTACATACGCACTATATGGTCACATCCTGATCCAGATAGGGTCAAGCTACATTATTATGGCACACATCTTTTACGGCTGGACGTTTCGGGCTTGCCTATTCTTCCAGTTTATCTTACACAGACGCTATCTTTTGGTCTGAGATATCGTATAGGACAGCTTCGAGTCTCTTCTCATCAGCTTGCTATCGAGACAGGTAGATACACAGACACTCCCAGATTGCAGCGGATATGTCAGCTCTGTTCTCTTCAAGAGGTGGAAGATGAGTTTCATTTCATCTTTCGCTGCCCATGAGATTAGAGGACGATACCATTGTTTATACCGAGATATTCCCCTCACGTTGAGCTCCTTCCTCGAGTATCCAGATGCTAGATGCGTGGGTCTTCTTTTGAGAGAGATGTATATTTTACGAGCTTCACTTCTACCTAAGCTCTCAGATATGGATTCCAGTCAGGCTCACATTACTCAGTTCTTCCAGAAGCGAGACAGAGTGGATATTTCGGTTGCGGATTTTGACGTCCCCGTCCGAAGATCGAAGACACAGAGAGTTTCGGCTCGATCCAGTGCTACTAGATCTTCATACGCCTCCCACCAGCCTACATCACGACCCACTACTACCATCACTCATTACTTTCGGCTTGCTCGTAGCTAGTTTCCTCCGCGGAGCAGGTGGTTAAGCTCTTGCTTTGTACCCTCACCAGCTGGTGGTCAAGCTTGGATACTTTTTCTCTTAGAGACAGAGAGATCGATACTTTAGTTTTAGTTTTACTGTCTTTTCATTGGTAAATAAGTCCTTATGCGGACAATGCTTCTCACATTTTGTACTCTCTTTTGTCTTATGTGCCCCTGGGCACCAAAAGACGTTAATAATAATAATTCTAATTCTAATTCTCTCTCTCTCTCTCTCTCTCTCTCTCTCTCTCTCTCTCTCTCTCTCTCTCTCTCTCTCTCTCTCTCTCTCTCTCTCTCTCTCTCTCTCTCTCTCTCTCTCTCTCTCTCTCTATATATATATATAAATATATAGTAGTATATATACACACACATAGTCGCACTACGATTCTCAAAACGCGTTTCGGGTTTCGGGTAGAAACGTGTTTTCTGTTTTTTTTTTTTTGTGGGCAATATGGGTATCGGATGAAAGCTCCAATTAGGAGCATTATTATTGTGTAGTTTGTCGAGCATTTCTGGTACAATTCAGTCAAGTTTAGGTGCATTAATCCATGTTGGGTTCTGTCAAGGATAAAAATTCAAAACTAACTCTAGCCTGTTCGTTACGATCACAGATGATTCCAGTGGGATAAAGACAGAGAACTGTAGAGCAATTGTACCTCGCTTTTTGCTTCGGGGGGGCCTTGCTCCCCCTACACCCCCCCGTAGATAAAAATGGGGGTTTAAATGCACGTAAATAAGGCCCCAATATTTATGCCCCAACTCTATGGCCCAATATTTATGCCCGCAACTGTATGCACATTGCGCTAAAAATCTCCGATGAAATGATTGCAAAAGTGATCATCATCCATAGAGTTGATAGCCCAAACTGTGTAGCATTAACAATTACTGAGAACCAAAGCAAATTCAACTAGCTACTGAAAATAAGATCTGTTTGTGCCCTTTCTACTACACTTCTAGGAGGCAAAACGCTAGTTTGACCATTGCTCCCCTAGAATCCATAGTTTGTGAGGCGTCTAGGAACTGCTCGAATCCCATTCCAAGGGAGTTTGGATTAAACGGCACAGGGCTCTGTGGCAGGATGAATTGTTCTTCTATATCAATGGGACTAGAATCATCGAACGGTTCCATGAACCTTTGGTAGCCGGCGACATGGCTGTAGGGTGTGGGGGTGAGCTGGCATGCACTTCTGCGACTTGAATTGTGGAGCCAATTGTCACAGAAGGCACTACTGAGGAGTCAATGGCGAGGGTGGTGGCAGAGGATGGGGGGATGGGTAGTTCAAAGTGACTTGCGGCAGGAAGCGGTTCCGCAGCTGGTAGTGGTTGTTGAGTACGTCGACGAGACGCAGGAGGCGAGTGGGGTGAAACTATCTCGTTGCGTACGAATTGGCCAATCATCCATAAGACGTTCAGTTGGAACATATCAATGGACTTCCATCGAGTGGACTTCCATCAAGCGCTTCAATCCTATGCCCAAGAATATCTATTTTCACCAGCTCCTACGGTTAGACAATCAGCCATTTTTGCTAAAGATTTGGCTACTTTGGCATCAATTGGGACAACTGTTTGCCTGCCTTATGTTTCGATCCTAATATTCCAATGGCATCAGACAAAGTCCCGGGATCATCTACCATTAGCAAGACTGTACTATCGTGCGGCAATGATGGGTGGCTCATGGGATAAGAAATTCGTTACATGGACAACTTACAATTGGTTGTCCGTGATCAATAAGTGTTTTTTTTTCACACGACAGAGATTTCAATGAGCCGCGCCTTGAATTCATAGAAAAAGTCCAATATCATTTAATAAAGCTTAGGCTTGAAGCTATACAAAGTCCTAAATAATAAATCTCGCGAGGTGTCATGGGACCGCCACCAGTTTTGGTGGGGGATATTGTTGGAGGGTTTGCAGATATTGAGGCAACCCTAATTAGATTATTCATTTATTAGCAATTAATAAGTGAGAGGGATTAGGCACCCTGCGGTGTAAGTCCAACCCGATGATCACATAGTTATTTGATTAGTAAAAAGCTAATAAAAGTTTTAAGGATCAATAAGGACCAAGAATAATGTAAATCCAGTAGAACAGTTTTATGTTGGTCTATAAGGGGATTTGCCAGGGATTAAGTGCGGCACTTAATGAACAAATCAAAATTGTCAAGGGGATAGTGATAAAGTTAACGATACCAAATTGAACTTTTTCCTAGTACAAATTTGGGGTTTTGTTAACCGGAACCATTTTTGGAAGGGGGGAAAAAAGTGGAAGTCTGATATGTACATGATTGCTGGTCTTAGTGATCCAGTTATTTAATTTACATTCAATTCCTGAAGTATAACTAATTGCAAGTGAGAATAAAATTGGAATTATTTAAGAAGACTGCCTCTAGGAATTTGGATTCCTTTTCCCCAGGGTGAATTAGAATTTGAGGATTCTAAGGGAAAAGTAGTGGCAAGACTGATAATCCATTTATGGAACCATCTCTATTTTGCAATTGGATTTGGATCTTGCAAAGTAATGCAGATAGAAGGTGTTCCATACAGGAATCTAGTAATTTGGATTCTTTTCAGTTATAGAGTATTTCTCTGTAATGACAGTAACAACCAAGAGAGTTCTAACTTGTTAAAAGAATTAAGTTCTTTTTACCGATTCTGGAATAGATATTGGATATCTAGGACAGTATGAGATTCGGTTTTTGTTGAAATCTATGGTTCTTTGGGTTAGTAATACATTCTATTGTACTGGATGATACATTCTGTTTGTCCATGTTGGGTACAATATGAAATGGTATTCTTTGAGTAACACTAAAGAAGCATGAGAGATTTCAATTGTTAGAACTATCTCCTGGATTGGTTGTGAATTTGATCCTATATCTGGGTATAGGAATGCCAAATCGTCTTTTTTGACTTTTTGGGCAAAACAGATCTGGATGCAGAGGAGTCTTGGAGGAAAAGCTGGTGGTATGGGACATCAGTGATTCTAAAGGGGATTTCTTGGGTAGAATGATCTGTAGACCGATGGTTAGGGATTGCTGTAATGGTAATACTAACAGAGTCCATTGGTTTTTGTTAAGGGTATTTTGGGAATTATGAGATATAGATCAATCCCTTATGGTATCTCATTAATTACAAAATATGGATGCCCTTACATCTATTTCTCTATTTTATTAGACCTCTACTCTTTAAAAATTTCTTATTACATGACAATTGGATTGAGATTCCTATAATTCCTTCCAGTGTAGAACTCTGTTCTGAAGGATCGTTAAATTATATGAAATTGTACTTCCATATGAGATTTTTGAATATGGCTCGGAACTTAGGTTTCCTGAACCCTAACGTTAGTCTCTATTTTGATAGTTGATTATCGAGAGTTAATATTTCTATCATTCGGGATAAGATATTCTATGATTCTGAGGAAAAAGTCCTGTTTGTAATAGTATTGGATACTCATTACTGGCTTTTTCGAATCTTTGATATCTTATACGTTGTCTCCTGGGAACTTTTAAATCAAAATTATGGAATTTCTTTTTTAAAAGGGGGGAAGAAAAGATAGGGATAAGTCTTTCGAGGAATCAGCCAATTGAATTGATTTTGACAAAAAATCTTGTATGTGTGCAATGGTAGAACTATCCAGTTTGAAATAGACAAACTCTCTAAGTGATTATTTTGAGTAATCTGGAACTAGATGAGTTTTGGGGTTATTGAGCTGTGTGATATTCATTAATGTGGGAAGTAATGGTAAAGATTAAATTAAGATTCACTGATTGTAACCAAGTACCATTTTGTTATGAATTGGATCAGTGGAATAAAGATTTAATCTTAATTCTATGTCCAAAGATGTTTGTATGAGTTAGCCTAATCTTGGTTTGTACGCTAAGATCTGTTGTAGGTTGATTGGTAGAAGGAATTTTGTTAAGAAGAGTCAGATGGTTGGAAAACTTGTGATGTGGAGTTATTCACTTAAAAGATTTCCCGAATATGTTATTTACTCATGAGAAATAGGGTTCTTTGATAGCTGAGTTGCAAGATTCTCAGTGAATTATGTGAGTAACATATGCAGATTGTGGATATCTGTCAGTTTATAGCCTATGTTTATGTATACAAACATAGTTGGATAAGTTGCTTATGCACATCTTAATCTTGTGGATCTACTATGTGTTTCCTATGTACTGAGTTTATATCGTATACTTAAACTAGTCAGAGTGCATAGACATATGAACAAGTAATGTGTGGAACAATTACTTGCAGGTTAATGTCTCTTTCTGTGGAAAGGATAATTCATTAACTTATTTATGGTTTGGAAGAAGATCTAAATGTGGTGTTATACATGTATAATTGAGATCTGCACCTAGACATTTAAGATTTCTGAATCATTTACAACTGACTTGAGTAATTGGATTACTCTTGATTAGAAGTTAATTGGATAAATAAGCAGTGTGAAGAGAATTCACCAGGAACTGTTTATTTCGATCTATATTGCTTGTAAGTCACATGATTAGTGAGTCATTTGGATTCATTTATGAGAACTGTGCATAGAATATAGAAGATTCTTAATATAGAATATTTCTTGAAGGAGAAATATCCTAAGTTATTGACTACATCCCAGTGAGCTCATATACATACATTGGATGACAGAGTCTAACTAATGTCAAGGATAACCAATGAATTCAGTTGGAATTCAACAGAACTTTATAATCTCTAGATGTGGTTCTAGGTGATTGTATAAAGTTTATTATTTGTTAAAGACAAATGTTATAATGGTCTTTAATCACTTGGTTGATTGTAGAATTTGGAACTCATAATCTGGTTAAGAATCGAGATGGAAGAATATTCTTGGAATCTAGTAATTTTCCTTGTGGAAAAGATTTCAGAATGTTTCTTATATTTCCTAAGTGGTATGTTGTGCATATACTCCGGTATCTCTAAATGATTAAGTATGGGTTTAGAATCCGATAGATTATGATTGACGAATCATAAGATTCTAAATGTTTATGATTGACGGATCATAAATTGATACTTAAAGGTCATTAGATGATTATATGGGAAATATGATGATTCTTAAGATGATGAGTAATTCTTGATCAATTGGTGGAGTTAAAATTTAGATTTGTTATTTGAACTCTAAATTTGTGTACAAACTTGAGATTGTTTGGATCTCACAGGCATTTTCATTAAGTGATTGTTTACTTATGAGGAATTTGCTTACCTTTACAGATTGTAGTCAAGGAATGCTTGTGTACTGTTTTTCAGCCTAAAATCTTCCGTTAATTAGGAGCAATTTAAGTCTATCAAGATTAAATGGTTGCGATTTTTTTCTGGCATATGTGATGCTAGGGATAAAGCACTTATCTTAGGAGAGTATCTGGGGTACTCAGGACTGAGTTGAAGTCATTTTTATCTTGATGGATCTCCTAAGAGATTTTGGTGGGATGAGTTTTGTACCAAGAAGCATTTATGACAGGTCTACAAGTAATTGTGGATAGTCTTGGACTATAATTGTTTTGAATCTTTAACTTTTGAACATTGATTTCCAATATAAGGTGAGGACTCACCCAGTGATTCATGTAGATTGAGGTACATGAAGGTGATGTTATTAGATTGGAGAGAATCAAACCCAATAGAAAAATTTATCTTTTAGTGTACTTCTAAAAGGTCGATATAGTATTTCAGTGTAGAGACAGATAATTTGAGAATTATCCCATCTCTAAATACTTATTTGATATTGAAGTCAGACTAAAGATTGATTTTCAGGGTAATTGTGAAAGTTAAATGACTGATTTGTTAGCTTTTGAACTTAATCTTCTGATTTGGTCGACTGCTCATCCGGTGTATCATGTAAATTTAGTTTATATGATGATGACAGTTTGATGTATTGAAGATTTTGCCCATTTGGAAGATTTATCGCTCAATGTACCTTTGGACCCTGAATGAGTACTCAGGATCAGAGATAAACAATTGAGAAATTGTTCTATCTCTGTGTGCTTGTTTAGGTAGGTTGGTCAAATTGAGGATAATGATTCATTGGAAGAGTTAAAAGCATACAAATTGGATTTTCCCTAGTTACTCGTTCTGAGGACAGAACTGGTTTAAGAGGGGAAGAATGTTACGTCCATGTCCTGTACAAGGGAATCGGAATAATTCCTGACGTGGATAGCCGGTCACTCCAGGTGTATATGGTTATTGGTTATGCCTCGTCATTCCGGGCTTGGCTTGTAAGGTAATTAATAATCATATGAGGACCCAGACCTATAATTGGACATAGGAGCACATGCATAGTGAATGACTGCTTTCATGCAAGAATAGGAGGTCAATAGCTCAATATGGGTTGCGTGGGGATCCTAAAGGGAATATTCTCTCTCTTGAGGAGAATAAGTCTAGTGGAAACTCGCCCATCTTCCTATTGGAAATTCAGTTTCTTGAGCCTGTTTCTCCTCCTCTCTCTTAGGTTCTTCACTATGGCTTGGGGGCTAGGTCCAGGAGGGAACTCCAGGAGGGATCTAGGTTTGGATGGGTGGTTTTGCTCCACAGGTGTCCTTTTGGTTGTTTTGCAACAGGATCTAATTAGATCTCATTTGGGTGATCTTTACAATCGTATTGATGTTGATCAGCATAATTGTGTTCATAATAATCATCATCAAATTGATGTTGATCAGCATAATTGCCCGCTTGCCATTTGCCTTTTCTTTGTTCTATCTCCTTCTGTTTCTTGAAGCATTCACGCTCCCAATGGCCAGGTTTGTTGCAATACCTACAATTTCCAGGTTTATTTTGCTTGGAATAGCCGCGTCCTTGACCTCGGCCTTGATTTCGATTGCCTCGATTTGGGCCATCATTGGATTGTTCTTGAAATTATTGAAACGATCCATGATATGACTTTCCACCTCTTGATTGGTGTCTTCCACGAAATCTGCCAACACGTCCTCTCACTGCAAGAGCTTGATTGAATCCCCTGTTGCGATGACTCAAGTTCTCTTGACGTTGTTCTTCCTGCAAAAGCAATCCACCTAACTCTTCATAGGTTGGAAGATTTTCTCGTGTGGCTATACTTGTCACAAACATTTGATGTGACTCACTCAAACTATTCAATGTCAACTGCACGATCTCACGATCCTGTACTCGCTCTCCAACTGCTGCTAGTTGGTCACGAATCTCTTTGATCTTCAGTAGGTGATCAGCAACAGTTGCACCATCAATCATCCGCAACGTGTGCAGCTTCGTCTTCAGAAATAGCACTCGAGATGTGTTTGTGGTCTCAAACAATGCCTTCAACGTATCCCATGCTTCTTTTGGTCCTTCTGAATCTGAAATGTAGGGAATAATTGCATCTCTAACTGATGAGTTGATGACATTTTGTGCTTTCCGTTTTATCCTGTCAAATGCCCACTGATCTTCTTCAATCACTGGCCTTGTCTCTTCACCTGTCACGATCTCCCATAGCTCTTTTTCCATCAAAATGTTTTTCAGTTTGAATTTCCAAACTGCATAGTTGTCGGCTCCTTCCAATTTGCTTGACTCATTGAGAACACTCTCGCTTAGAGTTGCCATTACTGAACAGATGAGTTCGGATCAAGTAATTTATCACACCACAGAACTGTATATTTTTCTGGTTATACACCTGATATCGGAATGGAGCGCGGAAGTACGGCTGCTCAGGATCCTCTTTAACTCGTGCGCATGGATCCGATATTGGAGCATGCGATATTGGACTGGAGCGCGAATGTACAACTGCTCAGAATTTTCTTTAGCTCGTGCGCTTGGATCCGATATCGGTACGGACAATTTCGGACTGGAGCGCGGATGTACGACTGCTCGGGTTTCTCTTCAGCTAGCGCGCTTGGATCCGATATTGGTACGGAAAAAAAAAAGAATATAAGAACTTCCAGAGGGAATATTCTAGATTTCGAAACGAGTGATCGTTCAAAAGACAGAGATCAGTAATGTGAAAAGTATGAAACTTCCTAACTCTGAATGACAGTACTAGACACTATCTAGTGTGATTTGTGGTACTCCAAACAGACAAATGAGAGATTTCTTGGCAAACCTCTCACACAAATGGCACTTTCCACAACAACTAGGAAGTATTGTAAGAATCTCCCCCACTCAATTTCAATCTGTCTGATGCTACCCTGGACTTTTGGATGCCTCCGGAACTGTGCTTTTCACAACAACTAGGAAGTATTGTAAAAATTTTCCCACTCAACAGATTTTCAACTTCTTTGATGTTGCCCTGGCCTTTCTGATGCCTTCGGGACTGTGTCTTCGTTCCCCACTGATGATTCTGAGCTCCAAACCTGCAAAATACACCAAAGAAGGATTTCTTCCAGCCGTTTTTATCTCTCCAAGCTTTCACCTCTCGTGAAGGACTTTCTCACTTCGTTGCGGAGCCTGTGACAAGTTGTATCCACTGATCAGGGCACGCTGATACCATGTCAAGAATCAGATATGCAACATCAAGCATTCACCATAAGCAATCACCAAGTAGGGAGGCGGAAGAAGAACACACAATATCACTCTATCACACTAACACTTACTGAATGTAAAATGTACATATAAACCCTGAACCCTAATAGAGAGGGAGAACCTAGGAGTAGACTACTAGACTAGCCTACGGCTAGTTACAGCTAGTAATAAAGTACATCGTAAACAGTAACTAGGAAGTGTAACAATGAAGATTATCATTGACTTCTAACAGTAAAGGAACAAGAAGAAGAAGCACAAGAAGATTATGCAGAATGCTCCAAAGATGGAGAACTAAGAGGGAGAACTTCAGCCTTTATTTGTACTGATGACTCTTGTTATATATCTTCTAACAGAGACATTGATGTTGTACTAGACTCAAGCGCTACTTCACATATTATTTTAGATAGAAGTTTACTGTCCAACTTCCAATACACGAATGACCAAAGACATGTAATCTTAGGTGATGGAAACAGAAACAGAGTTATTGGTCTAGGCAACATCAATCTGAAAACTATTAAAGGCATAAAAGTCCTTGAGGACGCACTCTTTGTTCCATCAATAAAGAAAGATTTGCTTTCTGTAGCCAAGATAATTGATGATGGCATGAAAGTGTCATTTGCTAATGACCTATGCAAAGTGATTGATACAAAAACCACCAGCATTATGGCAGTGGCAGAATCTATATCTTGAAAGTACATGCAGATGAAGATGAGATTCATAGGTCTTTAGAGACTATGAATAATTTATGGCATCAAAGGTTGTACCACATCAGCCATAAGAGACTGGTAGAGCTTTGCCAAGAAGGATACATATCAGGTATACAATCTGCTTATATGAAATCTTTCATTCCATGTGAAGCTTGTTGCTTGGGGAAAATGCACAGACAGCCTTTTAATGAAGAAGGTTACAGAGCCAGAGATATATTGGAAATTGTACACTTTGATTTATGTGATCCTATATCTACTGAATCGATTGGAGGTGCAAAATACTTCATTACTCTCATTGATGATTTTTCAAGATTCACACTGATATATTTCTTGAAGTATAAATCAGAAGCTTTCGAATTTTTCAAAGAATATTTGTATTTTGCTGAAAAAGCCACAAACAAGAAGTTGAGGCAACTCAGGACTGACAGAGGAGGAGAGTATATGTCCAAGGAATGTGAAAATTTCTACAGGTCCAATGGCATATATCACCATAAGACTGTATCATACACACCGCAACATAATGGGACAGCAGAAAGAAGAAATAGGACATTAATTGAAGTAGGTAAATGCATGCTTGCTCAAGCTAAGCTTCCTAGAAAATTCTAGGCTGAATCTATAGCAGCTGCAAACTACATGTTGAACAAGACATTGAAGACTTCATGTGATGGAAAAACACCTCATGAAGTTTGGTGGGGTAGAAGGCCTGACCTATCTCACATAAAAATATTTGGATGTACAGCTTATGTTCTTAAACCTAAGCAACTAAGAACTAAGCTAGATGAAAATGCAACAAAAGGCATTCTGGTTGGCTTTGACAGTATTTCCAGCTATTATAGAATATACATTCCCTCAAAGAATGATATTATTTTTGCTTGAGATGTGTTGTTTGATGAAACAAAGCTTATTCATGATCTTGACCCAAAAGGTCATGAATGAATATTCTACTTT
Source organism: Diphasiastrum complanatum (assembly GCA_029204225.1). Lineage (NCBI taxonomy): Eukaryota > Viridiplantae > Streptophyta > Lycopodiopsida > Lycopodiales > Lycopodiaceae > Diphasiastrum > Diphasiastrum complanatum. The sequence goes on along the minus strand of CM055096.1, from coordinate 36,430,841 downwards.
CTATGGTGATTTACCTAATACTACTCTTGAGAATAATCAAGAGGGAGCCCAAGAACAGGAAATTCAGGATATGAACCAACAACAGGATCAGCATCAACAAGAAGGTGAACAGCAACATGTTCAATCACCAAGAAGTAAGAGAACACCTCTCAAAGAGATGCAGATCCCTGATGAATTACTGAGAAGATCAACAAGAACAAGAAAGGAACCAGAAAGGTATGATCAGCAATATAATCTAATAGCTGATGAATTTTGTGGCTTTACTACTGAACCACAAAATTATGAAGAAGCCATAGAGTGTCAAGAGGCAAAAAAGTGGAAAGAAGCAATGAAAGAGGAGATAAAATCCATGGAAAAGAACAAAGTATGGGAGCTGCAACCTTTACCTGAGGACAGAAAAGCAATCAAGTGCCAATGGATATACAGGTACAAATACGGATCGGATGGTAAGATTGCAAGATATAAGGCCAGACTTGTAGCTAAAGGTTTTTCGCAAAAATATGGCATAGACTACATCTTTCTCTCCTATAGTGAACATACAAGTATTCGGCTACTTCTTGCTCTTGCAGCATACTTTGATTATGAAGTTCACCAAGTAGATGAAAAGACTGCTTTCTTATATGGTGATTTAGAACTTCCATTATTTCCGCCCTCACGGTTTTTTTGAACATGGAGCAGCCTGTTGGTTTCATTTTAGAAAAGTTTCCTTCCTATGCCTACAAAATGAAAAGAAATATATATGGATTAAAGCAATCAGCCAGGGCCTGGTATAAGAAGAAGGACCAAGCATTGAAGTATCTTGGTTTTAACCCCATAAGAGCTGATTCTAATGTCTATATAAAAATAATTAATGAAGAACTTGTTATAATTGTTGTGTATGTTGATGACTCACTCATTATTTCCAAGAGGAATGAAGATATTTTACAGGTTAAGAGAGAGATATCTTCTCTATTTGAAATTACTGATCTTGAAGTGGCAAAATGCTACTTGGGAATACAAATTGAAAGAGACAAAATGAATGGAAGTAAGCAAAGATATATTAAGAAGCTGTTGAAGAACTTTCGAATGGAAGAATGTAAAGACAAAGCTACACCAGTACCTGTTGGAGCTATTATTTCAAAGGAGGATTGTCCAATATCAAATGAAGAAAAAGAAGACATGAAGAAATATCATTATCACACTCTTATTGGATCATTAATGTATCTTGCTATATGTACACGTCCAGATATAGCATATGGAGTATTCACTCTTAGTCAATATTGTTCTAATCCAGGAATAAAACATTGGAGAGCAGCTAAGAGAATTTTACAGTACCTGAAATACACAAATGACTATGGGATAAAATATTCAAAGAATAAAAATTTCATTCTTCTATCCTATAGTGATGCCAGTTGGCTGACCTTCAAAGAAGACTCTAAAAGCTAGCCTGGGGGATGCAGCATTATAGCAGGAGGTGCTATTAGTTGGACATGTAAGAAGCAATCGATAGTTGCTCAATCATCCTGCAAATCTGAATACATTGTTGCATCCAAGGTGGCAAATGAAGTGATATGGATCATATATATGCTTGAAAGTTTGGGCATCACTCAAGATGAAGACCAAGGATCCAATGTGTCATGCTAGAACCAAACATATTGCTGTGAGATATCATCACATAAGAGATCTCATAGACAAAGAGCTAATCTATACCAGCTTCATTTCAACGAAAGAGATGGTGGCAGATATATTCACCAAGGCATTGGACAAAGACACATTTGAGAAACACAGAACCAGTCTTGGAGTAATTAAATTACCAAGTTTTAAGAGGGAGCTGTCACATATATAAAATGTTGGTAAATTAATTATGAGGCCCTCATAAGGGTCAATAATTAATACCAAAATAATTAAGTAGACCCCTATTATAAATTGAATTAAATTCAAGGGTCCTACTTAATAATACACTCTATGTTAACTTTACATAGTAGTAGAAGATTTTAGAAATTCCTATTAGAGTAGAATAATCTAGAATGTTTAGCTTCTAGACTTTTCTGATTTTTTTTAAAATAGAGAGTAGGATCTACTTTTTGAATACCACTCCAAGAGAGAGAGTGAACGTAGAGAGGAGAAATTTTCTGTGTGCAGTCTATTAGGAGAACTAACAGTTCTTGAGTGGAGAATGATCAAAACTGAATGGAGAAAGGTTCAGATCAGTAAATCGCTCTACAGAAGCTATAGACTTCATTTAGATGTTCAGTACATTTGAGTTTCCATCACGTTCTTCTATTTTCTTTGTATTTTCAAAAAATGAAGATTTATATCTAATGTTTCTGTTTGATTCATTTCATAAGTACTATCCCAATAGTATGTAAATGATATTCAAACATCAATACTTATCTCACATGAATGAGAATGAATCATCATTTTACTTTTTACAAGACTTTGTGAGGGATTTCACATTTTTATCCATAACTTTTCGATGAATGATCCAAAACAAGTTTTGTAAAGTGGAGATAAAGCGATTTCTACACTACTAGGACTGTTTTGAGTCACATAGGTCATGCCACATGTCAATATGATACTTGTCCAACGTGGATAACCTGATATAGAAACAGAAAACTGACCAAAGGTCAGTACACAGTATTCTGTAATGATTTTTATGATTAAAATCACATCTGAATCTTCATTCAATAATTTCAGATCTATATTTGACAACTGCTATGTGTCATTAGACCATTGTTTGATTGATCATTTCATAGACTACAAAATAGTCTATCACATATTCTCCTTGATAAATTTTTAACAAATAGGAGACTAAAATCTGCTAGAAATGCCGCCAAACTAGCCAATAGAAGTGTTTCCAAATGTAGTGGAGATCCGTTGGAACTGCCACCAAAAATTTCGCTTAAAAAAATTCCAGAAATTTTTTTTCCGCAAAAGCGGCTGCTAAGTTTAACGGAAGTACTGCTGCTAACTATCGATTAAAACTGCCACCAAAGATAACAACAAAGAGCTACAAAGATTCCCGGCCAGAAAAGTGCTCCGATACCAAGATATGAAGTGATTCACAGCAGATCAATAGCTAAGCTAAGAAAGCAGCATATAAGCAGGAACTAACCCTAGAAAGCGATAGCGTGCTTAAGGAGACTAAAGAGAATCATTATCATAAGCTGAATAATGAATGACAATGTCTCCTACTTAGTCATAGAGGAACCCTAAATGGATAAGACTGAGGAGACCAATCTCTATGAGGGATAATAGTGCGCCCTTCCAATAGGTCTATGACATGTTCTAAATTCCATAAAATATCTTTGGAACAAAGGAGGTAAATGTCCACTATGTCCCTACACAATCTAGAATCATTTTGGCCATTTTTTAGCACTACTATACGCAAACAATCACTATCATGCTAGGTTTTAATCAATACTCCATCTCAAGATAGTGTCCCATGCAAGCAGAAGCATTTTTAAATAGGGGGAATCCCTTGCAAACCTGTAGATAGATCATGTATGGACTTGGGTTCACTATTCGTAACGCTCGATAAACCTCAAATGGATCTGCAAATGTTCGTCGTTCAAACCTCTGGCTTAGCACAACTTGGAATATATCTCCAGCCAAAATATGCTCCTTTGCCTTTGAAATAGCCTTCATATATTCCTCCTTCGTCATGTTGGATTGTCGAGTAGTCAAACCATATTTTCCAAGAGATAAGTCCACAGATCCTGAAGATAGCTTTGGGCTGCAATGCCACCAGATGATTGTACAGCATAGCCCTCAAAGAGAAGTTCTCTCTCTCTCTCTCTCTCTCTCTCTCTCTCTCTCTCTCTCTCTCTCTCTCTCTCCAGCTGACAACATTTCTTACGCTAATGATCCATGATCAATGTAGCAACCAAACGTTTCAAACCTCTAGAAATTTGACCAAATGTTTGGAACTTTTTCCCAAATTCCTTAATTAAGGTTTTGAAAAAAAATGCAAGTTTGTGCAAAAAGATGCTCATTAGCTGTTATACAGTAAAATAGGATAGAATTAAAGAGCATAGGACAATGCACGAGACTACAATATCACTATAAACATGCGATGTACATCAAAGATGTCACAATGCTTAAATTTATATAAAACCTAAAGATTTAACTCAAAAAACATACCTCATATGATATCAAGAGAATGGAGATTGCACATTCAAACTTCAGCCTCTAGTGATTTATAGAACTCTAAGATTTACATAAACAAATAGTTGCAATTTCCGAGTAACAGGTTTCGTTTACTAGTCTGCAATACAACTCTTAAAAAAGGAGTTCTACATTCTAACTAATTAAGAAAAGTGTCTAATTGATTCAAGAACTAAGTAAACTAAAGACTAAGCATCCTCGTGAGTCTTGTGAATCTCTCTCACTATCGAGGTTTTGCAGTTATAGTTCTAACTTTTGAAGGTCACAACTTTTGATCTTTGCAAGTAACCTCAATTTGAAATGGATATAAACCAACTTCTCCATGGTGGCTGGCTTCAACCTATTCCTTCCTTTTGTGTCACCAATTCCTCTCACATGGAGAGGCTATACTATCCTGACTGAGAATCCTATGGCAAGCCGCTGGAGCTCAAGTGTAGATGCCCCATATGACTCCCACCACTTCAACCCTACAACCTTCTGTGATGGCAATCTTGCTACTGTCCGTCCAAACGATCCATCCTTATTCTTATATTATATATCCAACTGGTCAACAATCTTACCTATCTCATTTGTGTCCCACTTGTGTACCTCTCCAAAACTATTATCGAGCCAGCCATAACTTATGGATCAGCTTCTTGCCCCATGCCATGCCACTACGGATGCAAAATATATCTTGCTGCATGCAACGGGGAGTGCATCATCTCCCATTGTGCCATGAAAAACTTCTCCACAAGTGTCCTCAATGATGGCTCTATGGCAAGATTTTCCCTCCAGCCCTTCACTAGTCGATCCATGAGTTCATATATAAATCCCATGGTGGCTCCCTCTCTATCCACAATCTATAGCAATCTCAGCACATGTCTCAAGAGGTCTTCTCAGCGCCTTCCCAAAAAGCAGGCCCTAGTATAATGCTCTCGATGTCATGCCCAAGCTCAGACCTGCATGATGGCAAGTGATGCCGCTCTTTGCTAACCACAAAGCGACAGAGAGCTGCCCTCACATCCAACAAATTTCCCAACACAATGTAGATGTAGCCAAACAGTTATGGACTCGGCTCATTACATTCGCCGCGTCCATTTACATTTACAGTTACTTTACTTTATGCATAAGCAGGCCTTGGGCCCTTTTTTATTCATTAGTGACATTCAGACTATATGGTTGGCCTTTGGCCTTATTATTCATTATTAGGCCATTTGGACATATTACTGGAGAGTGGGGACCTTCTTGGAGGGCGCACTATTATCCCTCCCAGTTGGGCCCTAGCCACTGGAAGCTTCCTTTTAGGGCTTCCTCTTAGCTATAAGTAGGGAAACTGTGTCATTTGTCATTCAGGTGATGATATTGATCTCTCTCTTTAGCCTCCTTAATCTCTCTCTTTCCTGCTTTCTAGGGTTAAGTCTTGCTTATGTGATGCTTTCATAGCTTAATTCTAGATCAGTTGTGGCTTTATTCGTAACTTGGTATCAGAGCACTTTTCTGAGCACAATCTGGAATTTTTTCTTTGCTGCCTTGCCTTGCTCCTCCATCGCTGTTCCTACAGCTCCATTACCGTTTTGACAGCCCTGTTCCATCGCTGCCTCCTTCCACTCCTTCCTGCCCAGCGTTCCCCCTGTTTTGTCCCCTCTTTTCTTTGCTGCCCAGCGCTCCTCCTCTTCCTTTCCATCGTTGTCCATGCCTTCCGACCTATCACTTTTGTCTGATATTTTTCCAGTTTGCAGCCATCTTCCACAGTTAGTTCCCTGACAGTCCAGCGCCCATCCTCATCCAAAAACTACCCAATCTCAGCTTGCCTATGCTACTTGGACAGGGCGTCCTGGTCCTCACTCCATTCGGTTACGTGTGCGTATTACAGGTCGAGAGTATATTGCTTTAGTTGATACTGGTAGCACTCATTCTTTTATTAGCAGTTATATCACTAGTCGGATCCGTGCTTCACCTGTTCCTGCTTCCCAGCCTCTCACAGTTGAGGTTGCCAGTTCCCATTCTTTTCCTAGTTCTCAAATGTTTCAGCGTTTACCATACCGCATTGGAGATTTTTTTGGACATGCAGATCTTTACATTATTCCTATGGAGCGTTATGATCTTATCCTTGGTGCTGATTGGTTTGCATCTCTTGGAGCCGTTACACTGGACTTGACACAGCAGACATTGACATTTGTACATGATGCAGTTACACACTCACTTGTGGGCATTGATTCTCAGGGAGACTTCCTGTTGATTACTGGGAAGCAGTTTATTCGCAGCCTGCCGAAGGCTCATTGTGTTGCCTTATTATGTGTTCAGCGGGCAGTACCAGTTCCTCCAGTTTCTACACCAGCAACTGTTCCTCAGGTGACTTCTGACTTATTACATCAGTATGCTTTTGTCTTTTCAGAACCTACGACGCTACCACCATTACGTGACGTGAACCATCATATTGATTTGCGTCCTAGTTCTGCTCCTCCCTCCCGTCCCCCTTATCGTATGTCTCAATCTGAGCGTGATGAGCTTGAGCTCCATATTACTGCCTTGTTAGATCAGGGTCTCATTGTTCCTAGTCACAGCCCTTTTGGTGCTCCTGTTCTCCTTATTAATAAGAAAGATGGTACCAAACGCCTTTGTATTGATTACCGTGCTTTAAATAAGTTGACTATTCGTAATCAGTACACATGGATGACCTCTTTGACCAGCTCGGTACCTCTAAAATCTTTTCCAAGATAGACCTTCGTTCTGGATATCACCAAATCAGGATGCACCCTTCTGACGAACATAAGACTGCTTTCCGTACTCATCTTGGTTTATATGAATTTTGTGTGCTTCCTTTTGGTGTTACTAATGGCCCTCCTACGTTCCAGAATGTGATGACTAACGTCTTATGTCCGCTTCTTGGTCATTGTGTCTTGGTTTATTTTGATGATATTCTTATTTTTAGTCAGTTTCTTGCTGAGCATGTTGCCCATCTTTCCTCTGTCTTTCAGTTACTTGTACACCACTAGTTATTTGCTAAGCTGTCTAAATGTTCTTTTGTTGTTTCTGAGATCAAGTTTCTTGGTTTTCTTATTTGTAATGGTCACATTCGTCTGGACCCTCATAAGGTTCAGGCCATCCAGGATTGGCCTATACCTAGTGATATTCATCATGTTCGTATGTTTCTTGGGTTAGCCACTCACCTTCGTCGTCCAGTTCCTCATTTTGCCACTATCGCAGCTCCTCTTCATGCACTTTTGAAGAAGTCTAGTACTTTTCTGTGGACTCCTGATTGTCAGACAGCGTTTGATACTCTTCGTCGTGCTGTTGTTGATGCTGCCGTTATGTGTTTACCACAGTTTGATCAGAAGTTTCTTGTTGAGATTGATGCTAGTAATGTTGGTTTGGGTGCTTTACTTCGCCAGTCACAATGTATTATTGCTTATGAGTCGCGTCGTCTTCGCTCTTATGAGCAACGTTATTCTGTGCATGAGAAAGAGCTTCTTGCTATTATCTATGCTCTTAAGAAGTGGCGTCATTATCTGTATCGAGTCCCATTTGACATTATTACTGATCACCAGTCTTTACGTTATCTGTTTTCTCAACGTGACCTTAGTGATCGTCAATTTCGTTGGTTGCAGTTTTTACAGTCTTTTAATTTCTCCATATTGTATCGTCCTGGTCGTGCTAACACTGCTGCTGATGCATTATCTCGTCTTCCAGCTTTGTTAAATACACTCGTTTCTACTATTCCTCCATGGTTTGATGCTCTACCTGCAGCATACCTTACATGTTCTGATTTTCGTGATGTTTATTTTTCTGCCCCACCTGTTTCGTCCAGTCCTCATCAGGTTTACTCCATTATTGACAATCGTCTTTATCATTATGATTCTCTTTGTATCCCTAGTTCTTTGGGTATCCGTTCCCAGTTGTTGTCGGATGCTCATTCCTCTCCTGTTGGGGGTCACTTTGGTTTTCAGAAGTCTTATGCTCGTCTCAAAGACCATTTCTATTGGCCCTCTCTTCGATCTGAGCTTGCTGTACTTATTCGTACCTGCCCTTTCTGTCTTCGTAATAAGTACTCCCGTTCTAAATCTGCTGGTTTGCTCCAGAGTTGGCCTATTCCTCATCGCCAGTGGATTGATATATCTATGGACTTTATCCTTGGCCTTCCCCATACCCAGCGTGGTCACGATTCATGTATGGTGGTAGTTGACACGTTCTCGAAACAGGCACATTTTATCCCAGTTCACAGTACTATCACAGCAAAGCAGTGTGCACGTTTGTTCCTATCAGAGATTTTCCGCCTGCATGGATTTCCTCGTACTATCCTTTCTGATCGGGATAGTAAGTTTACATCTATATTCTGGACAGAGCTTATGCGTATTTTGGATGTTCAGCTTTTTATGGGTTCTACTTATCATTCTACTTTTGATGGGCAGTCTGAGGTCCTTAACAGGATCCTTGAGGATTATTTACGCCATTTTGTTACTCCTTCAGGGAAGGATTGGGAACAGCATTTATGTTTAGCAGAGTATAGCTATAATAGCTCTGTTAGTACCAGCACAGGTGTCTTTTCTTTTTTATTATCTCATGGCTATGCACCTCTTTTAGCTGGCATTCCTCTTCCTCCTGAGGATACACCTGTTACACTTGCATCTTTTCTATCAGGTGCTCGAGAGCTTATTATTCGGGCCAGTTCTCATTTACAGCATGTTCAGCAGCGTTATCAGACCTCAGTTGATCGTCACCGCCGCCATGTTGAGTTTCAGCTTGGAGATATGGTTTATCTGCGCTTACGGTTTGCACGTCATCATTTTGTCCAGGGCCATGCTTCTACTGAGAAGCTTGCACCACGTTATTATGGGCCTTATCGCATTGTGGAGGTTCATGGTCCAGTTACATATCGCTTACAGCTTCCTGCTTCCACACGCGCCTGTGATGTATTCCATGTCAGTTTATGTGCTGCTATTGAGGATGACGCTCCTTGTGATGCTGAGTTTCCTACTGCTCCAGAGTTATTTCCATTTTTACCTGCTGCTATATTACAGGTCCGTCTATAGCATAGTCGACGCCGCCGGTAGATTCAGTTTTTGGTCCAGTGGGATGGTCGTCCTATTGAGGAGGCCACATGGGAGCCTATTGATGTGTTTTATCATACACCATTACTTGCGGATCAGGCTCGTGCTCTTGCTGCACTTGTTGATTCCTCTACATCAAATGTTCCTCTAGCTGTTGATGCACCAGGGCTTGCTGCTACTTGATCCAGTTATCTTTTCGGCAGTTGGGTCTTTTTTTTGTGTCGGGGAGAGTTATGGACTCGGCTCATTACATTCGCCGCGTCCATTTACATTTACAGTTACTTTACTTTATGCATAAGCAGGCCTTGGGTCCTTCTTTATTCATTAGTGACATTCAGACTATATGGTTGGCCTTTGGCCTTATTATTCATTATTAGGCCATTTGGACATATTACTGGAGAGTGGGGGCCTTCTTGGAGGGCGCACTATTATCCCTCCCAGTTGGGCCCTAGCCACTGGAAGCTTCCTTTTAGGGCTTCCTCTTGGCTATAACTAGGGAAACTGTGTCATTTGTCATTCAGGTGATGATATTGATCTCTCTCTTTAGCCTCCTTAATCTCTCTCTTTCCTGCTTTCTAGGGTTAAGTCTTGCTTATGTGATGCTTTCATAGCTTAATTCTAGATCAGCTGTGGCTCTATTCGTAACTCAAACCTAGTTTCAAAAAGTTTTATAAGCTCGTAAGAGCTCAACTTACGAAACAAGGCCAACAGTCCAGAACGAAAAGCAATAAATGTGACGATCTTATGTGTTGTTTGAAGAATAGGATCAACCCAATCCAAACTGCCCATGTCCTCAAACAATAGGTCAAGGTGAAAAGGATCTTGGAAAACTCTTCCTTCAACATACGATTGAAGGCATTATCCATGACAACCTATACAACACTTTGCAACCCCCACATTATCAATGACTTTCTTTAGGTGTTGATAAAGGTATTCTCCAATTTCAGTGAGGCCACTAGCATCCACACTACACGGAAAGTTGAGCCATAAACACTACTAGCCACAAACTCCATTCCTTTCCACAGATAGTACAGTCGAGACTCAAGCTGCCTTCCTTAGCACCTCTCTTCATACCGCTGCTTCCCTAGTTTTTCCATCTAAGCCCTATAAAGGCAGATGCACACGTTCCTCATCGCTACGGCCTCTACACCCCCCGTGGTATGATGTCGAATGTCGCTCTCTCCATCACCTTGTCAACCATGCCCGTACTCATGATCCTCACCTCCTCCGCTCCGCCAGACGCTCGTCATGGCACACTCCGCTGGAAAAAGCGTGCCTATGATGACTCTGAAGGAAAGCGTCTTGTTGACCTTCTCTTCAGTTCCTCTTCAGGCGCCTTTTGGCATGAATTTATCCCTCGTGCTCCACCACCTCTCCTAGATGACCTCCGCATATGGACCGACTACGCTACCAGCCTATATACCATACCCACGGACACACCCATCTCTATCTCTCCACGCCCTTCAGAGTTCACCTTCTTCACCTCTGACATGGTACTTGCGATCATCAAGAGAATGAAGTCCCATAAGGCAAGAGATATTGAAGACCTCGAATCTGAACTCCTAACCCATGCTTCCGACCTCCTTGCTCCCACACTAGCTACTCTCCTCAATTCCGCGTTGTTTCTGGCTTCCCTTCATCCTGGTGCACAACATCATCCATCCTATTCATAAAAATGGTGATCCCATGATTCCTGGTAATTACCGCACCATCATGATTGGGCATGCTCTCACGAAGCTCTATGGCACCATACTCCAGTCTGCAGTGAGATCAGAGGTGGAAAACAGGAGATTACATGCATTGGGGCAGACAAGTTTTAGATCTCATTATTCTACCACTGACCATATCTTCACACTCCGAGCTTTGATTGAGGAAGCTAAGTACTGGGAAGAGAGGGTTTATTGTTGTTTTATGGACTTCAAGAAAGCCTTTGATTCTGTACCACGCTCCCTACTCATTCACAGACTTCGTGACCTTGGTTTCTCCACAAATATTGTTCTAGCAGTGATGGCTCTTTATGAGAAGGTCTTGGGATGTTTCCGACATGACAGTGGCCTATCTGATCACATTTGGAGCACCATTGGGGTGAAACAGGGATGTTCTCTTTCACCGGTTCTCTTTGGATTGTACATGATGAGTTAGAGTGAGTCATCTCAAAGTGTGGCGGGGATGGATGTAGACTTGGCACCATTCTGATTGTTATTCTCTTCTATGCGGATGATGTGGTACTAGTATCCCCGACCAGAGAGGGATTACAGAGGCAGCTGAATTGTTTACAAGGATTTTGTACCAGATGGGGATTGGGGGTGAACACTGCGAAGACCAAGGTTATGGTCTTCAACGCTTCTCGACCTTTCATGCAGTGCCAGGAGCTCACCCTAGATGGACAGGCCTTAGAGGTAGTTTCCTCTAACACTTATTTGGAGATACTCTTTTCTGGTCCTACCTTCAGCATGCGACAGGCTGCCACTACCCGGCTTGGGAAGGGGCACTCCTCTCTTGTTCAGCTTGAGCGGTTCTGCTTCAGGAAGCTCATCCGAGATGCTCGCAGTAAGTGTAGACTTTTTGATACCATTGTCACCCCCAGTGCCATGCATGCAGCAGAGACATGGTGTACTTGTCTCTCTTCATCACACTGGGCCAGCATTTCACGAATACAGACCACCATGTTAGCTCGTATGATTCGGGCGAAGCCCTCGGTTCCACATGAGATCCTTCTTGCAGAGTTTGTCGTTCCACCCATTCAGATAGATGCCGCTTTACAGCTTATCGCATATATTCAGAGAGTCCAGGCTCTACCCAATGCAGATATGCAGATACGAGATATACACATACAGCACTTGTTTCCTCACACTCACTTCATGACCAGGGCTATCGACTGTTGTGGCGACTGTCGTGGTTCTCCCAGGCATCCCATTTCCTCCGAGTCATTTGGTATCTCCATTACAGAGGTCCCCTCAGGTACTCATCAGTATACCAGGCGCGTCTTATATCGGGCATATCTCGATCGTACTAGGAGGCGACAGCGTGGGGTTAAATCCAACTATTACTAGACTCACTTTATTGAGCTTGACATAGCAGGGTTCCCAATTTTGCCACACTATTTGGACTCAGGGTTATCATACTGCTTCATATTTACATTGGGACAGCTCCGCGTATCATCACATCAATTGGCTATTGAGACTGGGAGATTCCAAGGTATCCCGAGAGAGGAGTGGATTTGTCACTTATGCTCCTTGGATGAGGTGGAGTCAGAGGAGCACTTTATCTTTAGGTGCCCGACATATTACGAGATCAGAGGGAGATACCACTATTTGTTCCATGACACACCTATCACCCTACGATCCCTCCTAGCCTATAAGGACTCCCGATGCGTTGCACTCATGATACGAGAGATGTTTATATTGCGACAGGACATGTGTCAGACAGCCCAGCAGAGTCATGTTTCTCAGCCTCAGAGCACTTCTTTCTTCTCCAGGAGGAGAGGACGAGACCTAGTATTTGATGATGATGATGATGGGGATGATGACTTACCTGCCCATAGAGATCGGAGACAGTGTCCCACACATAGCCATGTTGCAGCACGAGCTACTCGACTTATCACGAGGAGACTTCTTCACCCTCCTAGACGACGTTAGCGACCACCAATGGCCCTCCATGCGGCCCGTATTACATCCTTTTATAGCATCAGCAGGACAGGATTGGATGATAGTGTCATACCCCACTCATGACTTTTAGCAGTATACATGCTCCCACATGTTTCATATATCATCACATCTATTTCAGTTCATAGCTTTAGATTTGTTATTTCTGTTATCGTTTTGGAGACGTTTCATACACTCCCATTGTTACCACAAACTTGACATGTACATTTACTAGTCTTATATGCCTTTTGGCATGGAAAAGACATTAATAAAGCTTTCTCTCTCTCTCTCTCTCTCTCTCTCTCTCTCTCTCTCTCTCTCTCTCTCTCTCTCTCTCTCACATCCTCATCGCTGCTCCTCCTCCATCGCTGCTCCATGGAGATCTGAGCTCCCCTCCCCCCTCCTCCATCGCCCCCCCCTCCACCTCTATGGCAAGAAAAACTACAACCCTTACAAGCTCCAAAAAGTAAAGAATCTATAGCCTACCCGCAGCTCCACCTACTGCCCTACCCGCAGCTCCACCTGCTGCCGCTCCACTTGTTGCCGCCTTACCCGCCGCTCCGTCTGCTGCTCCACCTGCTGCCACCCCACCTGCTCCATATTCTGCTCCACCTGGTGCCCAACCTCCTGCTGGCCAACTTGTCGCCCACCCTCCTACTGTTGCGCAACACCCCCCCTCTCTCTCTCTTCACGCCTCCCACTCTGGCCCTCCTTCACCCCCTGTCCCCTCCACTCCCATCTCTACCATCGCAGATCCAGACACGCCCTTCTTATCTCATGCCGACTACACTAGCTCCAAATCTTTTGAAAATTTCCTAGCCTACCAACTGAAAGAACTGACAGCAGACGTCCAAGCCTTGAAATTGGAAGTCATCCACTTACGTACAGAGAGCCAACAGCTTCAGACAGAGATGGATAACAAACATGTTTCCCAGCCGCAAAAAGAGACAATGACAAAGCTACAAGATCTGGAACAGCAGCTGAGTCAACACAAAGAATCGACCAATCATGGGCTTCCATCCTCACTAAGGACAAAAGTACAAGCCCACCTTGGACAGCCGATGGCGGAAGTAAGTCTGCCCCCTTCTCATCATTCATTTCCACTACTCTTACGGAAGAAAAACTTCGAGATTCCAAGGCTCTCAATATCAGGGTACGAGGCATCGCTGACACCCAAAACGCCATAGAAGAAGCAAAAAGATTTTTATGTACTACCCTAGGACATAATGCAAGTGGTTTGTATACAGCATGGCGCACTAAGAAGGACACCACTACTTTGATCCTCCGCTTTATGTCACATACGTATCGTAAAGAAACCTGGCAACAAAGAGCCAAATTGAAAAGCACCAAAATCTTCATGGATGATGACCTTACCTATATCCAAGTTGAAGAAAGACGTCAACCATTCCAAACCGCCAAAGCTACCTGAAGAAGGGTGATCTATCGAGATGGAGCTGTTCGGTACCTCGATGGTACTGCATCCGGAAACAGCCTATAGGAAATTGGGGTACCCGGGCATGGGCGCATCCCGGGACCCCTTCCACACCACCTACATCTAGGAATATGGAATTGTAATGGCATACACTTATCATCCACGGCCGGAGATCTTTCCGATTTCATCACAGACAAAGACATACTTTTTTTTATGAGACACACGAGAGCCCCGGCCGACCACTTTCACTTTCTTCACCTCAGACATGGTCCTAACGGCCATCAATAGACTGAAAACCCGTCGCACCCGCGATATTGATGACCTCGAATCCGAACTCCTTATCCATGTTGCAGACACACTATCACCTACCCTAGCCACTTTGCTCAATTATCCATCCCATTCACAAAACTGGTGATCCCATGGACCCTGGTAATTATCGCACCATTATGGTTGGGCATATCATTGCTAAGCTATATGGCACCATCCTCCAATCAGCAGTCAGCTCTGAGGCAGAATCTAGAAGATTACATGCTGGGCCAGGCGGGTTTCAGAGCACACTACTCCACCACAGATCACGTCTTCACCCTTCGGACCATTATCGAAGAGGCCAGACACAGGAAAGAGCGGATCTACTGTTGTTTTGTTGACTTCAGGAAAGTCTTCGACTCTGTTCCACTATCCCTTCTCATATAGCGGCTACGTGATCTTGGATTTTCTACTGACACGATCTTGGCAGTGATAGCACTCTACGAGAGAGTCCTTGGCTGTTTTCGGAGTGACATCAGCATCTCAGATCACATTTGGAGTACCATTGGCGTGAAACAGGGTTGTTCTCTATCTCCAACCATGTTTGGGCTATATATCGATGAGCTTGAGAGAGTCATTGGTGGTATCTTGATTGCCATACTTTTATATGCTGATGACGTGGTTCTCGTATCTCCTACCAAAGAGGGATTACAGCGACAGTTCGACAGTCTTCATGCCTTCTGCAATAGATGGGTGTTAACATATTGAAAACCAAAGTTATGGTTTTCAACACATCGAGAGCTTTTATGCAGCGCCAGACACTCATCTTTGATAGGCAGCCCTTGGAGGTTGTATCTTCTTACACTTACCTTGGCGTACTTTTTACAAGCCCTATATTTGGTATGCGACAGGCAGCTTCTGCCAGGCTTGGGAAGGTGCACGCCTCCCTTGTCAAGCTAGAGCATTTATGTTTCAGACGATTTATTCGGGATGCCCCGAGTAAATGTCAGCTTTTTGATATTCTCGTCACCCCCACCGCCCAATATGCAGCAGAGGTATGGTGTACGAGTCTTACATCATCTGATTGGGCCAGTATTTCATGACTGTAGGTTCTCATGCTATCTCGGATGATATGGGCTAAGCCGTCTGCCCCACATCAGATTATACTGACAGAGTTCGCGGTTCCACCCATACAGTTGTCCGCCATCTTCCAGCTTATCCTGTATATTCAGCGTATCATGATGCTACCCACAGATGAGCAGAGATACATACAGACGGCACTTGCCTCATCATGACACCTTCATGACTAGGGGCATTGACTATCATGGTTCTCTCAGGCCTCCCAGATACTAGACACACTTGGCATATCCATCACAGATCTTCCATCGGGCACCCATGAGTATATCAAATGCTTTCTTTATAGAGCATATCATAGAGGGACATGACACGGACCGCTCAAGGTCAAACACGACTATTATAGGACACAATTCCTGGAGCTAGACACAGGGGGACTTCCGGTTTTGCCTTGCTATCTCACCTCGGGACTATCTCATGGGCTTCGATTTTTATTGGGCCAGTTATGATTATCTTCACACCAGTTAGCTATTGAGACTGGACGCTTCCAGGGCACCCCACAGGAGGAGCGGATTTGCCAGTTGCGCTCATTATCTATGGTCGAGTCAGAGAAGCATTTCTTATTCACATGTCCAGTTTACTACGAGATCAGAGGACGATATCATTGCCTTTTTCGTCAAACACCAGCTACACTACGGTCCCTTATCTCATACGAGGACCCCCGTTGTGTGGCACTTATGATACGTGAATGTCCCTCCTGCGACAGGACCCATGCCAATCAGCTCAGCATGCTTATCCAGGCACACAGTCTCAGATTACATCCTTCTTCTCACGAAGGAGACCACGTCCTGATACAGACATGACTGACAGTAATTACGACGACATTCCCAGGACGAAGAGACGATGCACCACCCAGCCTCAGGCAACCATGAGAGTTACACGTCCCACCAGACCTCCTACACAAAGACACACTACACATGGTCAATAGACGACGCCAGCGAGCCCCAGTGCTTCCCGATGTTACAGCTCGCATTACATCCTTCTACAGCACCAGCACAGACCTGACATCTGGACATGGACACACTTGACTTTCATGCACAGGCTTTCTCAATTATCTACTTAGCTTAGTTTGTACTAGACGTTATCTTTATTACAGCTTTGGAGACGCTTTAGAGGCTCTCATGGTTACCACATACTTGACAGTACTTTTTGTCTTCTATGCCTTTTGGCATGGAAAAGACATTAATAAATCTCTCTCTCTCTCTCTCTCTCTCTCTCTCTCTCTCTCTCTCTCTCTCTCTCTCACCCCTGTCCATTCCTGTCCACACCCAGGTCTGACCCCTGGCCTCTACCAAACGTGATGGGGCCACTTCACCCCCCCTCTTCCCATGCTTTTCTTGACCAGGCTTCTGATGGCCAGTCAGCCATCGCTGGCTCTTTCCCTTCATTTACCGGTCTGTCTTTCTCATCACCTCATTCTCCATTGCAAGACATTGCCAATACGCCGGTTCCAATATTATCTCAACAAATTCCTGCCTTGCTTATCATATCCCTGTTGAACAATTACAACCTAGCAACTTATCCGACTTTGAATCTCTCAACAGCTACTTACAACACCAGTTCAAAGAAGTGTTTCAATTTATCAGAAAATTGCAGCTACAAAATCAAACACTTCATGGAGAACTTACCAAGGTCAGTCTTCAAAATAAGGATTTGCAAAGCAATATCGACATGACGAAAGAGAAAGGGATACAGGATACTCATTCATAGCAAGATGTGGAAAGTAGAATCTCATCTTTGGCAAAGGAATTGGAAGACACTCATACTTGGGCTTCATGTCTTAAGCAAGTTGGTAATTCCTCTAACCAAGTTCAGCCTTCGTTAGTGAATTCTACCTTAGAGAATGTTTTTACAGAACAAGAGAGAAGAGCCAAGAAGACTCTTAATATACGAGTTAGGGGAATCCCTAATGGAAACAAGGCACTTGATGAGGCAAAAGACCTTCTTGTATCTAAACTTGCACATAATATGGAGGGATTTGACACTGCTTGGCGGAGCAAATTTGATGATAAGGTCTTATTCATAAAGTTTCGCTCCATTGAACAACGCAATGCTACTTTACGCCTTCGAGCCAAGCTCAAAGGACCTTTTATTTTTATGGATGAAGATCTAACACACACACACAATGGCAAGCGAGGAAATTGGTCATTCAGGAGGCCAATGCTAGAAATCAAAGAGTGGTCTTTATTGAAGGCAAGCCTAAATTCTACGATAAGATTTCACAATAGGAAATCGGAGATCCCAGGCACAACAACCCAAGATCCCCTCAGCCATTACAAATTGGTTTTTGGAATTGTAACGGTGTGCTTTCATCTTCTTCGGCATGGGATTTTCACTCCTTTTTACAAAAATGTGATATTTTGCTCTTAGCGGAGACTCGTGAATCACTGTATCGACCTCTTCCAGCTATTCAGGATTACTCATGGTATTCAGCGTACAGGCCTTTCGTAAGAGGAAAAACCACATGTGGCTCTGGTGGTGTTGCATATCTTACCAAGGAAGTTTTTTGTACTCATTTTAAGCTACTCAAAAGTGATCCATTTCCGCAATCTATTTGGTTACAGTTTTTTGGTCACTTCTTAGGGCTACCTCAAGATCTCTTTATAGCAATTTGTTATTTTGCACCTCAGACATCAACTTTTGCAGATTATGGTGGTGACCCCTTCCAGGCTCTTTCCGATGATATAGCCAGCTTTGCACAGCAGGGCCTTATTTTAGTAGCAGGCGAATTTAATGCTCGCACCAACACCCAGCAGAAAGAGTTTCATGCAGATAGTGATTTCTTACATATTTTGGTTTTGGATGTGGGTTTGGACAGGACCTCTCAGGATGCAAATACCCCAGCTACACATTTGGAAAACAGTTGATTGGACTTGCAGAAGCTCACTCTTTAGCCATTTTGAATGGCCTTTCTCGATGGCCATCATCATCAGTTTTTACTTGCCCTCCGCACGGTGGTGGACACAGCGTTGTTGACTACTTCATTGGCTCACCAGCCTTAATCCTGTTTCTTCATACTTTTCGTATTATGCACCCTACCATCTCTGATCACTCTCTATTGCTCCTATCTCTTGGCCATGCTACTCTTGGTACTGTTACGACTCTGCATTCCACACATCGCCATCGTCCTTCTTTCTCTCCAATTGGTCTTCCTACTTACACTTCCTCTCTGGCCACAATGCTCGCCGATTTCCCCTTCTCATCTTCAGTAGACCAACAAGCCGCCTTTTCATCTCAGTCGCTTCTTTGTTCAGCCAATACTGCATATCCTCCAAAAAAATTTCATCTCATAAATGCACTTACAATAGATGGTATGATGATGAGTGCCTCTCTCTACACAAGCAGGTTGTTCACGCTCAATATCATTCTCCCGACAACTTAGCATCTAAACAAAGAGAATACCATAGAATGACTTTGCGAAAGAGGTCCACATACTTTCAGTCTTTGGTGCAAAAACTCATCCATTCCTTGGACTCATCTTCTTCCACCTTCTTTTGGAAGATGTTCTCTAAAAACTCATGTATGCCAACTCCTATTGCCATTGAATCTTGGATTGACTATGCCGCAAAACTTTATACAATTGACTCTCCTTCCATCTCTCTCTCAGCATGACCATCAGAATTCACCCTTTTCACTCCGTCCATGATTGAAAACGCCATCAAAAATGGCCAAAACCATAAAGCCATTGATGTTGACTCTCCAAGTACGGACTTTCTAAAACCTATCGCCCATATTGTTGCTCCATACATCTCCTACGTTTTTAACCAATCTGTTATTTTTGGCCTTCCCACACCTTGGTGCACTAACCTTTTGCACCCTATACTCAAGGCTGGTGATCCTCTGCATGTAGACAACTATCGTACTATTATGATCAGCCACTAAGCTCTATGGTTCGGTTATGCAGTCTATCATCAGCACTCACACAGAGACAGAGGAGTCATATGCTATGGGACAGGCAGGTTTTAGAGCAGGCTACTCCACAACAGACCAGATATTCATACTGAGATGTATCATTGAGGCAGCGAAGTTCAGAAAACAGAGAGTCTATTGCTGCTTTGTGGACTTCCGCAAAGCATTTGATTCAGTTCCGCGAGACTTGCTGCTCCAGCGTCTGGCATCCCTTGGATTCTCACAGGAGATCATTGCTGCTATCATCACATTATATGAGAGAGTTTTGGCCAGATTTCGTGATGGAGATGGATGGTCTTCATATATTCATAGTACGGTCGGAGTAAAGCAGGGATGTCCTTTATCACCCACCCTTTTTGCTTTATACATTGACGACCTTGAGCGGATCATTCGGGAAGAAGGTGGGGATGGCTGTCCTCTAGCAGATATTGTTATCCCTATCCTTCTTTATGCAAATGATGTGGTTTTACTATCTAGTTCAGCTACAGGACTTCAGCGACATCTGGATGCCTTGTATACTTCTATCAGATATGGGGGCTAATGGTGAACATTGGTAAGACTAAGGTTATGGTGTTTAACACAGCATATGAGAGACACTATGTCCTATTTTGATGGACAGCCTCTAGAGATAGTGGCGTCTTACACATACCTGCGTGTTCTCTTTTCTGGCCCATTGCTTTCGTTTAGACCAGCTGCATTGGCTAGGCTCCGCAAGGGGCGCTCTGCTCTTGTTCAGATGGAGAGGTTTTCCTCTACTTATTATGTGCATGACCCAGACACACGATGTCGCCTCTTTTCTTCGACTGTTTCTCCAGTGGCACTATACTCAGCAGAGACATGGTGCCCAGGTTTATCTAGAGACACTCGGAGTGATATCTCGCGTTTGCAGATTCACATGCTTAGCCGGATGATTCAGGCCAAGCAGTTCGTTCCTCATGAGATTATTCTGGCGGAGTTTGCTTCTCCTTGTCAAGGCTATTTTCAGGATTATCACATTCATTCACAGAATCTCAGAGCTTGATTCCTCCAGATACGGTGGTAGCGGATTTTACATCTTCTCGCACTTTGGCTGGGCAGCGGGCTAAGTCTTCATGGTTTCAGTATGCTTCGGACTTTCTACATAGCTGGGGATTATCTATGTCTGACCTCCCCAATGGGACTCATGCGTTCATTCGCAGACAGATCTACAGAGCATACATACATATGGTTTCGTCTCACCGTGATCCTTCACAGGTTAAGCTTCAGTTCTACCACATTCACTTTCTTCACTTAGATGCTTCAGGGCTTCCCGTTAGACCGAGTTATCTCTCTCAGCCATTGTCTTTTGGCCTGCGCTACCGCATAGGCCAGCTTTGGGTCTCTTCTCATCAGTTCGCTATTGAGACCGGCAGATACACAGACATGCCACGACCATTACAGATCTGTCGGTGCTGTACATTACAGGAGGTTGAGAATGAGTTTCACTTTATTTTCTTATGTCCAGCTTACTATGAGATCAGAGACAGATACCACTGTCTCTATCGAGACACTCCACTCACGCTTGGTTCTTTCTGTGTACAGGACTATCATCTTCACACTGGTCCAGCATTTCACGCTTACAAACCACCATGTTAGCTGGCATGATCCAAGCGAAGCCCTCGGTTCCACATGAGATCATCCTTGCGGAGTTTGCCACCCCCCCTATGCAGATTGAGGCAGCCTTCCAGCTTAACACATACATCCAGAGAGTTCAGGCACTTCCTAACACAGAGCAGCTGTAGCGCAGGCATCCCAAAGGGAGCCGGGAACCACGACTTAGCTTCCCAGCCTTCAACTCTTGCCATCCAAACCCACTTGACATACAAGCAGCCAACTCGCCAACAACGATCAGACTTAACCAACTTGAAGTTCCGAAAACCAACATTGAGATCCAACCTGACGCCATGCCAGATCGGGGGTCCCGACGTGGGTGACTTCCCTCCAAGCAAGCCGCCCGACATACATCAAACTTAACCAATTCGAAGCTTCGTTACAAACGAGTAACATCCATTCCAAGTAAGCGGTCTGACTTACATCAGACGTAACCAACTGAAAGCTTCGTCACGAGCGCTGGAAGCCAACCTGGCGCCACGCCAGACTGGACAGCCATAAACAGGTAACATCCACCCAAGCAAGCCATCCAACTCAGCCGACAGGTTAGAGCCCGTTCCCCAAGAGCTTAACCCATTCACGTTCATGCAAGGAACACTCAGAACCACAAGCCGCGACAGATATGGAAACAACCAGTTCTTGGACCAAATGGTCCCGACAGCATACCGCTGGCGCCACGGACCGAATGGTCCCGACGGCATACCGCTGGCGTCCCGGGATATGACCCTTAGCTATGTGCCAAGTTAAAAATTTTGAAAGCGGCCTTACAACTGGCGCTTTTACCGAACACTGAAACCCAGAAGGTAATCAGAGTCAGTTTGAGGAAAATCCCACTTTATTGATAAATCTGAGAAGGTTACATTTCAAGTGTGTGACCGACCCTAGTCTCCGGGGCGCTAGCATGCCAAGGCGAGAGCCATGACAACATTCCAGCAAGGGAGGCTGAGACTTGGTTGGAGCTCGCCCTGAGTCGCAACCCGCACTCCCCTATAGTATTGGTGTGATTCGGCACCTCCCCTCATACCAAGCACTCTACCTAAGCTGGTAAAGCACGTTTTTCTCTCTCTAGCATTTTCTCTTTCTAGAAAGTCATTTTCTCTCTCTAGATTTTATTGATCCCCAGGCTTCCTTTAATCATGCCTAGATCGTGTGAGGTGATTACACATCGATCTGAGCTCTCTGGACTCCGCTAGAACCGATCAAAGATTTTCAGCCATAGGAACTTGGCGCCGGCTAGATTCTGGTCACAGTGGCGCCGGGGACATAGCTGGCGCCAATGGCGCCGGAAGTAAAGCTTGTAAAGGTAGCTTTACAACAGCAGCGATATACGTGGCTTGCACCTATCATGGTTCTCTCAAGCATCACACTTCCTCATAGACGCATTTGGTATCACTATCATTGATCTCCCTTAGGGTACACACCAATACATTAGATGTTTTTTATATAGAGCATATCTCGATCGTATTTGGCGACACCAGCTGGGGGTTAAGCCTAATTACTACCGGACTCACTTTCTGCAGCAGGATGCCACTGGTCTTCCAGTTTTACCTCGCTTTTTGTCCTCTCTGGACTATCACACGATCTCCGTTTCACTTTGGGACAGTTCAGAGTCTCCTCACATCAGTTGGCTATTGAGACAAGCATATTCCAGGGTACACCACGAGAGCAGAAACTATGCCTGCTATGTCCCCTACATGAGATAGAGTCCGAGGAGCACTTCGCGCCCAGGATATGTACCAGTTAGCTCACCAGCCACATGCTAGCTCTCAGGCTCAGATTACGTCTTTCTTCACCAGGAGACGGACACGGTCTGATGACGATGACGACAACACACCACCTCACCGATGTCAGAGACATTGTATCACTCATAGTCATGCTGCAGTTCGCACTTCACACCATGTTACGAGAGCACACAGTTTTCACCCTCCTAGACGACGTCAACGACGGTCCATGTTACCTCATGTTGCAGCCCGTATCACATCTTACTTCAGCAGCAGCACTACATGATATTACTCTACTCCTGGCAGCTATATGGACAGTTGGCAATTTGAAGTTTATAGTTATGTTGCTCCTTTCTCTTTTATGCATAGTTTTTTCTTGGAGACGTTTATATACGCTGGTTTTCACATACTTTGTTGAAGAGTAATGCCTATTTTACCCCTTTTGGCTAAGCATTAGTTAAGTTGTACATAACTCATGGGGCATGTTTTAATTAAATGCATGACCCCCCCTTTTGTTAAGTTATGTAAATTAGTGCAAGTGGCCCACTTGGCCAAGTAGCTCACTCCCATGGTTGACACCTAGACTTTCCATGCATGTAAAGGAGGTGCTTGCCTCACAAGGGATTTGGAGGACCCACGCCCTCCTCTCTCTCTCTAGCAATTCATTTCTTCTTGAGACTTTTGAGTTTGTGAGATGCTCATGCAATTCTCCTTGTGTGTGATATTTCCATAGCCAAGTTTTCTCAAGCTTTCATAGTTGATCTAGCATCTGAGTTAAGATACTCCATAGCTAGGTCTTGTAATTCTTCATGGTATCAGAGCAGGTTGTCTAGCCTGTGAGTCTGAGAGTGAGAGAAACTTCAGTGCTTAGATTCTTGAGAAGATTCTTATCTTCTACAAGCACCTCAATCTTGAAAGAGGGAGCATTTGATCTACAGGTGTCAGATCAGGTGGAGTCTTGCACTGTTGGAGAGCTATTGGCAAGGGGAGTGGGATGATCCAAAAACTTTCTAAATTTGGCTAAGTTTTGGAGAGTCTTTCTGGAGGAGCTTACACAAAAGTAGGGCGCACTTTCTGTAGGGGCTTCTGGTTTCTGTTCCAGTGGAGCCTAGTGCTTGTGCTAGTGAGGCCACACCAAGTGGCAAAGACAAAAGCAGGAGCTGAAGGGTTGCCTTGAAGTGGCTACATACCCTAGTTTGGGGTTAAACCCTTGTTGCTGGAAGCTGTTCTTTTCTGATCTCTTTCAAGTTGAGCTTCTGTTTTTAAGCACAGACTTTAGCATCAAGTCTTGGGGAGAGTTTGCTGGGTGAATCTAGCAAACTAGATGGCACAAACTACAGAGTGTGGAAGTTCAAGACTATCAAGACTATGTGATGTCCCTTTCTGCTAGGGAGAAACTCCCAACCTTTGGGGAGTTATGCGGTCTTCTTTTACAGGAGGAGATGAGAAGGAAGAATCTTTCTGAAAGGGAAGATAATCCAGAGCTTGCATTTGCTTCTAAGAAGAAGCAAAACCTTCAGAAGAAAGGCAAAGGCAAAAAGAAGAACTCAAAGCAAAGCTTGGAGCAGCAGGTGTCCAAGTTACAGGTTGGAGAGGAGTCAAGCACCAATTCCTCATCTACACCCAAGAGGAAGGGCAACTGCAACTATTGTGGTAAGTATGGGCATTTTGCTTTTGAATGCAGGAAGAAGCAAAGTGATCAGAAGAAGGGAAAGAACCAGCAGAGTCACTTTGTTGACAAAGTTGCAGAGGAGGAGCAATCTGGTGTGCTTGAGCTATTCACCGCAGCCCTATCATTTGAATCCACATTTGGTGGATGGTACATTGATTCTGGAGCCCCAAAGCACATGACACCTCATAGAGATTGGTTCAGCACCTATGAGGAGACAGAAGATGGCCAGCATGTTTGCCTTGGAGATAATTCTACACGTATGGTGAGGGGCAAAGGTACAGTTGCAATACAGCTATCATCAGGTGAGGTGAAAGAAATTAAAAGTGTGTTGCATGTACCAGGGTTGGCTAAGAACTTGTTATCTGTTGGTGCCATTACCAAACAGAACATGGTGGTAGAGTTTAATGATTCTAAATGTTTGGTAAAAGACAAAGAGAAGAACCTCAAAGTGGTAGCCAAGGGAATGCAAGAAGGAGGTCTTTACAAGCTTTTCACAACCATTCCTAGCCAAGAGGCTTTGTCTGCAAGAGATACTAATCGGGACAAGCTTTGGCATGAGAGATATGGTCATTTGAGTTACAAAAGTTTGCAAGTTTTGAACAGGCACAAAATGGTAGTAAATCTTCCTAGCATTAAGTCTTCTTCAGATACATGTGAGGCTTGTGCATTAGGGAAGCAACAGAGGAAAAAATTTCCAAAGGAGAAAGCTACCAGGGCCAAGGGTATTCTTGAACTTGTGCATTCAGATTTATGCGGTCCCATGCAGGTCAAATCAGCAGGGGGGGCATACTATCTCATGACCTTCGTAGATGATTTCTCTCGGAAGGTATGGGTCTATTTTCTGAAACTGAAATCTGAAGCGTTCAAATACTTCAAACAGTGGAAAGCTATGGTGGAAAACCACACAGGAAAGAGGTTAAAGACTCTCAGGTCAGATAAGGGTGGTGAGTATATTTCTGATGAGTTCGAAGATCTTTGCAAAGCATGTGGGATAAAGAGACAGTTTACTGCTCCACATACACCGCAGCAAAACGGCGTGGCTGAGCGGAAAAACAGGTCTATAGTTGAGTGTGCGAGGAGCATGCTCAAGGCAAAGAGGTTGCCAAATTCCTTTTGGGCAGAAGCGGTAGCAACTGCTGTTTTTCTATTGAATAGAAGTCCAACCAAAGCAGTTGAAGGAATCACGCCAGAAGAGGCATATAGTGGCAACAAGCCCAAGGTGGGCAGCCTTCGAGTATTTGGGTGTACAGCATATGCACATATACCAAAGGACTTGCGGAAGAAACTTGATGCAAAATCCGTAAAGTGTGTCTTTCTTGGGTATAGTGAAGGTGAGAAAGCTTATGTGCTATATGATCTCGAAAATAGGAGGAAGATCCTAAGTCGAGATGTCATCTTTGATGAAGAGCATGCACCCAAGATACAGGAGCAGGAGAAGGAAGGAATTACTGAGTTCATACCCTTGATTGATTCCACGGATGAGGATCCTAGTCAAGAGTCCTGTAAACCTCAAGTGCAAGAGCAACAACAGGAAACCGAACCTACTAGTTCGAGACCTCTTTTTGGCCAAGTACCAGAAGCAGAAGTTGGGGACAAACGGAAGACTAAAACAGTACCATGGGATACGTGGTCACCATCCACATCACCTACTGCTAGGAAGAAGCTACCTAGGTGGTATTGGGAAACAATCAAAGAAGGTCAAATGATTGAAGAAGGAGAGAGCAGTGAACAGGGTGTCAGAAGATCTCTTAGGTCTCATGAGAGACAAGAGACTAACTTTGCTCTTATGTCCACTATTCTGAATGCAGATGAGCCACAATTCTTTCACGAAGCCGTGAGAGAAAAGGTATGGCAACATGCCATGCAGGAGGAGTACGACTCCATTGTCAAGAATGACACATGGGAGCTCACTACATTGCCAGAAGGGAAGCAACCAATAGGTTGCAAGTGGGTCTATAAGACCAAGTTTCATGCCAATGGAACATTGGACAAGTACAAGGCAAGGTTGGTGGCGAAAGGCTATGCTCAGCAAGAGGGGCTAGACTATGATGAGACATTCGCACCTGTTGCTAAAATGACATCTATCAGGACCGTTTTGGCTATAGCCTCATATTTTGATTGGGATGTCCATCAAATGGATGTCAAGAGTGCCTTTCTTAATGGGCACCTACAGGAGGAGGTTTACATGGAACAACCGCAGGGATTTGAAATAACAAGCAAGGAGAATCTGGTTTGCAGGCTTAGGAAAGCCTTGTATGGGCTCAAACAGGCACCAAGGGCTTGGTATAGCCGAATTGATGAGTACTTTGCAAGGCAAGGGTTTGAGAAGAGTAAGTCTGATTGCAATCTTTATGTCTTCAGGGAAGGAGAAGACTTTGTGGTTGTTGTGCTCTATGTGGATGATCTACTCATCACGGGAAGCAATAAGAAGCTTATTGCTTGTGTTAAGAAGAATCTTTCTAATGAGTTTGAAATGAAAGATTTGGGTTTGCTACACTATTGCCTAGGAGTTGAAGTTTGGAAAGGAAAGCGTTGTCTTTTTATCTCACAGGCAAAGTATGCACAGAAATTATTGAAGAGGTTTAACATGCAAGAAAGCAAACCAATCAGCACACCCATGGATGCAAGCAACAAGCCATCAAAAGATGATGGTCCAGCATTTGCAGATGAGACGCTCTATCGTCAGTTAGTGGGCAGCCTGATTTACCTTACTACCACCAGGCCAGATATTGCTTATGCGGTTGGAATCGCAAGTCAATACATGTGTAAGCCTACCGAAGCACATTGGAAGGCAGCCAAGCGGATCCTACGATATGTGAGAGGGACAGTGACTTATGGGATTGGATACACGGATGACGGGAACCTTCAGCTGGAAGGCTATTCAGATTCTGATTGGGCAGGTGATAGAGACGATCGGAGATCGACGACAGGCTATTGTTTCAGCCTAGGTTCAGGGGCTATATCGTGGTGCAGTAAGAAGCAGCCTACTATTGCACTATCGTCTACCGAAGCTGAGTACAGGGCGACTACGAGGTCCGCCTGTGAAGCCATTTGGTTACGCCGTCTACTTGAGGACATGCAGATTGCTCAAGTAAGACCTACATTGTTACATTGTGATAAACAAAGCTGCATTCAGCTTGCAAGGAATCCAGTCTATCATGCACGGACAAAACATATAGAGGTGGACCAGCATTTTATACGAGAGAAAGTGCACAGTGGGGAGATCGAGCTAGTTTATTGCGACACCAACGACCAGACAGCTGATATTTTTACTAAACCACTTAGTAAAGATAAGTTTGAAAAGTTCAGAACTTTGTTGGGTGTCAGTTTGAATAAAATTGCCATTAAGGGGGGGTGTTGAAGAGTAATGCCTATTTTACCCCTTTTGGCTAAGCATTAGTTAAGTTGTACATAACTCATGGGGCATGTTTTAATTAAATGCATGACCCCCCCTTTTGTTAAGTTATGTAAATTAGTGCAAGTGGCCCACTTGGCCAAGTAGCTCACTCCCATGGTTGACACCTAGACTTTCCATGCATGTAAAGGAGGTGCTTGCCTCACAAGGGATTTGGAGGACCCACGCCCTCCTCTCTCTCTCTAGCAATTCATTTCTTCTTGAGACTTTTGAGTTTGTGAGATGCTCATGCAATTCTCCTTGTGTGTGATATTTCCATAGCCAAGTTTTCTCAAGCTTTCATAGTTGATCTAGCATCTGAGTTAAGATACTCCATAGCTAGGTCTTGTAATTCTTCATACTTGACATGTACTCCATTTGGTCTTATATGCCTTTTGGCATGGGGAAGACATTAATAAAGCTTTTTCTGTCTCTCTCTCTCTCTCTCCACCCCCTAAAGACTTTTATCAAGACCGACAACAAGGTACTGCTTTGAGATCGAGTTTCATGAGTCTTCGGCTTTTGCAAATAGCATATGTTGATCTCTCTTCAGATATCCTCCTTTACCCTGTTGTCACACACTCCTTGTGGGGGTTTTAATGGCAGGACATGTTCTAGATAGACAAAGTTTCATGTACCATTGATGACCCATTGAGGATACATGCCTTGGATAGTATGGATATGGGGATTGACAGGATATCTGCTGACGTTGATGGCACAGTCTCTACATATGGCCCGGTCTCTACATATGGTGAGCATTTCCTTCTACTAGGGGAGACTCATGAGCTTGCCATCTTTAATGGCTTCTCTTGTTGGCCGAGTTCTGGTGCCTATACTTGCCACCCCCACAGTGGTGGCCATAGTGTTGTGGCGTATTTCATGGGGTCACCATCTCTCATACCCTTTTAATTTGTTTCCACCGTTTTCCCCTCCATATTATATGATCATTCCTTTCTTTCGATCCACTTGGGCTCCAGGTTATGTCCTTCATCCCATCCCTCTCTGGTGGAACATGCTTCCAAATATGTTTAGTTGTGAATACAAACATCTTTATCAAAAAGCTTTCTCTTTCATACTCCAAAGCTTCCCATATGATAGCCGGTCAGCTCTTTGTACCGCGCCTTACATGGCTTTCCCATGTGAACATCGTAAATACTCCTCATGCTCATCTATACGTCACCATCACAAACGTTAGTATGATGATATCTATAAACGACTCCATCTACAAGTCGCTTATGCAAAATCTTCATTTTCTCCTAATCTTCGTAAGACACCTATGTGACTATACTTGTCGTTACAAAAAGCGTGCATATGAGACCTCACAAGGGAAGCACCTTGTTGATCTCCTTGACAATTCCTCCTCTAGAGCTTTCTAGCGTGGGTTTATTCCCAGTGCCCCACCTCCTTTGCTAAGAGATCTGTGGCTTTGGACTGAGTATGCCACATCACTCTATACACGGTCCATAGATCTGATTATGATATCTTCTCATCCCTCCACCTTCTCCTTTTGCACCTCAGATATGGTCTCTCTTGCCATTGAGAAATTGAATGACCTCACACGTGTAGACTAGTATGAGCTTCATCACTATTTGTATATGCTCTTTTTGGAGCTCATTCTACACATTGGAAATGGGAGTTGAAGATTTTGTTGACTTTGCATACAAGCTTGTGTGAATCTCTTTTTTGCAAGAAATCTTTTGAGTTCAATGCATTAATTATCATTACTACTTTGCTCTCAACTCTCTATCCATACAGTAGCTTGTACTTCACACATGTGAAGCTATTTTGGTCATTTGAACACTTGTTTTTTATTGTTCTTGCTTGCTAATCTACATTGTGTCAATACCAGCTTTCAATATTGATGGAAATGAAAGTAGCAATGCATCCAATCCCTCTTGTGGATTGATTAGATCCAATTAAGGTACAAAAATTTAAGGTTTTCATAGGTGCACTACTATCATTCACCCTATCCATACGAGCGGTTATCCCATGAAGCTTGATAACTATCGCACCATTATGATTGGACATGTTATGACTACGCTTTATGGCACCATTCTTCAGACAGTGATTAGTAGTAACACAAACTCTAGATGGTCAGGTTGGTTTTAGGACAGCACTCTACTAATGATCATGTGTTCACTCTATGAGCATCAAAATGTAAAGAGCACAAGTATTATTCATGGGGGAAAACAAAGTAGAACAAAGAAACCATGGACATTGTCATTGATCTAAAGAGAATAATTTAACTGCAAATCAATAACCCTTGTAGCAAGAGTTTGACATCACTCTCATATAGCCAAGGAGATTGTGAAGGAGGAAAGTGCCCACAAAATTACCATATAGGAGGACATACAAACAGATGCCTACGCGCCAGAAGTTCCCTTTTTTATATTTTTTCAAAAGCAAAATCTAACTAAGACTTAACTGAATTGTTTGTTACTTAAGCAGGCCATGTGATGCAATCCAAGATTAAATTGTGCATTTAGGGTTCCTTTCCTAGTCCCATTTACATTCCTTTACATGGATTTGTTGAAATGACACAAAGGGAGAGCACAATCAAAAGTTTCTAAAATATAAAAACATCACAATCACAAAAGTTTAAAGAAGAATATCACAACCAATGAAGGGGTGGGTTTTCTTTATGTTATTTCTTCAAAATCTCCTTTTTACTTACATCTCTAGGGAGGGTCAACCCCTCATTATTTACAACTTGATGTTGTTGAGAGTAACTTGACTGGCATTTTTAAGCGACACATAGACATATAAGACAAAGCATAGTTGCCCGTTCTAGAATGGAACACGTTCCAAAATGCATTCCGTTCCAAGACGTGGCCAAAAAAAAAAATTGTATTTTATTAACAAAGAAAAAATGTATCTTCATGCAACAAAAAACCATTCCGACCTAGTACATTTTGACCAAAAAGGGTTGAAACGAGTTTCTAAACAACAAAGCATGCAACAAAAATATGAGGCAGTTTGTTAGCATTTGAGGGCCATTCAAGCTAGAGTGTAAAAGTTCTAGATGTTAAATGCTATTATTTGTATCACAGTAACTGCTTTGATCTTAAGTTTGTACTCTAGTACAGAAGAGAAACATACACTTTTGTGCATTGTATACGAGATACTAGTTGTTCAAGCTTGTTTTTTCCACCATCATAAGCTTCAGCAATGGAAGTGTACTTCTCGAGGTGTACCCAATGAATGATGTAGATAATCTGAGAGATACCAAAAGCATCAATAACTAGCTCTCTTACAATGTTTTTTGGTCAAAACGTCTATAATGAAATACTAAGCACATGAAATTGAAAGCTTCCAGTATTATCCTTCATCTAAGAGCATCAAATTGAAAGTTGCCAATATATTCCTATATCTTTGGGATAACTTAGCAATTGATAATTTTACCCACAACTAGGAAAAGGATCATGCAAGAATGTAAGCATATATGGCCACTTCAACACAAAAAAGGTTTAAGTGTCTTATG
This sequence comes from Diphasiastrum complanatum, assembly GCA_029204225.1. Taxonomy (NCBI): domain Eukaryota; kingdom Viridiplantae; phylum Streptophyta; class Lycopodiopsida; order Lycopodiales; family Lycopodiaceae; genus Diphasiastrum; species Diphasiastrum complanatum. The sequence goes on along the minus strand of CM055096.1, from coordinate 36,399,406 downwards.
ATACCTTTGAGACATGATCAAACACAACGACATCCTTATAGAGTCCCAAATGGATGTCAGGAAGTCCTCTGTCGTCATCAGGGGCACGTTCGAAAGGAAGTTTCTTCTTTTCCACATACCTTATTGTATCATATGAGAGATAACCTACCCAACCTCCTGAAGACATGTGAGCCAAAACAAATGATTCTCTCTCTCTCTCTCTCTCTCTCTCTCTCTCTCTCTCTCTCTCTCTCTCTCTCTCTCTCTCTCTCTCTCTCTCTCTCTTCAACTGCCTTATATACTATGAGATTAGAGGCAATATTTTTGCCTATATCGAAAGTCACCAATGACACTCCACTTTTTTTGTTACTTAAGAGGATCCAAGATATGTGGCTTTGATGATTCGTGAGATGATGACTCTGAGACATACACAAAATTTGTCTCAACCTAGCATTACTACCTTCTCCAGATGTCGACAAAGACCGGATTGGGACTTCGGAGTTGAGTCAGAGGATGAGACCTTTGGACATACCAGTCACAGATAGACACCTGGCGGGATAAATGGCAGTGTACCAAACAAACACATCCCATCTTTTGAAGACATCCTTACAGACCTAGATATCAACGATCTTGTCCACCTTCTAGACAAAGACGACAGTATCAAAGGCATATTGTGCATCCAGTGCAATCCACCATCGTCACGTCTTCCTTAAGAGTGCTATCTACTTGACACATTTACAAGAGTTGTCTATCTATGGTTTTCCTCATCCCTTCCGGATTAGATCATTGTATTCATCACACTATATTTATGAGATTGAGATAGCTCTTTGTAGCCCGTGTTTCACTGTTTTATTTAGTTTAGAGATGTTTTCATACGCTCCCCAAGTTATCTACACACTTGAGATTTATTTCTTTGTCTTACAAACCCTCAGGTATAGACAAGACGTTAATAAAACTTTCTTTCTTCTTATTCACTGAGACACATGAGAGTAGTGTGAGAGGTTCACCTAAGTTTCTTGGGTTCAAATGGTTTTCGACTTATGTGTCCTTACAGCTGGTTCTTGAGTTCACTAGTCGTGATGAACATGCATGTTAGATAAGGATTTGCCTCGTTGGACAAGGGATTGGATTGGACAGGGATATCTTTATAGCAGCATGTTATTTTCCTCTTGAGACTTCCTTTGAGTGTGCTAATTCTCCATATGTTGACCTATCTCCAAGTATTATTCATTATATACTACTGGCTTGCGATTTTAATCCCAAGACTGCTTTTTGTCAAACAATGTTTCATGATGTTTCTGATTTGCTTTGCATACAGGCTATTGATGATGAGGATATGGGCAATACCAGCTTCTCTACTGATATGATGGGACCGGACACAACTTATGATGAGCACTTGTTGCATTTTGGGGAGGCCCATGACTTAGCCATTCTTAATGGCTTAGCTTATTGGCCTGGCTTTGGAGGTTTCACTTGTCACCCTCATGGTGGTGGCCACAATGTTGTGGATTATCTCATGGGGTCACACTCTTTTATATCTATTATCTCTGACTTTCATATTTCCACCACCACCTTATCCGATCATTCATGCCTCTCTATTCATCTTGGAAATATCATATGCCCTACCATACGCCCTATCACACACCCTACGTCTATCCCTAATTGGACACCAAGATACACTTTTGTTCAGTCCTTCATCCCTTTATATCTCCGGACATTCGAGACTTAGAGTCTGAGCTCTAGCCCTGATACACTTGCGACTTTACTTGTTGATGTCCTTAACTGTGCCGTTACTACCGACTTCCCTCCTTGATGTACACATCCCATCCATAAGAGTGGTGATCCCGTGAGGTCTGATAATTACCATAACATCATGATCGCGCATGTCATTGCAAAGCTTTATGGCATTATACTTTAGTATGCAATGAGTACAGAGGTAGAGACCAGGAGACTTTATGTTATGGGTCAAGCTGCTTTAGGGCACATTACTCCACTATTGAACATGTCATTACACTTAGCTCCATAATTGAGGCATGTAGCTTCAGCTCTCGACTTGGGGGACATGCTTGCCTGGTCCAGCTACACAGATTATGGTTCAGGTGGTATATTAATGACGGGGCCAGTAAGCGTCACCTTTCCGATACTATGGTCACTCCTATAGGACTATATGCAGTGCTTGTCTAGAACATGAGGCTTTCGACTCAAATTGGGCTAGTATATCTAGGCTGATTCGAGCCAAGCCCTCAGTTCCACACCATATTTTTGAGGTTCCTCCCTCATTGGTTGATGCCTCCTTCCGACTCATTGTTAGTAGGGGGGTGCAACTCTTTGACCCTTCTCTAGCTAGATGGTGGTTCATTTCCACTTCTAGGGAGTTGGTGGTTCATTTCCACTTTCTAGAAGCCAGTAGTCATTTGTAGTTCAACTACTCTCTCTATATATATACAGATTTACTGTATATATGTAACTCTCTCCTTTGGAGGACTGTTAGGATACTGACTTGATCATACAAGTAACCCAAGACAAGATTCCTATTCTTGTTAGACAATAGCCAAACACGTGAGAGAGAACACAAGTGATGAAAACTCCAACTATGTCCCATTGCAAATGAGGTAGGGCACACTGCATTCTTATAGACATCTATAGCAATAACTTGCGCTCCAAATCAAGCACTAGAATTTCAAACTTGTCTAACTATAGTCTAGCTAGACTTTTAGTAAATAAATGTAAGGGCCCCTAGAATTAGCACGCAGGCATGGCCCAATAATCCTAATTAACCTAGATGATAACATTAGGGGTACTAATGTTAACATTAACTCTAACACTCCCCCTTAATGTTTACATTGTCAAGGCTATAATATGAATGTATAACTTTCATGATGACCATGTAACGAAGATCCTCAACTCTGATGTAGAATCCACGATCAACTCTGATCTCAATGTCTTCATTACTCGATGTAGAACTTCCTTTGTATGGTGATGTAGAATTCCTTTGAATGTCGATCCTTTTCATATGAACCTGCTTCATATGACTTCCCAATGTCTTGCTTTAGTCCTCATGTCCCTTTAGTGTATATGTGTGACCACCATGCATGCAACATATCACCCGATTCCTTGACTTCCTTTAAATCAAAGAACTTTGACTCCCCCTGAATCAAATAATGTAGACATGATAACCTTTGCCTTGATCTTGAGAACTTTGCTTGAAGACTACCTTGGTCTCTTTGAACATCTTCCGAGCTACCACAAATATGTAAGGTTCTCACCAACATCCATAAAGGAAAAATAATCCTCTTTGATTATCATAGCACCACGATGACAATCATAAGTAGAAAATAGATTTTCAAATATCAACATCAAATCTCATACATCAACACTCACATTAGGAACGTATACTTCATAAGTAGTTGGCTCCACTTGTGTCGATTCCTTGAATTGAATCCGCTTCAATTCTCTTGGTACTTTCATAAGTTACCACCTATGACGGACTTGATGAACTTAGTTTATCTACTCCCCCTAGATGTACACTTCATGTTTGCATTCATGTTTTCAACCATTTTCCAACAATGATACAAATAGGATGTCATACATGAACCAAACCAATATGAAAGTAATAGAGCATCCCCAATAGAAAGATAAAACATATACAATTCCTCACACAAAGTAACTAATACTCCCCCTCAAATACTTTCTCACACAAATTACTTGACATTATCTTTTCCACGGAATTTCCTGCGTCTATCTCACACATAGAGTCACTTGCTCCAAACAACTTTCCAACTTAGAAAGCATCTCATCATGACATCTATTTATCCTGACACTTTGTCATATGCAAACTTCCCAATTGGTGTACGTCCATCTTCCTTGAAAAAACCTACTTCACTTAAGAAGACTTCACATTGATTTTCTAAGGATGATCAATAACATGTCAATAGAAATAAACCACGTTGTTTTTCTTCAGGCCAAACAACAACCTATACTGTTGATTTTCAACGGCTAATCAACAACCTTGGCTTCCAAATCTTATAACAGAATCTACCACATGACGAAACATGAACTTCAATAGATTGAAGGAACAATGTCTCCAACTCAAAACAGATCTTCCTAGTAGAATTTATCTCACTTGGTACCACCACATGTACAATCAATGAACTTATCATTTGCCACCATGATAAGAAACTGTGAATCAATGAAACATCCTCTTAAATATCGATTTACCTATATAGACTCATAGTCTATACTTCTCATGCAACTCCCTCTTAAGAGTTTGCAGATTTGTCGATTCCAACCTCGACAAAGCCTTGTCCAATCTTGGAGCTTCTGAAGTTGACCTTCCTTTAGTATGCTTGTTGGTAGCCGTTTTTGCAGCTTCAACGACACCATGATCACTGATTGTCTTCCCCTACCATCTCCCTCTTGTGTGATTGCCTTGTTGTACTTTCACTTGCATGCAAAAAGCTCCAACTGCAACTCGTTGTTCACTCTTCTGCCTTAGATCAGCAAACTGTCTTTCATGATTCCTTGTATGCCCTTTGGCTCCTTTGACCTGTGCGTTGGTTCTGATGTAAATCTTGTGTTGGCTGCCTTGATGAACAATATCCAACAATGATGGCTCCATTCACATCTGCTAGTTGCACCTTCATAATATGCACTGACTTACTCAAACTCTTGAAAGCTATGTCGACACCTTCGATGTACAAAATAGCTTGTTATGCGCGTATGCTGATCTCCGTGAATCAAGCTGCATCAGCTACTCTGCAATGAGCTTGATATTTGTATCAAGCTGTCACAACCTATGCCATTCAAAATAGATGCATCCAGTGGATTTGCAATTTGCTTTAAATAGGCAGCAGCGTGTAGGTCTGTCAGGCAAAGATCAAACAGTACTGATCAAAAACCAGCAGCGATCAGGCGCCCTACAGCCAGCGTTTTCAAGGCCTGCAAACGATCTAACACCTCAAGTCAGTGGTTAACCTGCGCACTGTCAGCAGCAAACAGACTCAGGTCCTTCCTTCAGCGATCCAGAATCAGATCTGCAGCGATCAGGTACTGTAGGTCTGATCCAGCACCAGCAGTTATCCAGCAGCGATCAGCCCCAAATCAAATCCACCTCAATAATCTGGTTCTTTGCAATCAGCGATCAGCCTGTAAACAGCCAGCAAACTGCTTCCAACAGCAGTCCAGTGATCTGATTCCAGAAATATAGATCTCTCCTTGTACCGCCAAACCTTCTTCCACAAAGCTGCCACCCTTGTAGATGAAGACCAAACTTGAGGGTTTGCTAGGGGCACCTACTTTTCTCCCTTGAAGATGATCGCCAAATCAATCCCTTATGAATTGATTCCATCGGTTGAAGTACCTCCTCGTTCTCTCAAATCTTGAACCACATTTTGATACCATGTTAGAAAACCGAATTGATCATACAAGTAACCCAAGACAAGATTCCTATTGTCGTTACTTGGAGTACCTTTCACAGGTCCTATTTTTAGTATGAGATGTGCAACCACTAGTTGATTAGGAAAGGACAGCCTTCCCCAACCAGCTTAGAGTGATTTTGTTTCAGGCGACGTATACGAGACGTTGGCAGCCTCGCCTTTTTTTACACCTTAGCAGAGATCTGGTGCACAAAACTTATTCAATCTGATTGGACTAGTCTATCATGACTCCACGTGCTTTTGGTGGCACATCACATTATTCTAGACGAGTTCGCTGTGCCTCCTATTTAGGTGGAGGCTATCTTCAAGTTGATCATTAATCTACAAAGAGTCTTGAAGTTTGGGGATACATATATGGGAGACGAGAGATACTCATGCTTAAACACTCACATCCTCTCTTGGGGTTTAGGAATAGGGGTGTTACTCATGTTGGCACTCTCAGTTTGTGAGTATTGGACTCATTTGGGATACCATATCTCACCTTCCTAACGTACACATGACTATATCTAACACTTTGTATATCGGGCACATACTCAGTGTCTAGTAGGGCCCACTAGAGGCTCAAGCAGGTCAAACTAGAGTTCTATCAAAGTGATAGCAAAGATGTGTTTCAAAAGGATTCACAGCTGAAATTTTTAGCGGCATTGGTGCAAGCAAGGTTGTCCTCTCTCCCCTACCCTCTTTGGTATTTACATTGAAAAGCTTTAAGATTATCCTCAAAATGAAAGTGAAGGGGGTGCCAAGTTCCTTCATTTTGTTATCAGCCTTCTTCTTTTTCAGATGAACTGCTTCTTTTTTGCCAATAAGACCTACACTATATCTTGATGTTCTCAAGAAATTTTGTGAGGCTTCAGGTCTTTTAGTCAAATTAAGCAAAACAAAAGTTACCATGATTGAAGAGGATAGATGATCCTCATCTACTTTATGATGGGGCTAAGATTGAAGTTACACAAGAATAGAAATACTTGGGCAAGAAGGTCTCACATAATTTTCATTGAAATTCTTGCATACATGAAAATCTTGAGCGAACAAGGCTCAAGCAACTCACTGGAGGATAAATATCCTTCTTTGATATGGAAACTTCCTATGAAAAGGTAGACCTTTTGAGATGGCACAAAATAAGATTGTTACTTGAGACCTTGGTGAAACCGGTTGTACCATCTACATTCTACGTTCCGGAACACTCATTCCGCTGCATCTATGTTCCGAAATGAGCATTCTGGAATGCTTTTTTTTTATTGTCAACTCAAAAATCAATAACAAGTTAATTTTAAGAGTTAAAATTTTTTCCTTTCAAGCCTAAAATTCTATGTTAAGATAAATAGTAATTATAACATTCAAAAACATCAAAAAATCAAAATTAAAAACCAAACAATAACACGATCCGGAACACATTCCAGAACATGGAGTGCAAGTACGGTATAGACTTTATATCAACAAGAGAAATATAATAATATTTATGAATGAATGTAAAGGTCACCGCTGAAGATGGCTGCTGGCCTACCTATTGAATGGCATGAAGAATGTCTCAGGAAGATTGTCATAGCTTTTCCAGCATCTGTTGCATATGCTAAATGAGCTTCATCATGGAGTTATCAGTACTATTAATACTGACTAAAGCACAAGTGGTGGGCCTGATGTATTGGATCACTAGTGACAATTCACCAAGCAATCACTGATGGGGGAGCACAAGCCTCAATAGATTAGCTGACAACAATTCGTAAATACCACCTCCATAGCAATGAAAGGTAAGCATCGCATCCACTAAGAAATCATTGATGGGGGGATCACCAACCACGACAAATAAGCTGAAACAATGTATGGACGGCACCATTGTAGCAATGAATTTGAGAATCTTGACAATCTACTATAGGATTGTTGATGGGCGATCACAAACCTCCATGGCTCAACTGGAATAATGTATGGGCAACAGCTCTATATTCATGGGACGTAAGAATCCCTACAACCCACCAAGGAATCAATGATGGGGGGTCACAAACCTCAATGCATCAATAAAAAAAATGTATCTGCAACAAAGATCAATTGGTAATAGCCAGAAATAGTCGTTGAAAATCATTGCAATCAAGGAGGAAGTCTATTGATGTACTTCCTCATACTCCATAATTACAGGACCAAACACTCACTGCTATTGTTCGGTCATAGCCTGCACAAGTATTAAAGCCTTAATCATGTGGCTTATAAGTTTCATTTCCATTATCTATCGAGATATTCTGCAAACATTATTTCATTGGGCCCTAAATTTGGAGCCTAAAACATTCCTAGGTCATAGTTCCATTTACTATATTGATTTACGAGCCCCATTTACTATATTCAATCATACGCTAGAGACTTGCAAATCACCTAAACAGTAAGGGTGTTGTCAGCCTTAACCCTATATTGATAGCTTCTCACAAGGTTCTCTTAAAAGTCTACAAAAGAACATAAGTAGGAGCTCTACTATTTATTTGGCAGTTGTTCCTCATAGAAAGCTCATCTGCAGTTTCTTGTCGGGGATCTGCAACTATGATCAAACTAAATTAAGCAGAGGTAAAGAACTGATTTTACAAATAGAAAACCTAGAGATTTTATATGACCCAATAGAAATTCAGTCGCCCAACATCTACAAAAACTATATGAACAATAGACTAATTTTGGGGATCATAGACTCTATATCCCTTGCTATTTTCACCATAACCAACAAAGACTCCTTTTATGGATGTAGGATCATCCTTCTTTCTTGTATCTAATGATGAAAAATATAGCAAGTAGATCCAAAGATTCTAAGATCTTTTAGAGTTGGCTTTTTACTCAATAATTCTCTTCTAGCACTTATACCAAGCAAATCAACACATAGAATCATGGAATCTTGATCAACCTATGATCTATCCTCAATCTAATGACTTTTGCCACTTCCTAAGATTGAAACACACTCAAATGAAGTCCAGCAACCTCACTATCTAGAGATCCAATCAAAATTAGGGTTTTGACAAAATCTTTAAAAAATTAACTATTCCAAATCTACATGCAAATGCTGAAAATTTGATATGCAATCTATTAGCCACCACTTCTACTCACTCAACCAAGCAAACCTGGAAATGAGTAACCCCTCCCATTCTCATACAACTAACATCACTCAAAATTTAGCATGCTATTCTCTCAAAAGCAAAAAACTCGATTTTGTGGTAAAATCCTCTCTAGCATGCTCTAGCCTTGATATCTTCACCAAATCATTGATAGATATGATTTTCTCCTTCATAACTTGAAACACAAGCTCTGATACCATGTGAAGGATTTCAGATCATTTATGATCCAATCCACAAAACGATCTTGGGTTACAAAAGAAGTTACTCTACCAATCTCACCAATGTAGAGAAATCAGCATCTACACACAAAATGAGATGCAAACTCTAATAAAATCTGATCAAACATGAATCAAATGATAAAGTACTGTTGTTGTCCGTACAAAACCAGCAAGCTACTGTATTTCACACGTGTGGATCCAAAAATAGCAAATATAGATCATTCTACACATAGAATTGCATCACAAGTATAGTGCACCAATGGATAATAGAACTCAAGAGAACCATGTATAAGCATGAAATGTGATAGAGAAGAGAGAAGATATGTCTCTCCATGAGTTACATCCTTTTATAGCAGGTCCAAACCCTATTTGGCCACTTGGCTTTCCCACCAAAATGCTAACCCTATTATTTTTGGGTCTAGATTCAAAGTACCCAACATTCAAATTTGAATCTACTCAAACTCGACTTCTAACTTTCCTACACTTTCAAAAAGTGTTTATTCAAATGAAATTTAGACTAATGAACTTTGAAAAGTCAAACTCTAAGTCTAAAACAAAGTTGGCCTCAATTTGCCAAATATGGAAATATAGCAAATATGATCAAACTAGTTGAATTTTTCACAATCAATATGGATTTCATCACCATGGCCTTTAGCACATGGACCGAGGCCAAGTCTAAGTTCTACATCACCTACCAGACTGTTACCCATAAGGTGCATGTGACAGAGGCCGCCCTTGCAGCCATAGGCATAATTTTTGGCAAATAGCCCTCGCCCAATCATAAGCATGCCAAGAGTGTCATAAAACCCTTTATTGACACCTCTGATGAACTATATTGGACTAATGATGGCTATTTGTTAGAATGCATCCGCGATCCTATTATCCATGCCGCTGCACAGCTATTGAATAACTTCCTGATGGTTGGCAACCTCAGGAACGAGCGCATCTCTTCTCAAATCATGCATCGCATAGTAGAATCCAATTACAAGCTTGATAGCAAGCCACTAGAACCCGCGGTCTTTAGTGACCTCAAGCGGGCCATTAAAAGCAATTCCAAACAGCAATTTGCGGCCGGCCCACTTAAGTCCCTTCTTTTCGTCTCCTACCTTGATAATAAAATCCATGGGTTTGTTCCTAACGTTGTTTTATCTGTGTATGAAGACACACCTGGCCAATCCACACAACAGGCTTCTAGTTCTCATAGTCGCCGTCGCATGCGCAGAAAGTCGTCATTCCTGACTCGCCTCCCGCGTCACGACGTCGTGCTAGGCAAACCTCTTCAGCTACACTTCCTCCCCCTGCTGCAATTCGCACTGAACTCCCCATCCTCCAATCCATCGATGCTTCCCTCACCTCCGTTTTCTCACACGGTCAGTCTGTGACCATTGGAGTCACCATTCTAATCACAGCTGCCCGAGCCGCCTCACCCCCACAAACCCGAGCAATTTCACCGAACACCCAAGCTTTCATGGACATGTTCGATGATTCCAACCCCTTAGGGCTAGATGAAATTTTTAGAATGCCCAAAAGCCCAGAGCCCTTTGATTCTCAATTCCCTGGAAAAGGATTCGAACAGTTCCATGACAGCTGTACCATTTTTTATTCATCATTCCAGACAGATCCTACCCGAGGGGTTTGAAGAAGAGGATGTGTTCGAGGAAGATGATACACAACCAAAACCTCAAGGCAACCCACGTCAATCTTCTGGATCAGGATTACCTCCTCCTGTTGCTGCTAC
>CM055096.1:36123072-36378953 GCA_029204225.1 Diphasiastrum complanatum | reverse complement strand
ACTAGCAGTACTTCAGACCCCTATTTGGTCCATTTAGTGTTGGGGGCTAAATGGCAAGTTACCCTTGGATAAGGGTTACCCTTAGGATTAAGGGTATGTGCCTTTGGATAAGCACAAGAAAGGGACTATACCTTGGTCAGAGGTATGGAGTCACGTGACCCTTGGATAAGGGGTACCCTTAGAGTTAAGGATAGGTGCCTTTGATTAAGGTACTAGTGTCCTTGGTTAAGGGCAGGTAGGTGTCTATGCCTTGGATGGAGGTATGAAACCTAGAGAGGGGTTAGAAAGTCATTGGATGACTATTTTTTTAAACCTTGGGCCTCAACCTTGAACCATATCACTTTAATGGTCTAGGACCAAAGTATACATGTACAACTTGGGCATTGGGACCTAGTAGGAGGGCGCATTTCCAATGGGTCCAATAAGTTCTCAACTCCCACAAGAAAGGCATTCAAAGAGTCATAGGTTATGGAAGGAGTTTCTTGACTTTCCATAAGCCTATGGAGGTTCTTGGAGGTTCTTTAACTCCCCTAGGCTTCTCTCTCTCTCATTGGATGGCCATGGCCATAGTGCACTGAGGGGTCCATGGGCCATCTATATGAGGGTAGTAGGGCGCCCATTGGGGGGAGGAGAGATCTCTCTTGCTTGCTTTGCTTATGCTCTAATGTTGCTACTAGTGTGTAGAGTACTTTCTTGTGTGTAGTATGCTTAGGGTTTGGATCTTGCTTATGGTATGAGACATACGGAGGGTTTGGATCTTGAGTATGCTATAGTCTGTTGTGGTATGCTTGTGATTTGTTTATGGTTAGCAAGGGGAGTGCTAGATAGATCTTGCTTGGAGCTTGGATCTAGCTATGGTTGGGTGGTGAATACTTGAGGCCAGCTTGTTATCTATCTTTGTGTTTAAGAGTAGGGACACAGGTGGAGGAGAGATCCTTGGAGGCTTGCAGATCCTTACTTGCAGGTGGAGGCATCCTCGCTTGGAGTTGGGGAGCATCTTGCAGCTTGGAGGACATTTGGAGGCTCTACCTTGGATTTGTAGGACTTCCTCACCTCTACTTGTAAAAGTGGTATCAGAGCTAGACAAAGGATGGTAACCTTCTAACCTTCTGCAACTTCTATTAAGATCACCAACTATATTTTTTTTTTGGGAAAGATTATTGGCTTTTCTAGTTGTAGGAAGCTTGTAGTTGAAGTACCCAATGAATCTAGTTCCCTTTGGAAGAGAGTAGTGATGCTTATAGAATTGTTTTAGGGGCTGATTTTTTATCATATTAGAGAAGTTTTAAAGTAGGCTTTGGGTTTTTAAAAGTTTATGAACAAAGATTTGTGGGATGGTTAGAGAAAGTCTTCCTCTACATACACAAACTTTTTTTTGCAAAAAGATTGATTCTAGCTATGTGTTTTTATCAAAAAACTAGTTTTTTTTTTTGCATAAATGAAGCGTTTGAAGTTTTGATTTTCATTTTGAAGTTCTGTTTTTCAGACCTGTAAATTTAGAACTCAGATCTGAAAAGTGAAGTTTTCATCCAAACTTCATTAGTTTACACCTTTCTTATCTCCTAGTTTCATGAAAAATGGCAATGCAGGAAGGGAATGTAGTGTAACTTTGTGCATAAAACAAGTTTTGAAGTTTTGTTTTTTGTCATTTTGAAGTTCTGATTTTCAGATCTGTAAATCTGAAAATTAAATCTGAAAAGTGAAGTTTTTCATAGAGCTTCATTAGTTTTTCCATTTCTAGACACTAGTTTCATGGATTTGGAGATCTAGAATAGTGAGAAATGTGAAAATTTTGGTTCTTTTGAAATGACAAATAGAAATGGAATTGGAATGGGGAACTTTATGTACATTAGCTCGGGATCCACTCATAACTTTATTAATGTAAATTTGGTGCAGGACGCTAAACCTTCCTACCAAAAAAAGTGAAAAAAAATACCGTGTGACAATGGCATCGGGAAGTGATTCCGATTTGATGGATATTGTTGTTCCTGATGTAGAATTGCACATTCAAGATTATTCTGAAAAACTAGAATTCCATGTTGCATTAGCTAATGTAGATATTGTTCTCGGGCAACAATGGCATTTTGATAAGAACAAGTCACTGAGAATTAATTTTGTTGAAAAATTTTATCTTTTATGCATAAGAATTCTTTAATTAAGATCAAGGCTAGTTTTAAGTGTTGACACTAAAAATGTTAACCCTTATTCTAAGCAGGAACTTAATTCTGCAATGATAAAGAATTTAACATAAATGCCATGAATAACCTAGTGAGAACACTACAAAATTTGAAGCCTATAATGAACTTAGGCAGGAATTCAATGATGTTTTTTTAGACCTTCCTGTAGGTTTACCACCAGAAAGGACAGTTAATCATAAAATTGACCTAATACCTAGGGCAATTCAATAGCACAACGTCCTTATAGGATGAGTGCATCGGAAGAGGCTGAGGTAAGTAGGCATTTACATGATTACCTGAAAAAGGGGTGGGTACCTTGGGCATCACCAGTGGTTCTGGTTGCCAAGAAGGATGGGACTATAAGGTTTTGTGTCGACTATAAGAAATTGAACAAGGAACTGTTAAGAATAGATATCCATTGTCGCGGATGGATGATCTAATAGGCTATCTTGGTGGTGCTGGGTACTTTACCAAGATAGATCTAAGATCGGGCTACCATCAGATATGCATTAAGGCAGAAGATATACCAAAAACTGAGTTTCGAACTCGTTTGGTCACTACAAATTTTTGGTGTTGCCTTTTGGTTTGACCAATGCACCGGCAACTTTCCAACGATTTGTTCTGGGCATCTTTGGGAAGATTCGTTGTGGTATTCTTACATGATATCCTAGTGTTCAGTAAGACTTTGGCGGAACATAAAGAGCATCTTAGGATTGTCTTGGACATCCTAAGAAGGGAAAAGCTCTTTGCCAAGGAGTCTAAGTGTGACTTTTTTGCTAAGGAATTGTCCTACTTGGGGCATAAGATTTTCGAACGGGGAGTGGAGATTGAGGCCGATCGTATCCAGAGGGTTATTGATTGGCCTATTCTCACCACAGTTCGGGACATCAAGTCTTTCTTGGGGTTTGTAGGACTTTTCCGTCGGCATATTCCCGAATTTTGCTCGATTGGCATTTCCCCTTACCCAGGCCTTGAAAGGCTACAAGAAGCTAAGCCGGAGGGCTAAGAGTCCACTCATAGATCCAACGGTACCACAATCCGCGTATTCCGGTACCGCAAATCCATACTGGTACCACGGATCCATGATGATCCGCGGTACCATAATATATTAATTTATTTAATATTTAATATTTTTTTTTTAAACCTTATTTCCCCCCCCCCCACACTTCATCTCTCTCCCTGCCCATCACGCCCTCTTCCTGTTGTCCGCGACCTCCCTACTGTCCGCTCCCTCCTCGCCAACACACTGTCTTTGAGTACGACAGATCGCTTCCATCCCTGCTACTACTATTGTTGTGGTTTATCCAGCCTTCCGCCTCCTATCGCATTCACGATCATTCTTCCCCAGTTCCTTCTATAGAAATGGTGCATTCCAACCTTGCCGATCTGTGGGACGAGGTGGACGTTGTCAGGCGGGTTCCCGACAAGTCCAACAAGTCCAGTGCAAAGATCGTGCACTGCCGATATTGCCTGGTCAAGTTCGTTGCCACCCTCACTCGCATTAAAGGCCAGCTGCTCGGTGCACACGCCAAAAATGGTGGCACACTGAATGTTGCCCCTTGTGCCAGCATGTCTACCCCCATCAGCCAGCGACTTCTGGACACCTACGGGCCACGTCTTGTGGCGGGGGAGAACACCATTTCAGATGATGTTCTCCGGTTTTGCACCGCTCCTTACGTGGCTGACCCAAAGTTGCCGCCTGCTTGGCTGGCTCGCACGAAGAGAGGGAGTGCATCCTCACCCAGTCCACTGCCCCTCATCCCCCTCAGACAGTTCCGCCACACGCACCCCCATCTGCACCCATTCCGGTGGAACCCGTCCCCTCTTGCCACTGCGGTTCCACCACCACCTCCTGTTGCTCGTACTCCCCCAGTTTAAGACTTTCTCATGGACTCTCCGCCACCCGAGCAGGCGCCTAGGATGCTAGTGACGAGGCCTTCCAGAATGTTGAGGAGATCCCTTCCTCCCTCCCTCCCCCATCCGGATGACCTCCCTAGCTAGCAGCTTTTGTATCCCATGCTAGATGTTGTCCCTCCACCAGTGCACCCCACTTATGCTGTTGCACCCATCCCCGCTAATGCATCCCACTCTCCCCATTCCACATCTACAGCCGATGCATCCACTAGTGCCCAGCCTGTCACGTCATCATCCATTCCCGTCACGGTTGGTGGCACCATGCTAGCCTTGGGTTAGAGCCATCGTCCGTGAGGGCCCTCTTCTTGGTGACTTTTGTCACCAGGAAGAGGCGCGTTCTTGCCATGTTCCGGGTGTTCAGCCATTTGGACCTACAGAAGCCAGCCCCCACACGCTTTGCATTCGACTTGGTGGTCATCAACTGTCTAATCAGGGTATAGGGCACAGCTTCTACAGATGGTTTGCCAGCGATCTTTGGCATGCCAGTACGTTTCAGTGCACAGAGAGAATGGGGAGCACTTTTCTTCCACGGTGAGGGGAGACCAGTTCTGGAGGGATGCGTAGACATTGTCAGAACTCCTTCGACCACTCTACATTGTGCTTCGGATGGCTGACAGCGAGGGGTCCCACACTTGGACTGGTGTATGAGCTAATGGATCGAATTGGACAGTTCCTGTAGCTGTCCATCTTGCAGCCAGAGAGGTAAGCAGTATAGTAATGTAATTGGTCTTTATCTTTTCAGTAGTTGCTAGTTTGTTTTTCTGTCAATGTTACGTTTTGCTGTAATGCCCTAAACCACATGCCTTTCACATGCAAGATCGCAGACAAAGAGCTCGAGGCGGATTGGCTTGAGTATATCCACAGGGTGGGCCCATACATTGGTTTGGATCCTCTTAGACTCATGGAGGAGCTAGCTGCATTTTGTTTCGGCATGGGCACGTTCGGTCACCCGGCTGCTCAGGATCCAGAGAGGAGGTAGCTCTCCAATACCTGGTGGACCATGTTCGGTAGCACCTATCCCTCCATACAGCGTCTTGCACTGCAGGTCCTCTCACGGGTATGCAGTTTTATTTCATCCTCCCTTAGTGCGTTTGCTTGACATTCCAAACTGTGCATATGTGCTAAACCGTTTCATTGCACGTACCACAGGATTGCACTGCCTCCGTGTGTGGGCATAATTCGAGCACATAGGCCTTACTCACACGAGGAGAAGAAACAGGCTGTCAGTGAGTCAGTTGGAGCGGTTGGTGTTCTATAGCACCAACGCACGTCTCGCCAGGAGACTGCCGACCATTACGAGCGCATTGCAGGTGATAGGCTATTCTCCCATAGCATGTTGGTTGACAGCTCACTAATACGTTGGTTTCATTTCCTGATCAAGTTGTCTCTCTTATAAGCAAAATTTTAACCTTGCAGACGAAGATATCTGATTTGGAGCGCCAGGTTGACTTGCCTACGGACAGCACCCATCCCAAGCCTGCAGATGACTTGGGCACACAGTTGATGGCAGAGAGAGGGAGTTTGTCGAGATGAGAGAGAGAGAGAGAGAGAGAGAGCTTGGGCTTGAGCACAGAGAGCCTCCATTGTATGAGGCAAATGACCAGTGTCAGAGGATGAGCCCATTCGGGTTGTGTTTGCCATATCAGAGTGGGATGAGGCAGATGATACAGGTGTTAAGCACACGCCACGGGCAGGGGTCACAGGTGCATCACGTGGCAGAGGTGGGGAACATGGCACAGGTTATACCAGGAGACAGGCAGGGCACACAGGGGAGGCTAGTGGCATACCTACCTATGTCGATATGATGGAGGAGGCTCTTGATAGAGGGCAGAGTGATTTACATGCCAGTCCCATAGTTGTTTGGATGCGTGCAGTACAGAGTCATGGCCATTACTACGACAGCACACCAGAGGAGACACCAGATGACTTTGATTGCACCGATTGGGAGGCCATTCAGGGTCTACAGGGTGCACATGATGAGGCACGGGATGATTCAGGGGATGGTGCACAGGATGAGGCCCAGAGCCTAGAGCATTTGTATTCAGATGCCCAACTAGACGACTTGATTGCCACATTGGATTCAGAGGCCCAGCAGATGCCGAGTGTCACGGCACCCCCATCATCTCTTGCCAGCATGCCATACACAGAGTCTCAGTCAGAGCAGCTACATGAGGTGCCTCCAGTTCCTCCAGTTCCTCAGAGGGTATATGTGCACCGCACAGCACCTCCAGTGCCACCGATGCCATTGAGGCCTTGCAGCCCCTCCATCGCCGTCCACTTCTACAGCACCAGGTCTCCATGGCAGGCCACCATCTGTGCCCAGGTTTTCTCTTGCAGCGCCCACATCCACAATGGCTCCTCCAGTGGCAGCACCCACTTCACATCCTCCTCCTTTGGCAGCACCCACTCCACTGGCTCCTCCTTTGGCATCACCCAGGATGTACCAGTACCGGCCACCACAGCGCCCCTTTCAGTACATATCGCCACTGTACTTGCCTCCTACACAGCCAGTTCCTCCACCTGCAGCAGCCCCACGGGCACACACTCCACGGGCTCATCCTCCCCACTCAGGTGCACAGGGATACTGTAATAAGTCCTAACACCACAGTAGGGCAAACACTACTAATCCACCCAACCTTGCCTACTCCCTGATATAGAGTAAGCCCCTCCTAGCCCAGTGTGAGGATTGGTAGCATGCTACTGCCAAGTGTCGGCCACGTGGCACCTGACGTGGCCGACTGCACGTCGGGACCCAACTGGGAGCCCTATCCTGCTGACAAGGTCCCTAGGCTGTGGTAGGCCCGCCATGGCTATGGACCGTGCTGGGGCACACTACTCACACTGTCTTGCCCTGTTGGTCATGTACACTGGACACGACCCTGACTGTGGTATCTGACCTATCTGTGTTTCTCTAGGGTTCGGCACTGTTACGAGCTCGTAACACTCCCTCCCCCCTTAAGAACCGTCTTGGTCCTCTAAGACAAAGTCTGGAAAAATCTTGCGAAGGACGCTGCCTCTTTCCCAAGTGGCATTCTCAACAGGCTGATCATTCCACTTAACCAGATATTCTCGGTATAGAGTATGACGAGTCTGCGTCTCTCTACTATCAAGAATTTCCTCTGGTTCATGTGGAGGTTTGTTGAGGATCCAATGGGAGAACTAGAACACTGTCCCCTACCAGATTATCTGATCTGGTTAAGGCTTTTCGTAACTGACTTACATGAAAAACTGGAAAAACCTTACTGCTGTGTGGGAGTTCTAGTTCATAGGTGACCTCGCCTAGTCTCCTACTGGATGGTAAAGGGACCACAATACCTTGGAGACAACTTAGCACACACTCCTGATTTGAGGGTTTAGAGTCAACTGGGACTCTCAAGTAGACTCTCTCACCAGTGGAGAACTGCACATCCGTCTGTGTGGATCTGCATAATGCCTGGCTCGATCCTGGGATTGTCTAATGCTACGCTTAGCATGTTCTATCATCTGGTTTAGGTCTTCTAAAAAGTTTTTGGCTGCTTCAACTTTTTCTTGTTTAAACCCTACAGCTGTGGGGTGAGCGTGGCTGAAAACCATACATCAGCATAAATGGCTGTATCCCGTAGCTGAATGTTTGGTACTATTGTAAGCAAACTCTAATATCGAGAGATATTCCTGCCAATTAGTCTGCTTCTTGCTGACGTATGCACGAAGCATATCCTCCAGCACTTGATTTACCCTTTCTGTTTGACCGTCCGTCTGTGGATGGTCAGTGGTACTCATATTAAGTTTAGTATGGAGATGATGGAATACTGCCCTCCAGAAATTTCCAGTAAACTTACTGTCCCGGTCGCTGACTATGCCGGAAGGTAGACCGTACAATTTAAATAGCCCGTCTACAAACAACCTCGCTAAATCTGAGCTCTAACGGTTGTTTTAGCGTCATTACCCTTTTGACATTTCTGGCAACTGGTTACATACTGGTGGACGTCCTTTTTCATACTGGGCCAGAAAAATTGCCTACGAAGAAGCTCATAGGTCTTCTGTATGCCTGGGTGTCCCGCGCTAGGATTGTCATGACATTCATGTAGGACCTGCTGCCTATAATCCTCTGAATTGGGGACACATACTCTATCTCTATAGAGCAAGTACTCATCCTGAATGGAATACTGTTTCCATTTGAATCCTTGAGTCAACTGACCCTCAACCACTGGGGTTTGCTTGGGTAATACAGGCTCAGAATCCTCAACGTCATCTGACGACGTATACTCGAACTGCTCTGGACTGAGTTCCAGATAGTAGAGAAGAATGCATCATGCTGGCATTTCCCTCTCAAGGACTCGAGTAACTCATTACGAATCTGAGTAAAACTCAGCTCGTTTATCATAGGCATTCTGCTAAGGGCATCTGCTACTGTATTGAATTTTCCACACCTATATCTGATAGACATGTCAAACTCTTGCATCAACTCTGCCCAACGAGCTTTCCGACCTCTAAGCTCAGGTTGATTGGCAAAGATATCCGAGACTCTCATGGTCTGTCAGGACCTCAAAGTTGGCACCATACAAATAATGCCTCAAGTCTTAAGGGCATGGACTATAGAAAAGAGTTCCTTTTCATAGGCACTGTACCTAGTCTGAGCTGGCTCGAGTTTTTTACTCTCGAACGCAACTGGTCGTCACCCTGAGTTAGCACAGCACCTACTGCAAAGTCGCTAGCGTCTACTTCGACCACAAATGGCTGATTGGGGTCGACGACTTTTAAAACTGGTGCTGTAGCTAAGGCTGTTTTGAGAGCATCAAAGCTCTCCTGCTTGTGCGGACTCCCAAATGAACTCCTTTCCCTTCCCCTTAAGGAGATTTGTCATAGGAACTACTATCTGAGCATATCCCTTGACAAATCGTCTGTAATATCCCGCCAGACCAAGAAAGATCTGAAGTTCCAAAATATTCTAAGGTCCTCAGCCAGTTAACTGAGTATGGCTTTAACCTTATTTGGGTCCATTTTAATCCCATCTGAAGAGATAATGTGACCCAATATGCTACTTCTACAACGAAGAATTCACACTTGGGATTGTTTAGCATAGAGCTTATGCTTTCTAAGCAGTCGAAACACCTTTCTGAGGTGTTTTAGATGCTCCTTCCTCGTTTTGCTGTAAACGAGGATGTCATCTAGAAATACGACTACAAACTTACCCAAGTATGGTCTGAGGACACTGTTCATCAAGGTCATAAAGGTAGCTGGAGCATTGTGAGCCCAAATGGCATCACCTTAAACTCATAATGACCGTGACGAGTCCTAAAAACTGTTTTCGAGACATCTTCCGATTTTATACGGACTTGATGATATCCCGATCTGAGGTCTATTTTACTGAAAAACTTAGCCCCGTCGAGTTGATCAAACAACTCGTCTGCCCGAGGCATAGGGTATTTATTCTTGATTGTGACTTTATTGAGGGCTCTGTAATCTACGCAAAGACGCATAGACCCCTCTTTCTTTTTCACCAATAGGACTGGTGAGGCCCATGGTGAACTACTGGTCTGAATTTGGCCTTTCCCAAGATAGTCTGTTAACCTGCCTAGTTATTTCTTCATCCTCTGTTCGGCATGACCCGCTACGGAGGTTTAGAAACAGGTGCTGTAACCTGGTACTAGGTTTATTACATGATCTACCTCTCTGCTAGGTGGTAAACCATGTGGTAAATCTTCAGGAAAAACGTCTTTAAATTTAGAGAATAAAGTTTCTAATTTACTGATTTTCTGCTGAATAGAACTGGAAATAGAAACTTCAGGAATAAACTGAAAGTCACATAAGAATACCTGATGGTCTTCGTCTCCGATTAGTTGACAGAGCCTCTGAACTGCAGACCATAGGGCTGTTGGGAACATCATGCTCCCCATGCAACTGGATCTCTCGGCCTTTATACTGAAAAGCTGAGGGTGTTCTCTTTATAGTTTCTGTGGAGGGAAGGTCCTAAACTGTAGAGCCAATCTCTCCCGAGAACAATGTCTGTTCGATCCAGGTGCATTATCTGAAAGTTTATTTCATCTTGGTACCCCTGAATACCAGATTTAACTTACTTACCATAGTTTTCCCATATTTTTTTTATCTTCACCCTTAGCTAATGAAACTATGTACCTATGCTGACTAGGTACTTCTGGTAGTTTAAGCTTTTTAACCATGGGTGTAGTTGATGAAATTATGGTTGCCCATCATCAACCATGACTCTTACTGACTGGTTACCAACTTTCCCATGCATACGTACTAGGTCATGAGGCCCAAAGCTGAAGGGTCTCGCTAGCATTGCAGAGGGTCAGCTGGCAACAGTGTTCATGATCTTCATGATACACTTTGATCTCGGAAGCTGCCGAGTCACTGGGGAAACATACAGTCTGAACAAGATGCACTTGTTTTTTATCTTTCTTATCTTTTTTAGTGAAAGGGCCCCTTGGGACACTGTCTGACTGTGTGTCCCTTGCCCATACACACAAAGCACAAACGTTCTTGTTTGGCTTTCTCAAAATCATCTGGTTTTAAGGGCTGTATGAGTGAAGGGCGTTTCTGAGGAGCTTCACTTTTAAAATTTATCTTCCTTCTTTCTTTTAAAAATTTCTTTTTAAATTGAAAGTCTTTCTGAGAAGGCTGCTCAGAAATTGGTTGTTGTCTCGCCCTCTTCCTACCCACTGAATCATCATAGATTTGAGCATATCTGAGAGCTTGCTGAAGGGGTAGTAGGCGAGTTTCTCTGGACCTCTACTTTATATTCATCTTTGAGCCACAGACAAATCCCCTAATTTTCTGATAATCATCCATATTTTTAATCTTTAAAATTGCTTCTCGATACTGCGAGATATATTGGATGAGGGACTTGTCCATTACTGTTTTTTCCCAGGCTTCCCAGGCTCTATCAAGTTCATTCACTGGTAGAAATTCTCTTAGGAAAGCTTCTTCAAAAGCTTTCCATGACCGGGGAGTCTGCCCAGTCTCCTGGAGATTTAACCACCACTTATAGGCCATAGGCCCTAAGGAAAGACTGGCCTCAATAGCTTGCAAATGGTCAGGGGTCTGTTTAAGAGCATGAATGTTCTTCCATTTGCTGAGGAAGGTTTGTAGAATATCTGCATTTCTATCCTTCTCTTCCCCATTAAAAGTAGGAGGTTTTAAGTCTTTAAAAACGCTGGGGTGAGACCGTAACACCCGAAACTGATGGAAGTGGAGAAGGGGATAACTGAGAAGTGGAGGGAAGGCTTCCTTTTGCGGAACTCAAAATGAAGTTTTTGAGTTCAGCGAACGAGTCCTGAACACAGGACTTGAAATTGGCTAATGCCAAACTTCAGTTCATCCACTTCTGTTACCAATTGGAGGAACTGCTCCTTGGTAACCAGTTCGTCGAGTTCTTTGGCGAACTATTCCTGTTCTTCTACTTCCATGGGTTCTTTCCCTTTTCTGTAAGTCAAGGCTTCTGTTTCAAGTTCGTCGAAGCCTCTCTCTGGGAGTTGATCAGGTCCCTGAGGAGTGGTCATCTTCGGAACTGAAAGAGAGCTACATTAACTTCTGAAGGAAAAAAAAAAGTCTAAAAGACTAATTTACAACTATACAAGGAAAAGGAAAGATGACTTAGCTGTTTTTGAGGACTGTACTTCCACAGAGAGAATCAAGAAAAGCCCTTTCAGCTCTTCCTCCACTGCTTTCAGACCTGTGGCTCTGAGAAATCTGAATAGGAGGCGGAAAAAAATGCAAAAGATCTGAAATTTTTTTGCTATCCCCCCTCGCTGGTCTGACAGCACCCCAATCTGTCCACAAGAAGGCAAATTTGAAGTCCGGAAGCCCTTCTGAATTCTGAAATTTCAGAAGCCCCCTACTCGCTGATCTGGTCGAAGTACTATTGCTCCAAATCTTCCAAGTTATCTGAAAACTCAGAAGTATTGGCAGCGCTGACCCTGCTGGGAAATCTCAGCTTGAAATCCGCTCAGCTCTACTGAAATTGCACTTTGAAAACAGAAGTAGATCCCTGTATGTACAGCGATGGGTCTACTTGCTATTTCCTACTCTATTTCCGCTGGAAATCTGCAAAAAGGTCTCTGAAATCAGCGATGGATAGCTGCCCTTCCAGCGAGTTACCTGTACATGAATCTGACTCCTTACTACTATAATTTCTCAGTGAATTTCAAAGGTTTGAAGGCTGCATCTACAGCGATCCTCCTCCTCTATTCCTCTCTGAGAATCTGAGAAACACTTCCTATCTTCTGATAGCTTTCTCTACCGCTGCTCCTCAACTCCCTAGGATGGAGATGGCTCTGATACCAGTGTAATAAGTCCTAACACCACAGTAGGGCAAACACTAACTAATCCACCCAACCTTGCCTACTCCCTGATATAGAGTAAGCCCCTCCTAGCCCAGTATGAGGACTGGTAGCATGCTACTGCCAAGTGTCGCCACGTGGCACTGACGTGACCGACTGCACGTCGGGACCCAACTGGGAGCCCTATCCTGCTGATAGGGTCCCTAGGCTGTGGTAGGCCCGCCATGGCTATGGACCGTGCTGGGGCACACTACTCACACAGTCTTGCCCTGTTGGTCATGTACACTGGACACGACCCTGACTGTGGTATCTGACCTATCTGTGTTCTCTAGGGTTCGGCACTGGTTACGAGCTCGTAACAGATACCCCTCTCCAGCTTCCCTATCCCAGCTGGCCTCAGCTTGGGCACAGCCTAGCCAGCCAGGTGATTTGCATGGGGGTGATGAGGCATTGACAGCTCCGCAAGAGACTAGGAAGGCCCAAGGGTGCACCGAACAAGAAAGGCAGAGCACAAAAACAGTCAGGGAAGAGAGGACGACCTCGCAGGGCTCCAGGTACAGCTAGAGATACACAGTCACATTCAGTTGGAGCAGGTCTAGTTGGTTTGGCTTGCTTGGGGGCTGATGCAGAGGCAGATTGGGAGGATGTGGATGATGAGTCCTCCTCGCATACACAGCCCATGCCAGTTCCAGACAGGCATAGATATCGGTTGCGAGAGTCAGCTCGGGGCCCTGAGTTGTCTCCGGAGCATTCGTCTGAGTCAGAGGCAGAGCATTGATTGTAGCTCTGTTATTTTATTTTTAGCAGTTTGATATCATGTTCCATGTTTGGCGGCCAGATGGTCGAACACTGTATTCAGACCATTTTACATATTATATACAGTGTTGGACGTACTTTATTTGCTGCACATTGTGTATTTGTCGATTTGTAAATGTGATGCTCTGTTTTCAATTTTATTTCGAATTACATGTGCGTGTGTGAATCGTATTTTCAATTAGTTTCAACTGCAGAGATTGATAGCAGATGCACTTCACAGAAATACACCCCCCTGATAGCATTTCATAAACACATACATTACATTGCATTACACTAGGCACGCGTTGCACAAAAAACACATTGTACATTAATTTAACAGATGTATCAAAATAACAATACGTATCCCGCCATATACGGCTGGGGCTGTTCTTTACACTACGTTAGACACTAAATGTTGCCTCATCTACTGCCAAAAATTACATAACAACAGTCAGCCACATACGGCTAGACCCTATCTATTCCAAACATTCCTACGGATCGTCCACTAACTCCTCGCCCTCGTCAGGTGCATTGTTCTGTCGCTCTCGCTCTGCCTCCTGGTTAGCCCGATCTGCCTCCTGGTTAGCCCGACGACGTGCCGCCCTTTCCTTGACCATGATGAGCTGTCGTCGTGTGAAGTTCATTCCAATCTGCTCATCCAAATCCAGCTCGACAGCGGGGGCAGGGGCCACAGCGGGGGCAGGTGGCTCTGGTTCCGGATTTCTCTGTTGAGTCTGTCGCAGCATCTCTGCAATGCCTGCGTCTTGCTTCTGATGCCTTTCGTTGTGCCTTCGGACATCTTCCTCGAGCTTCCTCAAAACTAGCTCATCTGTTTGTTGAGAAGCTTTTTCGACTATACGGGCTGCCTTGCGATATTGTCAGTGATCGTGACCCAAAATTCACTGGGAGTTTTTGGCAAGCAGTATTTGAAAAGTTGGAAACAACTTTAAGTATGAGTTCTACAGATCATCCGCAATCAGACGGTCAAACGGAAAGGACCAATCAGACGATGGAGGATATGCTTCGAGCATATGTGGGCCATCGAGAGTCTGATTGGGAACAATATCTTCCACTGGTGGAATTTGCATATAACCATGCAAAACATTCAGGGACCGGATTCAGCCCTTTCATGCTTATGTATGGTTTTCAACCTCGATCACCAATGAGTGTTGACATGAAAAACCTACGGGTGCAAGCCGCAGCTGATTTCCTTGCGAATATGCAAGAAATGTTACAGCTGGCTAAAGATAGCATAAGAAGTGCCCAAAATAGGGCAAGGCACTATGCTGATCTATCTCGGAAGCACAAGGTATTCATGGTCAACGACTGGGTGTTTTTGAGAGTCCCTAGTCACTCTAGGGGCTTAAAAATTATTAAGTGTGCAAAGTTGGCACCCAGGTATTGCGGTCCTTTTAAGGTTATCCAAGTGATAAACAAGGTCGCGTACAAACTAGATCTTCCAGCTAACGTTGGAATTCATCCTATTTTCCACGTTAATAAGTTGAAACCCTCGTTGGGGCTTGGGGAGACCCTGGTCCCTGTGGAAGATCTAGTGGAACTTCTTCGTGATGAGTCCGTGAGTAGACCACCTGAACCCGAGGCGATTGTTAATAGCTAGCAAAGGACTCTACGGAGTAGAGTGCTTCGGAAATTTTTAGTCAAGTGGAGGGGCAAATCAGAAGAGGAGGATACCTGGGAAAAGGAGGCTGATCTCCAAAAGAATTTTCCAAATTTTTCCCTACAAGGAAAAATTTAAGTTTAGGGGGAAGGAATGCTACATACCTATGTAACTAGCAGTACTTCAGACCCCTATTGGTCCAGTGTTGGGGGCTAAATGGCAAGTTACCCTTGGATAAGGGTTACCCTTAGGATTAAAGGTATGTGCCTTTGGATAAGGGCAAGCAAGTGTTTATACCTTGGTCGGAGGTATGGAGTCACGTGACCCTTGGATAAGGGGTAACCTTAGGATTAACAGTAGGTGCCTTAGATTAAGGTGCTAGTGTCCTTGGTTAAGGGCAGGTAGGTGTCTATGCCTTGGATGGAGGTATGGAACCTAGAGAGGTGTTAGAAAGTCATTGGATGACTATTTTTCTAAACCTTGGGCCTCAACCTTGAACCATATCACTTTAATGGTCTAGGAACAAAGTATACATGCACAACTTGGGCATTGGGACCTAGTAGGAGGGCGCACTTCCAATGGGTCCAATAAGTTCCCAACTCAAACAAGAAAGGCATTCAAAGAGTCATAGGTTATGGAAGGAGTCTCTTGACTTTCCATAAGCCTATGGAAGTTCTTGGAGGTTCTTTAACTCCCCTAGGCTTCTCTCTCTCTCATTCGATGGGTCCATGGGCCATCTATATGAGGGTAGTAGGGCGCCCATTGGGGGGAGGAGAGATCTCTCTTGCTTGCTTTGCTTATGCTCTAGTGTTGCTACTAGTGTGTAGAGTACTTTTCTTGTGTGTAGTATGCTTAGGGTTTGGATCTTGCTTATGGTATGGGACATAAGTAGGGTTTGGATCTTGAGTATGCTATAGTCTGTTGTGGTATGCTTGTGATTTGTTTATGGTTAGCAAGGGGGGTGCTAGAAAGGTCTTGCTTGGAGCTTGGATCTAGCTATGGTTGGGTTGTGAATACTTGAGGCCAGCTTGTTATCTATCTTTGTGTTTAAGAGTAGGGACACAGGTGGAGGAGAGATCCTTGGAGGCTTGCAGATCCTTACTTGCAGGTGGAGGCATCCTAGCTTGGAGTTGGGGAACATCTTGGAGCTTGGAGGACATTTGGAGGCTCTACCTTGGATTTGGAAGACTTCCTCACCTCTACTTGTAAAAGCCCAGCCTATCCATGAACTCGTACAAGAGGCCCAATGTGCAGCCCTCTCGATCTATAAGGCCCAGGACAGTGTAGATAGGCTGTAGGCCCACCACAATGGATTGAGCTTCATCCCAAAATGATGAAAATACATAACGGTCCGCTCGAATCTCTTACTCTTGGGCTGCTGTGATGGCCCCCACTGCGCCCACTCAACGGCAACAACCATCTGCCTCAAGCCCTGATGAACTTTCAACAGTCGTTCCAGGACAAAGAATATAAATGCAAACCTGCACAGGGCATAAGTGACAAGTTGTTACTAGTAGGTACATACTACATTGAACATTGAACATTCAGTGCTGAGTGCTCGCAAATTTACAAACTACAATAGCCATTACTTAGTTACTAGTAACTACTAAACAGTAAATGCTTACCAACAGCAGCGCATTCAAATTTGAGTTGCAACTTGCAACTTGCATATCTGGTGGGGGCAGGTCTCAAGACATCCAAGGTGGACTGTCTCCTTAACATGGCCAGGACCCTGGGCTTCTTGGTGACGAATCTCACCGAGAACCGTGCGATACGCACCGCCTCCGCAATCCATGGAATCTTGGCCACATCCTCGACCAACAAGTCCAAGCAGTGTGCAGCACAAGGTGTCCAAAAGATGTGCAGGTAGATCTCATTAACGAGCCTACCCACGGAGACGCAATTTGATGCATTATCTGTGACCACCTACACAACCATACAATGCAATGTGCATGACTCAAGTGCTTAGTGAATCATAATACATTGTTAAAATCAATCGCCATTGAACAATGCACATTCAACATTAACATTTACAAATTACCATTTAACATTATAGTAAATTGTAATAAGTATAATATAAATACCTGTACAACGTGTTGTGGTCCAACCTCCTCAATGGCAGCTCGACTGTGTGCGAACATGTACTCGCCCGTGATTGCCTCCCCAAAGGTGTCGATGGATCTGAGAAACATCGTCCCCATGCACAAAGACACCAGGATATTCAATATGTGGCGCCTCCTCGTATCGCTCCAACCATCGGACATGATGGTGCAACCATACCTAGTTCAAAGGTGACAAGTCACGACCCACATTGCAGTGTTGCACACGTGACAAGACAAGATGATAGATCCGAGATCGTAATTCAAATTTCATGGCAAATTTCAATGATGAATGATCATTTGAAAATTGACAAATTACAATCATGATTCATGATTAAACATAAATAGCTAGCTGCTATTAACAAGTAATAGTATGCATTGTGCAATGCCACCACAATGTATGAAAACTTAATGTACATACTACATATCAATGATATGTATGCCAGCTCCTATTGCCATTGAATCTTGGATTGACTATGCTGCAAAACTTTATACAGTTGACTCTCCTTCCATCTCTCTCTCACTGCGACCTTCAGAATTCACCCTTTTCACTCTGTCCATGATTGAAAACGCCATAAAAAATGGTCAAAACCATAATGTCATTGATGTTGACTCTCTAAGTATGGACTTTCTAAAACCTATTGCCCATATTGTTGCTCCATACATCTCCTACGTTTTTAACCAATCTGTTATTTTTGGCCTTCCCACACCTTGGCGTACTAACTTGTTGCACCCTATACTTAAGGCTGGTGATCCTCTGAATGTAGACAACTATCGTACTATTATGATCAGTCACACTATGGCTAAGCTCTATGGTTCGGTTATGCAGTCTATCATCAGCTCTCATGCGGAGACAGAGGAGTTATATGCTATGGGACAGGCAGGGTTTAGAGCAGGCTATTCCACAACAGACCAGATCTTCATACTGAGGTGTATTATTGAGGCGGTGAAGTTCAGGAAACAGAGAGCCTATTGCTGCTTTGTGGACTTCCACAAAGCATTTGATTTGGTTCCGAGACACTTGCTGCTCCAGCGTTTGGCATCCTTTCGTTTCTCACAGGAAGTCTTTGTTGCTATCATCACATTATATGAGAGAGTTTTGGCCCGATTCCGTGATGGAGATGGATGATCTTCATCTATTCATAGTAAGGTCGGAGTAAAGCAAGGGTGCCCCTTATCACCCACCCTATTTGCTCTATACATTGACGACCTTGAGTGGATCATTCGGGAAAAAGGTGGAGATGGCTGTCCTCTAGCAGATATTATTATCCCTATCCTTCTTTATGCAGATTATGTGGTTCTACTCTTTGATTCAGCTGCAGGACTTCAGCAACATCTGGATGCCTCGTATACTTTCTGTCAGATATGGGGGCTGATGGTGAACATTGGTAAGACTAAGGTTATGGTGTTTAACACCAACAGGCAGCATATGAGAAACACTATGTTCTATTTTCATGGACAGCTTCTAGAGATAGTGGCGCCTTACACATACCTGGGTGTTCTCTTCTCTGGTCCATTGCTTTCTTTTAGACCAGCTGCATTGGCTAGGCTCCGCAAGGGGCGCTTTGCTCTTGTTCAGATGGAGAGGTTTTCCACCATTGCGTGCATGACCCGGACACAAACCTATGCCACATCGTTGTACACTGTTCCGGCCACCCCTCCACTTCCCACACATCCCTACACACGTACTTCTGATATATTCTCTCCAACCATAGTAGAAGAGGCCATTGACCGATTGAATCTACATAAGGCCAGAGATATTGATGATCTAGAAGCTGAACTTTTGAAGCAAGTTGCTGACATTCTCTCACCCTTCCTCTCTCTCCTCTTTAACCGCTCTATCACATCTGGTTTCCCCTCCCCCTGGTTCACAAACCTTATCCATCCTATCCATAAAGGCGATGATCCCATGAAGGCCGAAAACTATCGTACCATCATGATCAGCCACCTCTTTGCCAAGGTTTATGGTTCTATTCTTCAGTCAAAGATCAATACAGAGATGGATACCCGAGCACTGCATGCCATAGGTCAGGCAGGTTTCAGACCAGGATATACCACATCAGATCATATTTTCACCCTGAGATCCATCATTGAGGAGGCTAAGGCCAGGAGAGAGCGTCTTTACTGCTGCTTTGTGGATTTCCGCAAGGCCTTTGACTCTGTGCCTCAACATCTTCTGATACAGAGACTTCGGGACCGTGGCCTCCTGAAGGATATCATACAGGCAATTGTGGCATTGTACAGACGAGTTATTCTTCGTACCGAGTATCAGGAGTTGTATCACCAGAGATAGAGAGTACCATTGGGATTAAGCAGGGATGTCCTCTCTCTCCTACACTCTTTGGTTTATATATAGACGAGCTTGAGCAGGTTATACAAACAGAAAGAGGTGAGGGATGAACATTGGGTGACCTCGTTATCGCTATCCTATTATATGATGATGATGTGGTTTTGCTTTCGAGGACGAGGGAAGGTCTGCAGCGACATCTTGACGCGCTTCACTCTTTTTGTACTCAGTGGGGATTATCAATGAATGTGGCCAAAACCAAAGTTATGATATTTAGCACCTCTAGATCCTTCATGATGCGACAGGTGCTTTTATGGGAGGAGCATCCACTTGAGATAGTTGACTCCTACACATAACTAGGTGTGGTATTTTCTGGTCCTACTTTCAGCATGCGACGGGCAGCATTTTCCCAGCTAAGATCTAGGACGATTATGTTTCAGCTCACATGTTAGAGATGCGACTAGTAAGTGCCGACTCTTTGACACTATGGTCATTCCCTCAGCTCTATACGCATCAGAGACATGGAGTATTGGCTTGACGGCCACCGAGTGGGCGCGCATCTCACGACTTCAAATTCATATGCGCTCTCGGATGATACGGGCTAAGCCCTCTATCCCACATCATATTATATTGGCAGAGTTTGTCGTCCCCCCCATTCAGATAGAGGCATTGTTCCATATTGTCACATTCATACAGTGCCTGGAGGATCTCCAGGGTAGAGGCACACACTATGCTGCAACAGCTTTGTCGTCCTCCCAGCACCTACACTCTGAGGGACATTCCTTTTCGTGGTATTCCCAGGCCTGTCGTCTCCTCTCCACATTATGTATTCACATTATGGATCTACCAGCTGGTACTCATCAGTATATTAGAGGATACCTATACAGGGCATATCTTCAGAGCACTTGGCATGATTCATCTGGGGTGAAGACGGAGTTTTATCGGGCACATTTTCTATCCCGGGATCCTGCTGGGTATCCCATTGTACCCAAATACCTAGTGGACAATATCTCACACAAACTACGGATAGTGATGGGTCAGTTCCGGGTTTCCTCACACAAATTAGCCGTTGAGACTGGCAGATACAGGGGCATCCTGAGAGATGCACGGATTTGTAGTATGTGTGACCTACATGATATAGAGGATGAGTTCCATTTTCTCTTCAGATGCCCAGCTTACTATAAGATTCGAGGGAGATACTAGTGCTTGTTTCGAGATCATCCACTTGCACTCTCTACGTTGGTATCATATGAGGACTCCAGATATGTTGCGTTGATGATACGGGAGATGATAGACTTGCGTATGGCGAGTCTTGACGCTGACACCTCCCCCTTGATACAGCTGAGCATACAGGAGTGTCTATCCCGCTGGAGACAGAGGCAGGAGAGTAGTGATGGACGGGCTGAGATTCCAGATGCCACCATACATAGACGGCAGAGACAGTGTCGTCAACGAGAGAGACAGCCAGCCCGCAGGCCACAGCCTACAGCTTCACGACAGCATAGACACCACCGATCATCCACTCGACGACAGAGAGGCGCAGCTCGCTTAGTGACTGCCACAGCATACTTTACATCATTTTTTTTTTCACAAGCAGAGAGACATTTATGATGTTTGACTCTCCTTGTCCCTAGCACTATCTCCTGTTTTACTGTAATCTTGTTTCTTTTAGGTGGTAGAGCTTTCACACTCCCACCGGGCATACTTGACATGTACCTTTTTTTCAGTCCTATGTACCTTAGGGTATTCCATGGACATTAATAAAGATCTCTCTCTCTCTCTCTCT
Source organism: Diphasiastrum complanatum (assembly GCA_029204225.1). Lineage (NCBI taxonomy): Eukaryota > Viridiplantae > Streptophyta > Lycopodiopsida > Lycopodiales > Lycopodiaceae > Diphasiastrum > Diphasiastrum complanatum. Next base: position 36,357,998 of record CM055096.1, on the reverse strand, counting down.
CTCTCTCTCTCTCTCTCTCTCTCTCTCTCTCTCTCTCTCTCTCTCTCTCTCTCTCTCTCTCTCTCTCTCTCTCTCTCTCTCTCTCTCTCTCTCTCTCTCTCTCTCTCTCTCTCTCTCTCTCTCTCTCTCTCTCTCTCTCTCTCTCTCTCTCTCTCTCTCTCTCTCTCTCTCTCTCTCTCTCTCTCTCTCTCTCTCTCTCTCTCTCTCTCTCTCTCTCTCTCTCTCTCTCTCTCTCTCTCTCTCTCTCTCTCTCTCTCTCTCTCTCTCAAAGGGGCGATCTCTGTCCTGGAACGGATCTCTGAGTGGACAATGGAGCGATCTCTGTCCTGGAACGGATCTTTGAGGAGCGATCTCTGAGGGGCGGATCTTTGTCCTGAAACGAACCTCTGTCCTAGAGCGGACCTCTCTCTCTCACACCTGGAGCGGACCTCTGACCTGGACCTCTCTCTCTCTCATCGATGGTGACTGTCTGATCCTTCTCAGCATGGATCGATGCAATTCTGGAAGCATAGATTGAGTTTTCTGTACTTCTTGTAGCGAGGCAGTTCGTGTTTCCAACATTTCTGGTAGAAAATCGGAATAAGACACTTTCTGATACACGAGTGCCGCTGATGATGAAAGCATGAATAAGCGATTGACAGCACCAAAACACCTTCAGGGAGCAGCGATGAGGGGATGCTCACACTGTGCTCTGAACTAGTGCTTAAGTTGAAAGCCAACGCTCAGATATTGCTTAGAAGAGCAATCACGGAAATAAACTTGCATTTGCTTACGATCCAGGATTGCGGATCCATGTCTTGAAGCCCGGATTCTCTTTTGTGGAATGAGATGTCAGAGAAGCGTCGCTGCAGCTGAGTGATGAGCCTCAGGTGAAAGTGAAGGAGTAATTGCTCAGAATTAGAGGAAGAACCATCAGGAGCAGCTCCAAGGCTCTGACGGGTTGGCCCTTCCTTGTCATACCTGGCCTTGTCCCTGCTGATGAGGCAGTCATACCGGTGAGGGCGAAGGCCCAGCGTGCTCAGCCACCACCTCTTGCCAGATCTACGTGCGCCTCTAGAGCTACCAGAGCTCCTTGATCACAGCCCACAGCTGCTATGGGTATCAGATGCTTTTTTCGAGATTGATATTTATGCTTTTACTTTCCTCAGCAGAGCAGGCGGTTAAGCTCTTGCACCTGTACCCTCTTCAGAGTTGGAGGTTAAGCTCTTCTGTATCTACTCTTTTTATGCATTTTATGATTCTATATTGGCTATGTCTTTTCCTAGCTCGAGAGAGTTCTATTTTGTCTTTTCCATTTAGACTAGTGTTTTTTATTATGTTGTCCGACATGGACAGTAATCCTACGAGACATGTACTTATTCATTTTGTCTTATGTGCCCTTGGGCACTCAACAGACAATAATACATTTTCTTTCTTTCTCTCTCTCTCTCTCTCTCTCTCTCTCTCTCTCTCTCTCTCTCTCTCTCTCTCTCTCTCTCTGCGGCTATGGTGGCGCTGAGGCTGCTCCCTCGCTGAGGATGCTCCATCGCCCTCCTGGCTACCTGCTCCATCGTTGAGGCTGCCCTCCTGGCTATCTGCTCCATCGCTGAGGATGCTCCATCGTTGAGGCTGCCCTCCTGGCTATCTGCTCCATCGCTAAGGCTGCTCCATCGCCCTCCTGGCTACCTGCTCCATCGCCCTCCTACACGACTGACCCTCGCTGTCCTGAAGCTGCTCCATACTCTCTAAGCGCTGAATCGCATTGTTTCCCTCAGTGCATCGCTGATCCTGGATATCTCCTCCATCACTGAGGCTGCTCCATCGCCCTCCTGGCTACCTGCTCCATCGCCCTCCTAAACGACTTTGTTGTCCTGAGGCTGCTCCATACTCTCTGAGCGCTGAACACTGTTTCCCTCAGTGCATCGCTGAGATGCCTCGCCGTAAAGGGGCTTTTTCCCTTCCCTCCAACACTGCTTCATCATCATCTTCTTCATCTGCCTCATCGTCTTCTTCATCCATTTCAGACCCACCTTCACCTTCACCTTCACCTTCTATTCCAGTTGCAATCCCTATATCTCCGTCAGATCCTATGCTGGCTAGTAGTGAATCCATCATAGCCGATCCTTTGACCCCGAATACCCCAACAGAGGAATCACTTCTGCCTCTAGCCTTTATGATCTCCGTCATTCGTGCAGATCAGTTACGTTCCTATGAATATCTCAACGACCATCAAAAAAAGCTTCTTTCTCTTGAAGCTATGATCCAAGCTGTTCAATCTCACGTTCAAAAACTAGATTCGTCTATCGATGATCTCAAGAAAGAAGTTGCAGCTGTCAAAATCGAAGCTTCCTCTCATTCACCAGCTAAGATCCAACAACTTGAAAGTCAAGTGGAACAGCATCATACCTGTTACGGCCATATTCGGTTAAGGACCTGGAATAGTCCTAATATGGTAGACCGGCCCTCCAGTGTTCGAGATTATTGGTCATGCCTAGATTTTATTCCAAGTCAAGGCATGTTGGTGACTAATGACCTTGAGAGGACCCAAACACTCTAATTGAGACATATGGAGTAGTGCATGTGCGTGTGACTGTTATAGGCAGGAGGTATGCATGTAGAGCTGTGACCTATTTATAGTTGACCTGCATGGGGATTGCATGTGCTCATGCGCTGGATCCTACTCTCTATATATTGAGGTAGAGATTATCCTGTCGACGACTTGGTCTAGGTTACCTGATGAGCTCTTCTCCTCTTGCTGTCACATTGGCATGGCTTGGGGGCTAGATCCAGGAGGCTTCTCCAAGAGGGATCTAGGATTGGTTGGGTGGTTTTGCTCCACAGTCTCTCTTGTGTTTTCCTATCCTCATCTTAGGGGTTTTCCCTAGTGGTCTTTACATTGGTATCAAAGCCCGGCTAAGATGCAGTTTTTGGATGGGATGGAGAGAAGTTTTACATCAAATCGGAATTGGAACGCACTTGGATTCACATCCTGGCTGGAGTGCTGTCTTTTTCAAGGAAAATTGGGTTTGGATTTACTGATTCTTGTTGGAAGCATGCTTTTCAAACTTGGTGGTAGAGTGCACTTCTCCTTGTTTGATTTTGTTAGAGATGCTGTCAATTAGTGAGGAATTCATTCTTATTTTCTGAAGCCTTGGAAAAATTTCCATTTGAAGTTGACGATCTGCTTGAATAGATCCACTTTCTTGTTTTAAATCTGTTTCTTTTTAGATGAATGATTGCATAAGTCCATAATGTTTTGGACAGTTTGATTCAGATTTGGCAGCAAGATGTTTATTGATGGATTGATGAGGAATCGATTTATCCTGCATAAATAAACAGATTGTTACAGGAAATCTTGAATTTTTTGGTTGCATGTGAGGATTTCTGGTTTTGTAAAACTAATCCTCTTGTATTTTATGCAAACTGAAAAACTGTAAACATGGAATGGATTTGGAAATTGTCGTTCTTCTAGAAAAAACAGATAAGGATTTGGATTAAGGATTGCATGCAGTAGAACCCTGTTTCAGTTGTTTCTGCCAGATTGGTTCAATCATTTCCTTTTGGGATTAATGCATGAATGAGAGTCAGTTCTGAGTATCTGAACTAGAGTTCCTGCAAAAATATCAGCAGTACAAAGGTGTGTTTATCACCTTTTCTGGGTACTGGATAGATGATTGAAATGAGGTGTTGAACACCCTGACTGGTAGATGAGTTGAGCGGCTATTGGACGCTTTTTCAAAGCATAAACTGTTCTGAATGAGGGCATTAAGGAAACCCGTGATTGCCTTGATTAGCTGAGCTATTGGCTGTCAGTGTTGCTTGGATTGATCAGCTTCCTGGTTGAAACAGCTGTAAAGCTGATGGATTCCTTTTGGATATTGATTCTGCAAAGGATCAGCTCAGGCAACTCACTGATGGCAATCAGAGGGGCGCACCTTTCTGTCTATTCTCTTAGCGAAGAAAGAGGGTTCTCGGTAGTTGAAAATAGCTGCATGGCATGACCTTTCTCTGTTTCTGCTTGAAATAAACTCTCTCTTACTCGTGTGAAGAGTCGCGAACCTGCATACTTCTAAATTCAGAAGGAAGAGCGACTGCAAGGAGGAAAGAGATGACTGATTTTTTTTGTAGCAGAGGCAACTGTGGCAAAACGAACTGAGATGGGATGGCAGATGGCCCAGAATGGGGCGCGAGCCTGCTAAATCTCTCTCTCGCTCTCCTGGTAATCTGTTTTTTGTGATGATGAATCATTGTCTTGTTTTGTGGAGCTCGAAATGGGTCTGAAAGCGAGTTGCTGTAGCGCTGAAGAGGGCTGAGTGATGCACGATGTGTGTAGTCCCTGCCTGCGGGCTATCTTCTTCTCTCTCTCTCGCTTCAGGCAGCCTTTTCTCCCACGATGCTGATGGCGGCTGATGCAGCTGGCCTCCCCTTGGTTTTTGCATAACCTATTAGGGTTTTTGCATGTGGGACTAGGCTTTTGGCTTTTGCATGGTTTTTGGTGCTTAGTTGATTCTGTTGCATGGGGTAGGACGGCAGTTGGTTGAATTGCATGAACGTCCGTATCGATGCTTTTGCATGCCGGTTGATTGAGGTTTTCTATGGGCTTGACGATCGGTAACTTGATAATTGATTCCAAAATGGGTTGCAAAATCGACTCGGTGAATTTAAGTTACCAGCACCCAGTAAGATAAATTTCGGTTTCTTGGTGCTTGGTTGTCAATGCTAGAACCTTGGTTTTTGGATATTGTTTCCCGGTCTTGGCAGGAAAAATTTAATTTTTCTTCTTCTCCAAGAGCAATATGCATGATTGAGGCCTTATCAACTTGTCAGTCAACTATAAGCCTAGTTTTGAAAACTCAATATTGTTGTTTTTGTGTCAAGCTGTATCAATCGGTTTGAATTTTTCTGAACCGATCTTGACAAAATAATGGTAGTGGATTAGTTCTCCAGGCAAGTACCCAGTTAGTGGGAATTTTTGGTTCCTGGTACTGTGCTTTTATCGGTTTAACTCTGGAATAGCAATATTCTCAGTTAATTGAGTTAAAAGATATTTTCGATTCTTCCTTTTTTGACTTCGGTGTTACACCAATACGTTATCCTAAAAGATTATGATCTTCAGGATAGTGGAAACTAAAGCTTTTCAGATACTTATTAAAGTGAATAAATGGAATAAGGTCGTAATTTTTGGGAGGTAGTTCTATATTCAATTAAAAAAATAAGTGTATCGAATATAGTAAAAAATACCCGAAACCAAATTTTATTGATTTTTTATTGATTATGGCAACTTTAACGAAGTAATGGAAATGAACTGGTGTGGTCAAAAGGTAAGTACCTAGCATTTTCAATGGAATTTGCGGGGACCTTCGCTAAAAGAATTTTTGGGTGACCGAAAAATCTAAGGGAGGAAGAAAATGAGGCACCTGAGTAGGTAAATGTGATAGTGTTGTGTAATTTGGGTTGATTGAGAATCCCTGTAAGGAAATTGCATAACACCTGTTTTTTGAATTCATTAAGTTGAATTTATTTTGAATATCTATAGGACCATGAATTGACCCTATTTTGTTACGGAAAATTGTGACATGGAACGAGAATGACACTTGGTTCACATTTGTACTGTACTGAACCTTATTCCTAAGAGTTGTAACTCTCAGATGGTAGGATTTCGGGATGGATAGTACCAGCCAGATGGGTTGTTTATGTGACGGTAAAGCCATGCGCAGATTCTTGTTAAATCACAATTTTGTTAATGGATTATTGCAATTCATTTGGAACAAATTTGGGGGTACTCCAGTACTTGGTGGAATAGATATGTGCATATCTGGTATTGGAAATCCAGATGAAGTTATGAGATCTCTGGATTATCAAATAATGTGGTTAAAGATCTTTTTGACGATCGGGTCCTATATTAGGTATAGGATGTTCAGATAGTCTTTTGATTTTCTGAAGGTCGGATCTAAAAGCAAAGGACTTTCTTGGAGAGAAAACTGGTGGTATGGGACATCAGTAATTTCAAAGAGGAAATTCTTGTGTGAAAATGATCTGTAGGCCAGTGGTTAGTATTTACATTAACGATAATGCTAACAGTTGAAACCATTGGTAAAGCCTATTCAGGGTATTTGGAGAGGTTATGAGATACAGATCCGGATCCCTCAGTGGTATCTCATAAATTCCAAATCAGAAACCCTTAAAAGATATTTCTCTATTAATTTTAAACCTCTACTTTTTAGAAATTTCTTATATACGAGATAATTGCACTGAGATTTATATAATTCCTTCTAGTGTAGAACTTGGTTCTGAAGGATTGTTTAAGTTATATGAATTCATGCTTCCATTTCAGGTTTGTGAATATAGCTCAGAATCAAATGATGTTTCCAATTGATTAAGTGGAATTTAGACTTCCTGAGCCCAAATTATTATCGCTATTTGATAGTTGATTATTGAGAGTAATGTTTCTATCACTCGAGATAAGATATTTTATGATTTTAAGGAGAAAGTCCGGTTTGTAATAGTATTGAATACTCATTACTGACTTTTTCGAATCTTTGATATCTTATACGTTGTCTCTAGGAACTTTTTAATCGAAATTGTGAAATTTCTTTTAAAAAGGGGGAGAAGAAAATGATAGGAATCAGACTTTCATGGGATCAACCAGTCGCATAGATTTCTTTTATGGAATCCAGTTTGTGTGCATTGGTGGAACTATCATGTGTGAATAGAGGAAATCTCTAGTGATTATTTTGAATAATGTGGAACTAGAGGAGATTTGGAGGTTTTTGAGCTATGAGATATTCATGAATATGGGAAGTAATGGTAAAGATTGAATTAAGATTCGCTGATTGGCTACCAAGTACCATTTAGTTATGGATTGGATCAGTGGAATAAAGCTTTAATCTGAACCTTTTGTCCAAAGATGTCTGTATAAGTCAGCCTAGTCTTGGTTTGCACACTAAGATCTGAAGTAGGTTGAATGATTGAAGGAATTTTGTTGATAAAAGTATGATAGTTGGAAAACTTATGATGTGGAACTATTCACTTCAGAGATTTCCCATATATGTTATTTACTCAAGAGAAATAGAATTTTCTGTAGCTGAGTTACGAGATTCTCAGTGATATATGTGAGTAACATATGCGGATTTTGAGAGGAATCTTCCAGATAATGACATATGTGTTTATGTACTGGGTCATAGTGAGATTATTCTCATATGTGCACGATTAATCTTGTGTGGATCTACTATGTATTCCTGGTTACTAAGGTTATTTGATGCACTTAACCTAGTTGTTGAACATAAACATGTGATCAAGTATTGTGTTTGACAATTACTTGCAGAGTTAACAGATCTATTCTGATAGATCTATTGGTTAACTTAAAGTGATTTGGATATGGGTCTAAATGTGGTGTTGTACATGTACAATTAAGATCTGCACCTAGACATTTAAGATTTCTAAATCATGAGCAATTAACTTGGGTAGTTGATTTACTCCTGTGGAAGTTAATTGGTAAAACGGACAGTGTGAAGAGAATTCACCGGAAACTGTTTGTTATGTGTGTATTGCTTGTAAGACACATAATTTGTGAGTCATTTGGATTCATCTGGGAAAACTATGTGCATAGGATACTGATTTCTTGGATGAGTATTTCTCAGTTGAGAAATAGACTTGATTCATTAGTGATAGTATCCCAGAGAGCTCAAGTGGATACCGGATCCTAATGGTGCCAAGAATGGTAAACTGAATTTTGGGAATTCAGCAGAGCTTTGAAATATCTAGATGTTGTTCTAGGAGATTGTATAAAGTTTATATTGTTAAAGATGAATGTTATAATAGTCTTTAATTTCTTGGTTGATTGTAGAATTTGAAACTCATAATCTGATAAGAATTGGTTTGGAAGAATACTCTTGGAATCCAGCGATTTTCCTTATGGAAAAGATTTCAGAATGATTCTTATATTTGTATGTTGTACATATACTCCAATATCTTTCAATGATTAAGTATGATTTTGGAATCCTGTAAATTATGATTGACAAATCATAAGATTCTAAATGTTTATGATTGACGGATCATAAATTGATACTTAAAAGTCATTTGAAGATTATATGGAAATGTAAAAATTCTTAAGATAATGAGAAATTCTTGATCAATTGGATGAGTCGAGGATTTAGATATGTTATTTGAACTGTAAATTGCTTTACTCTCATACACACTTGAGATTGTATGGATCTCACAAGCCTTTCCATTAAGTAATTGTTTACTTATGAGTAATTGCTTTCTTGACAGATTGTAGTCTATAAGTGCTTGTGTACAAAGTTCAGTCTAAATCTCCAGTTTTGTAGGAGACAGATAAATCTATTAAGATACAGATAGATGCTGATTAATTGCATATGATGCTAGAAATGGGGCTGTTAATTCATTAGAGTAACTGCAGTACTCTGGTTTGAGTTATGATTGTCTGAGACTTGATGGATCTCCTAGAGATTTTAGATGACTAAATTGTGGTATTTTAGAATATTTGGATATTCTAAGAATATTTGTACCGAGAAGCCTTATTTAGTGCAAGAAATTGAAATGAAATTTCTTTAGCTTTTGGATTTGATTTTTGAAATAAAGTAAAATCACCCAAAATTTCATGTAATTGGGATTATATGAAGGTGATAAGTATTTATTTTGGATAAGATCTACCCATTTGAAGGATTTATAGCTTAGTGTATCTTTTGGAATTTGAATTGGTATTCATGAGTAGAAGCAAGCAATTAAAGAATTGTTGCATCTCTGAGTACTTATTCAGATGGAAAGATCAGACTAAGAATAATGGTTCATGGGTAAGATTTGAAAGCTTAAGAAATAGTTTCATGTTTTCTTTTTCCCGTTCTGAGGACAAAACCTGTTTAAGGGAGGAAGAATGTTATGGCCATATTCGGTTAAGGACCTGGAATAGTCCTAATATGGTAGACCGGCCCTCCAGTGTTCGAGATTATTGGTCATGCCTAGATTTTATTCCAAGTCAAGGCCTGTTGGTGACTAATGACCTTGAGAGGACCCAGACACTCTAACTGAGACATATGGAGTAGTGCATGTGCGTGTGACTATTATAGGCAGGAGGTATGCATGTAGAGCTGTGACCTATTTATAGTTGACCTGCATGGGGATTGCATGTGCTCATGCGTTGGATCCTACTCTCTATATATTGAGGTAGAGATTATCCCGTCGACGACTTGGTCTAGGTTACCTGATGAGCTCTTCTCCTCTTGCTGTCACATTGGCATGGTTTGGGGGCTAGATCCAAGAGGATTCTCCAGGAGGGATCTAGGATTGGTTGGGTGGTTTTGCTCCACAGTCTCTCTTGTGTTTTCCTATCCTCATCTTAGGGGTTTTCCCTAGTGGTCTTTACAATATTGCTGTCCGATCCTGGACAGATGTGCTTAAAGGTCCTAATACTACTGTTCTACCACCTCCACCTTTTATCTCAGCTACGTTCACCGAGAACCATTTGCGGGAGCAAAAGGCTCTTAATGTCTGAGTCAGAGGTATTACGAACTCCCATGATGTTGTTGGTTAAGCTAAAAAGTTTCTTGAAGAGAGTCTTCAACACCACTGCATGGCGGCCTAAGAGAGATCTAGGTACTCTTGTTATACGCTTTGCATCTGCCCCTGGTCGTCATGCAGTGCTAGGGAAGAGATCTACACTGCGGGGCACCACGATATACCTGGATGAAGACCTTACTTTCATTCAGGTTCAAGAACGGAAGAAGGCAAAACAGGAGGCTCTAACGAATGAAAAGCGGTTGATCTACAGGGATGGTATCATTCATTCTGTAGATATTAAACCTGCTGCTATTAATGAGATATTTGAGATTGTTCAGAGGTAGTGAGAGAGTTAGAGCACTGACGAGATGCCAGTTGAGTCTGTAAATGGTCTACGTACCATATAATCCTGGACATTATCCTCTTCTTAGTTAATTTTGATTTAGTTATGTTGTTGACGGCATTGCTCCGTCTTGGTTAGTCTTATACGCCTTTTGGCATGGAAAAAACGTTTAAGACGAACCAAGACGGAGCAATGCCGTCAACAACATAACTAAATCAAAATTAACTCTCTCTCTCTCTCTCTCTCTCTCTCTCTCTCTCTCTCTCTCTCTCTCTCTCTCTCTCTCTCTCTCTCTCTCTCTCTCTCTATATATATATATATATATATATATATATATATAGTAGTATATATACACACACATAGTCGCACTACGATTCTCAAAACGCTCTCCCTCTCTCTCTCTCTCTCTCTCTCTCTCTCTCTCTCTCTCTCTCTCTCTCTCTCTCTCTCTCTCTCTCTCTCTCTCTCTCTCTCTCTCTCTCTCTCTCTCTCTCTCTCTCTCTCTCTCTCTCTCTCTATATATATATATATATATATATATATATAGTAGTATATATACACACACATAGTCGCACTACGATTCTCAAAACGCGTTTCGGGTTTCGGGTAGAAACGTGTTTTCTGTTTTTTTTTTTTTTTGTGGGCAATATGGGTATCGGATGAAAGCTCCAATTAGGAGCATTATTATTGTGTAGTTTGTCGAGCATTTCTGGTACAATTTAGTCAAGTTTAGGTGCATTAATCCATGTTGGGTTCTGTCAAGGATAAAAATTCAAAACTAACTCTAGCCTGTTCGTTACGATCACAGATGATTCCAGTGGGATAAAGACAGAGAACTGTAGAGCAATTGTACCTCGCTTTTTGCTTCGGGGGGGACTTGCTCCCCCTACACCCCCCCGTAGATAAAAATGGGGGTTTAAATGCACGTAAATAAGGCCCCAATATTTATGCCCCAACTCTATGGCCCAATATTTATGCCCGCAACTGTATGCACATTGCGCTAAAAATCTCCAATGAAATGATTGCAAAAGTGATCATCATCCATAGAGTTGATAGCCCAAACTGTGTAGCATTAACAATTACTGAGAACCAAAGCAAATTCAACTAGCTACTGAAAATAAGATCTGTTTGTGCCCTTTCTACTACACTTCTAGGAGGCAAAACGCTAGTTTGACCATTGCTCCCCTAGAATCCATAGTTTGTGAGGCGTCTAGGGACTGCTCGAATCCCATTCCAAGGGAGTTTGGATTAAAAGGCACAGGGCTCTGTGGCAGGATGAATTGTTCTTCTATATCAATGGGACTAGAATCATCGAACGGTTCCATGAACCTTTGGTAGCCGGCGACATGGCTGTAGGGTGTGGGGGTGAGCTGGCATGCACTTCTGCGACTTGAATTGTGGAGCCAATTGTCACAGAAGGCACTACTGAGGAGTCAATGGCGAGGGTGGTGGCAGAGGATGGGGGGATGGGTAGTTCAAAGTGACTTGCGGCAGGAAGCGGTTCCGCAGCTGGTAGTGGTTGTTGAGTACGTCGACGAGACGCAGGAGGTGAGTGGGGTGAAACTATCTCGCTGCGTACGAATTGGCCAATCATCCATAAGACGTTCAGTTGGAACATATCAATGGACTTCCATCGAGTGGACTTCCATCGAGCGCTTCAATCCTATGCCCAAGAATATCTATTTTCACCAGCTCCTACGGTTAGACAATCAGCCATTTTTGCTAAAGATTTGGCTACTTTGGCATCAATTGGGACAACTGTTTGCCTGCCTTATGTTTCGATCCTAATATTCCAATGGCATCAAACAAAGTCCCGGGATCATCTACCATTAGCAAGACTGTACTATCGTGCGGCAATGATGGGTGGCTCATGGGATAAGAAATTCGTTACATGGACAACTTACAATTGGTTGTCCGTGATCAATAAGTGTTTTTTTTTCACACGACAGAGATTTCAATGAGCCGCGCCTTGAATTCATAGAAAAAGTCCAATATCATTTAATGAAGCTTAGGCTTGAAGCTATACAAAGTCCTAAATAATAAATCTCGCGAGGTGTCATGGGACCGCCACCAGTTTTGGTGGGGGATATTGTTGGAGGGTTTGCAGATATTGAGGCAACCCTAATTAGATTATTCATTTATTAGCAATTAATAAGTGAGAGGGATTAGGCACCCTGCGGTGTAAGTCCAACCCGATGATCACATAGTTATTTGATTAGTAAAAAGCTAATAAAAGTTTTAAGGATCAATAAGGACCAAGAATAATGTAAATCCAGTAGAACAGTTTTATGCTGGTCTATAAGGGGATTTGCCAGGGATTAAGTGCGGCACTTAATGAACAAATCAAAATTGTCAAGGGGATAGTGATAAAGTTAACGATACCAAATTGAACTTTTTCCTAGTACAAATTTGGGGTTTTGTTAACCGGAACCATTTTTGGAAGGGGGGAAAAAAGTGGAAGTCTGATATGTACATGATTGCTGGTCTTAGTGATCCAGTTATTTAATTTACATTCAATTCCTGAAGTATAACTAATTGCAAGTGAGAATAAAATTGGAATTATTTAAGGAGACTACCTCTAGGAATTTGGATTCCTTTTCCCCAGGGTGAATTAGAATTTGAGGATTCTAAGGGAAAAGTAGTGGCAAGACTGATAATCCATTTATGGAACCATCTCTATTTTGCAATTGGATTTGGATCTTGCAAAGTAATGCAGATAGAAGGTGTTCCATACAGGAATCTAGTAATTTGGATTCTTTTCAGTTATAGAGTATTTCTCTGTAATGACAGTAACAACCAAGAGAGTTCTAACTTGTTAAAAGAATTAAGTTCTTTTTACCGATTCTGGAATAGATATTGGATATCTAGGACAGTATGAGATTCGGTTTTTGTTGAAATCTATGGTTCTTTGGGTTAGTAATACATTCTATTGTACTGGATGTTGGGTACAATATGAAATGGTATTCTTTGAGTAACACTAAAGAAGCATGAGAGATTTCAATTGTTAGAACTATCTCCTGGATTGGTTGTGAATTTGATCCTATATCTGGGTATAGGAATGCCAAATCGTCTTTTTTGACTTTTTGGGCAAAACAGATCTGGATGCAGAGGAGTCTTGGAGGAAAAGCTGGTGGTATGGGACATCAGTGATTCTAAAGGGGATTTCTTGGGTAGAATGATCTGTAGACCGATGGTTAGGGATTGTTGTAATGGTAATACTAACAGAGTCCATTGGTTTTTGTTAAGGGTATTTTGGGAATTATGAGATATAGATCAATCCCTTATGGTATCTCATTAATTACAAAATATGGATGCCCTTACATCTATTTCTCTATTTTATTAGACCTCTACTCTTTAAAAATTTCTTATTACATGACAATTGGATTGAGATTCCTATAATTCCTTCCAGTGTAGAACTCTGTTCTGAAGGATCGTTAAATTATATGAAATTGTACTTCCATATGAGATTTTTGAATATGGCTCGGAACTTAGGTTTCCTGAACCCTAACGTTAGTCTCTATTTTGATAGTTGATTATCGAGAGTTAATATTTCTATCATTCGGGATAAGATATTCTATGATTCTGAGGAAAAAGTCCTGTTTGTAATAGTATTGGATACTCATTACTGGCTTTTTCGAATCTTTGATATCTTATACGTTGTCTCCTGGGAACTTTTAAATCAAAATTATGGAATTTCTTTTTTAAAAGGGGGGAAGAAAAGATAGGGATAAGTCTTTCGAGGAATCAGCCAATTGAATTGATTTTGACAAAAAATCTTGTATGTGTGCAATGGTAGAACTATCCAGTTTGAAATAGACAAACTCTCTAAGTGATTATTTTGAGTAATCTGGAACTAGATGAGTTTTGGGGTTATTGAGCTGTGTCATATTCATTAATGTGGGAAGTAATGGTAAAGATTAAATTAAGATTCACTGATTGTAACCAAGTACCATTTTGTTATGAATTGGATCAGTGGAATAAAGATTTAATCTTAATTCTATGTCCAAAGATGTTTGTATGAGTTAGCCTAATCTTGGTTTGTACGCTAAGATCTGTTGTAGGTTGATTGGTAGAAGGAATTTTGTTAATAAGAGTCAGATGGTTGGAAAACTTGTGATGTGGAGTTATTCACTTCAAAGATTTCCCGAATATGTTATTTACTCATGAGAAATAGGGTTCTTTGATAGCTGAGTTGCAAGATTCTCAGTGAATTATGTGAGTAACATATGCAGATTGTGGATATCTGTCAGTTTATAGCCTATGTTTATGTATACAAACATAGTTGGATAAGTTGCTTATGCACATCTTAATCTTGTGGATCTACTATGTGTTTCCTATGTACTGAGTTTATATCATATACTTAAACTAGTCAGAGTGCATAGACATATGAACAAGTAATGTGTGGAACAATTACTTGCAGGTTAATGTCTCTTTCTGTGGAAAGGATAATTCATTAACTTATTTATGGTTTGGAAGAAGATCTAAATGTGGTGTTATACATGTATAATTGAGATCTGCACCTAGACATTTAAGATTTCTGAATCATTTACAATTGACTTGAGTAATTGGATTACTCTTGATTAGAAGTTAATTGGATAAATAAGCAGTGTGAAGAGAATTCACCAGGAACTGTTTATTTCGATCTATATTGCTTGTAAGTCACATGATTAGTGAGTCATTTGGATTCATTTATGAGAACTGTGCATAGAATATAGAAGATTCTTAATATAGAATATTTCTTGAAGGAGAAATATCCTAAGTTATTGACTACATCCCAGTGAGCTCATATACATACATTGGATGACAGAGTCTAACTAATGTCAAGGATAACCAATGAATTCAGTTGGAATTCAACAGAACTTTATAATCTCTAGATGTGGTTCTAGGTGATTGTATAAAGTTTATTATTTGTTAAAGACAAATGTTATAATGATCTTTAATCACTTGGTTGATTGTAGAATTTGGAACTCATAATCTGGTTAAGAATCGAGATGGAAGAATATTCTTGGAATCTAGTAATTTTCCTTGTGGAAAAGATTTCAGAATGTTTCTTATATTTCCTGAGTGGTATGTTGTGCATATACTCCGGTATCTCTAAATGATTAAGTATGGGTTTAGAATCCGATAGATTATGATTGACGAATCATAAGATTCTAAATGTTTATGATTGACGGATCATAAATTGATACTTAAAGGTCATTAGATGATTATATGGGAAATATGATGATTCTTAAGATGATGAGTAATTCTTGATCAATTGGTGGAGTTAAAATTTAGATTTGTTATTTGAACTCTAAATTTGTGTACAAACTTGAGATTGTTTGGATCTCACAGGCATTTTCATTAAGTGATTGTTTACTTATGAGGAATTTGCTTACCTTTACAGATTGTAGTCAAGGAATGCTTGTGTACTGTTTTTCAGCCTAAAATCTTCGGTTAATTAGGAGCAATTTAAGTCTATCAAGATTAAATGGTTGCGATTTTTTTCTGGCATATGTGATGCTAGGGATAAAGCACTTTACCTTTGGACCCTGAATGAGTACTCAGGATCAGAGATAAACAATTGAGAAATTGTTCTATCTCTGTGTGCTTGTTTAGGTAGGTTGGTCAAATTGAGGATAATGATTCATTGGAAGAGTTAAAAGCATACAAATTGGATTTTCCCTAGTTACTCGTTCTGAGGACAGAACTGGTTTAAGAGGGGAAGAATGTTACGTCCATGTCCTGTACAAGGGAATCGGAATAATTCCTGACGTGGATAGCCGGTCACTCCAGGTGTATATGGTTATTGGTTATGCCTCGTCATTCCGGGCTTGGCTTGTAAGGTAATTAATAATCATATGAGGACCCAGACCTATAATTGGACATAGGAGCACATGCATAGTGAATGACTGCTTTCATGCAAGAATAGGAGGTCAATAGCTCAATATGGGTTGCGTGGGGATCCTAAAGGGAATATTCTCTCTCTTGAGGAGAATAAGTCTAGTGGAAACTCGCCCATCTTCCTATTGGAAATTCAGTTTCTTGAGCCTGTTTCTCCTCCTCTCTCTTAGGTTCTTCACTATGGCTTGGGGGCTAGGTCCAGGAGGGAACTCCAGGAGGGATCTAGGTTTGGATGGGTGGTTTTGCTCCACAGGTGTCCTTTTGGTTGTTTTGCAACAGGATCTAATTAGATCTCATTTGGGTGATCTTTACAATCGTATTGATGTTGATCAGCATAATTGTCTTCATAATAATCATCATCAAATTAATGTTGATCAGCATAATTGCCCGCTTGCCATTTGCCTTTTCTTTGTTCTATCTCCTTCTGTTTCTTGAAGCATTCACGCTCCCAATGGCCAGGTTTGTTGCAATACCTACAATTTCCAGGTTTATTTTGCTTGGAATAGCCGCGTCCTTGACCTCGGCCTTGATTTCGATTGCCTCGATTTGGGCCATCATTGGATTGTTCTTGAAATTATTGAAACGATCCATGATATGACTTTCCACCTCTTGATTGGTGTCTTCCACGAAATCTGCCAACACGGCCTCTCACTGCAAGAGCTTGATTGAATCCCCTGTTGCGATGACTCAAGTTCTCTTGACGTTGTTCTTCCTGCAAAAGCAATCCACCTAACTCTTCATAGGTTGGAAGATTTTCTCGTGTGGCTATACTTGTCACAAACATTTGATGTGACTCACTCAAACTATTCAATGTCAACTGCACGATCTCACGATCCTGTACTCGCTCTCCAACTGCTTCTAGTTGGTCACGAATCTCTTTGATCTTCAGTAGGTGATCAGCAACAGTTGCACCATCAATCATCCGCAACGTGTGCAGCTTCGTCTTCAGAAATAGCACTCGAGATGTGTTTGTGGTCTCAAACAATGCCTTCAACGTATCCCATGCTTCTTTTGGTCCTTCTGAATCTGAAATGTAGGGAATAATTGCATCTCTAACTGATAAGTTGATGACATTTTGTGCTTTCCGTTTTATCCTGTCAAATGCCCGCTGATCTTCTTCAATCACTGGCCTTGTCTCTTCACCTGTCACGATCTCCCATAGCTCTTTTTCCATCAAAATGTTTTTCAGTTTGAATTTCCAAACTGCATAGTTGTCGGCTCCTTCCAATTTGCTTGACTCATTGAGAACACTCTCGCTTAGAGTTGCCATTACTGAACAGATGAGTTCGGATCAAGTAATTTATCACACCACAGAACTGTATATTTTTCTGGCTATACACCTGATATCGGAATGGAGCGCGGAAGTACGGCTGCTCAGGATCCTCTTTAACTCGTGCGCGTGGATCCGATATTGGAGCATGCGATATTGGACTGGAGCGCGAATGTACAACTGCTCAGAATTTTCTTTAGCTCGTGCGCTTGGATCCGATATCGGTACGGACAATTTCGGACTAGAGCGCGGATGTACGACTGCTCGGGTTTCTCTTCAGCTAGCGCGCTTGAATCCGATATTGGTACGGAAAAAAAAAAAATATAAGAACTTTCAGAGGGAATATTCTAGATTTCGAAACGAGTGATCGTCCAAAAGACAGAGATCAGTAATGTGAAAAGTATGAAACTTCCTAACTCTGAATGACAGTACTAGACACTATCTAGTGTGATTTGTGGTACTCCAAACAGACAAATGAGAGATTTCTTGGCAAACCTCTCACACAAATGGCACTTTCCACAACAACTAGGAAGTATTGTAAGAATCTCCCCCACTCAATTTCAATATGTCTGATGCTACCCTGGACTTTTGGATGCCTCCGGACTAGGAAGTATTGTAAAAATTTTCCCACTCAACAGATTTTCAACTTCTTTGATGTTGCCCTGGCCTTTCTGATGCCTTCGGGACTGTGTCTTCGTTCCCCACTGATGATTCTGAGCTCCAAACCTGCAAAATACACCAAAGAAGGATTTCTTCCAGCCGTTTTTATCTCTCCAAGCTTTCACCTCTCGTGAAGGACTTTCTCACTTCGTTGCGGAGCCTGTGACAAGTTGTATCCACTGATCAGGGCACGCTGATACCATGTCAAGAATCAGATATGCAACATCAAGCATTCACCATAAGCAATCACCAAGTAGGGAGGCGGAAGAAGAACACACAATATCACTCTATCACACTAACACTTACTGAATGTAAAATGTACATATAAACCCTGAACCCTAATAGAGAGGGAGAACCTAGGAGTAGACTACTAGACTAGCCTACGGCTAGTTACAGCTAGTAATAAAGTACATCGTAAACAGTAACTAGGAAGTGTAACAATGAAGATTATCATTGACTTCTAACAGTAAAGGAACAAGAAGAAGAAGCACAAGAAGATTATGCAGAATGCTCCAAAGATGGAGAACTAAGAGGGAGAACTTCAGCCTTTATTTGTACTGATGACTCTTGTTATATATCTTCTAACAGAGACATTGATGTTGTACTAGACTCAAGCGCTACTTCACATATTATTTTAGATAGAAGTTTACTGTCCAACTTCCAATACACGAATGACCAAAGACATGTAATCTTAGGTGATGGAAACAGAAACAGAGTTATTGGTCTAGGCAACATCAATCTGAAAACTGTTAAAGGCATAAAAGTCCTTGAGGACGCACTCTTTGTTCCATCAATAAAGAAAGATTTGCTTTCTGTAGCCAAGATAATTGATGATGGCATGAAAGTGTCATTTGCTAATGACCTATGCAAAGTGATTGATACAAAAACCACGAGCATTATGGCAGTGGCAGAATCTATATCTTGAAAGTACATGCAGATGAAGATGACATTCATAGGTCTTTAGAGACTATGAATTACTTATGGCATCAAAGGTTGTACCACATCAGCCATAAGAGACTGGTAGAGCTTTGCCAAGAAGGATACATATCAGGTATACAATCTGCTTATATGAAATCTTTCATTCCATGTGAAGCTTGTTGCTTGGGGAAAATGCACAGACAGCCTTTTAATGAAGAAGGTTACAGAGCCAGAGATATATTGGAAATTGTACACTTTGATTTATGTGATCCTATATCTACTGAATCGATTGGAGGTGCAAAATACTTCATTACTCTCATTGATGATTTTTCAAGATTCACACTGATATATTTCTTGAAGTATAAATCAGAAGCTTTCGAATTTTTCAAAGAATATTTGTATTTTGCTGAAAAAGCCACAAACAAGAAGTTGAGGCAACTCAGGACTGACAGAGGAGGAGAGTATATGTCCAAGGAATGTGAAAATTTCTACAGGTCCAATGGCATATATCACCATAAGACTGTATCATACACACCGCAACATAATGGGACAGCAGAAAGAAGAAATAGGACATTAATTGAAGTAGGTAAATGCATGCTTGCTCAAGCTAAGCTTCCTAGAAAATTCTAGGCTGAATCTATAGCAGCTGCAAACTAAATGTTGAACAAGACATTGAAGACTTCATGTGATGGAAAAACACCTCATGAAGTTTGGTGGGGTAGAAGGCCTGACCTATCTCACATAAAAATATTTGGATGTACAGCTTATGTTCTTAAACCTAAGCAACTAAGAACTAAGCTAGATGAAAATGCAACAAAAGGCATTCTGGTTGGCTTTGACAGTATTTCCAGCTATTATAGAATATACATTCCCTCAAAGAATGATATTATTTTTGCTTGAGATGTGTTGTTTGATGAAACAAAGCTTATTCATGATCTTGACCCAAAAGGTCATGAAATTTTTGAATATTCTACTTTCTATGGTGATTTACCTAATACTACTCTTGAGAATAATCAAGAGGGAGCCCAAGAACAGGAAATTCAGGATATGAACCAACAACAGGATCAGCATCAACAAGAAGGTGAACAGCAACATGTTCAATCACCAAGAAGTAAGAGAACACCTCTCAAAGAGATGCAGATCCCTGATGAATTACTGAGAAGATCAACAAGAACAAGAAAGGAACCAGAAAGGTATGATCAGCAATATAATCTAATAGCTGATGAATTTTGTGGCTTTACTACTGAACCACAAAATTATGAAGAAGCCATAGAGTGTCAAGAGGCAAAAAAGTGGAAAGAAGCAATGAAAGAGGAGATAAAATCCATGGAAAAGAACAAAGTATGGGAGCTGCAACCTTTACCTGAAGACAGAAAAGCAATCAAGTGCAAATGGATATACAGGTACAAATACGGATCGGATGGTAAGATTGCAAGATATAAGGCCAGACTTGTAGCTAAAGGTTTTTCGCAAAAATATGGCATAGACTACATCTTTCTCTCCTATAGTGAACATACAAGTATTCGGCTACTTCTTGCTCTTGCAGCATACTTTGATTATGAAGTTCACCAAGTAGATGAAAAGACTGCTTTCTTATATGGTGATTTAGAACTTCCATTATTTCCGCCCTCACGGTTTTTTTGAACATGGAGCAGCCTGTTGGTTTCATTTTAGAAAAGTTTCCTTCCTATGCCTACAAAATGAAAAGAAATATATATGGATTAAAGCAATCAGCCAGGGCCTGGTATAAGAAGAAGGACCAAGCATTGAAGTATCTTGGTTTTAACCCCATAAGAGCTGATTCTAATGTCTATATAAAAATAATTAATGAAGAACTTGTTATAATTGTTGTGTATGTTGATGACTCACTCATTATTTCCAAGAGGAATGAAGATATTTTACAGGTTAAGAGAGAGATATCTTCTCTATTTGAAATTACTGATCTTGAAGTGGCAAAATGCTACTTGGGAATACAAATTGAAAGAGACAAAATGAATGGAAGTAAGCAAAGATATATTAAGAAGCTGTTGAAGAACTTTCGAATGGAAGAATGTAAAGACAAAGCTACACCAGTACCTGTTGGAGCTATTATTTCAAAGGAGGATTGTCCAATATCAAATGAAGAAAAAGAAGACATGAAGAAATATCATTATCACACTCTTATTGGATCATTAATGTATCTTGCTATATGTACACGTCCAGATATAGCATATGGAGTATTCACTCTTAGTCAATATTGTTCTAATCCAGGAATAAAACATTGGAGAGCAGCTAAGAGAATTTTACAGTACCTGAAATACACAAATGACTATGGGATAAAATATTCAAAGAATAAAAATTTCATTCTTCTATCCTATAGTGATGCCAGTTGGCTGACCTTCAAAGAAGACTCTAAAAGCTAGCCTGGGGGATGCAGCATTATAGCAGGAGGTGCTATTAGTTGGACATGTAAGAAGCAATCGATAGTTGCTCAATCATCCTGCAAATCTGAATACATTGTTGCATCCAAGGTGGCAAATGAAGTGATATGGATCAGATATATGCTTGAAAGTTTGGGCATCACTCAAGATGAAGACCAAGGATCCAATGTATCATGCTCGAACCAAACATATTGCTGTGAGATATCATCACGTAAGAGATCTCATAGACAAAGAGCTAATCTATACCAGCTTCATTTCAACAAAAGAGATGGTGGCAGATATATTCACCAAGGCATTGGACAAAGACACATTTGAGAAACACAGAACCAGTCTTGGAGTAATTAAATTACCAAGTTTTAAGAGGGAGCTGTCACATATATAAAATGTTGGTAAATTAATTATGAGGCCCTCATAAGGGTCAATAATTAATACCAAAATAATTAAGTAGACCCCTATTATAAATTGAATTAAATTCAAGGGTACTACTTAATAATACACTCTATGTTAACTTTACATAGTAGTAGAAGATTCTAGAAATTCCTATTAGAGTAGAATAATCTAGAATGTTTAGCTTCTAGACTTTTCTAATTTTTTTTAAAATAGAGAGTAGGATCTACTTTTTGAATACCACTCCAAGAGAGAGAGTGAACGTAGAGAGGAGAAATTTTCTGTGTGCAGTCTATTAGGAGAACTAACAGTTCTTGAGTGGAGAATGATCAAAACTGAATGGAGAAAGGTTCAGATCAGTAAATCGCTCTACAGAAGCTATAGACTTCATTTAGATGTTCAGTACATTTGAGTTTCCATCACGTTCTTCTATTTTCTTTGTATTTTCAAAAAATGAAGATTTATATCTAATGTTTCTGTTTGATTCATTTCATAAGTACTATCCCAATAGTATGTAAATGATATTCAAACATCAATACTTATCTCACATGAATGAGAATGAATCATCATTTTACTTTTTACAAGACTTTGTGAGGGATTTCACATTTTTATCCATAACTTTTCGATGAATGATCCAAAACAAGTTTTGTAAAGTGGAGATAAAGCGATTTCTACACTACTAGGACTGTTTTGAGTCACATAGGTCATGCCACATGTCAATATGATACTTGTCCAACGTGGATAAGCTGATATAGAAACAGAAAACTGACCAAAGGTCAGTACACAGTATTCTGTAATGATTTTTATGATTAAAATCACATCTGAATCTTCATTCAATAATTTCAGATCTATATTTGACAACTGCTATGTGTCATTAGACCATTGTTTGATTGATCATTTCATAGACTACAAAATAGTCTATCACATATTCTCCTTGATAAATTTTTAACAAATAGGAGACTAAAATCTGCTAGAAATGCCGCCAAACTAGCCAATAGAAGTGTTTCCAAATGTAGTGGAGATCCGTTGGAACTGCCACCAAAAATTTCGCTTAAAAAAATTCCAGAAATTTTTTTTCCGCAAAAGCGGCTGCTAAGTTTAACGGAAGTACTGCTGCTAACTATCGATTAAAACTGCCACCAAAGATAACAACAAAGAGCTACAAAGATTCCCGGCCAGAAAAGTGCTCCGATACCAAGATATGAAGTGATTCACAGCAGATCAATAGCTAAGCTAAGAAAGCAGCATATAAGCAGGAACTAACCCTAGAAAGCGATAGCGTGCTTAAGGAGACTAAAGAGAATCATTATCATAAGCTGAATAATGAATGACAATGTCTCCTACTTAGTCATAGAGGAACCCTAAATGGATAAGACTGAGGAGACCAATCTCTATGAGGGATAATAGTGCGCCCTTCCAATAGGTCTATGACATGTTCTAAATTCCATAAAATATCTTTGGAACAAAGGAGGTAAATGTCCACTATGTCCCTACACAATCTAGAATCATTTTGGCCATTTTTTAGCACTACTATATGCAAACAATCACTATCATGCTAGGTTTTAATCAATACTCCATCTCAAGATAGTGTCCCATGCAAGCAGAAGCATTTTTAAATAGGGGGAATCCCTTGCAAACCTGTAGATAGATCATGTATGGACTTGGGTTCACTATTCGTAACGCTCGATAAACCTCAAATGGATCTGCAAATGTTCGTCGTTCAAACCTCTGGCTTAGCACAACTTGGAATATATCTCCAGCCAAAATATGCTCCTTTGCCTTTGAAATAGCCTTCATATATTCCTCCTTCGTCATGTTGGATTGTCGAGTAGTCAAACCATATTTTCCAAGAGATAAGTCCACAGATCCTGAAGATAGCTTTGGGCTGCAATGCCACCAGATGATTGTACAGCATAGCCCTTAAAGAGAAGTTCTCTCTCTCTCTCTCTCTCTCTCTCTCTCTCTCTCTCTCTCTCTCTCTCTCTCTCTCCAGCTGACAACATTTCTTACGCTAATGATCCATGATCAATGTAGCAACCAAACGTTTCAAACCTCTAGAAATTTGACCAAATGTTTGGAACTTTTTCCCAAATTCCTTAATTAAGGTTTTGAAAAGAAATGCAAGTTTGTGCAAAAAGATGCTCATTAGCTGTTATACAGTAAAATAGGATAGAATTAAAGAGCATAGGACAATGCACGAGACTACAATATCACTATAAACATGCGATGTACATCAAAGATGTCACAATGCTTAAATTTATATAAAACCTAAAGATTTAACTCAAAAAACATACCTCATATGATATCAAGAGAATGGAGATTGCACATTCAAACTTCAGCCTCTAGTGATTTATAGAACTCTAAGATTTACATAAACAAATAGTTGCAATTTCCGAGTAACAGGTTTCGTTTACTAGTCTGCAATACAACTCTTAAAAAAGGAGTTCTACATTCTAACTAATTAAGAAAAGTGTCTAATTGATTCAAGAACTAAGTAAACTAAAGACTAAGCATCCTCGTGAGTCTTGTGAATCTCTCTCACTATCGAGGTTTTGCAGTTATAGTTCTAACTTTTGAAGGTCACAACTTTTGATCTTTGCAAGTAACCTCAATTTGAAATGGATATAAACCAACTTCTCCATGGTGGCTGGCTTCAACCTATTCCTTCCTTTTGTGTCACCAATTCCTCTCACATGGAGAGGCTATACTATCCTGACTGAGAATCCTATGGCAAGCCGTTGGAGCTCAAGTGTAGATGCCCCATATGACTCCCACCACTTCAACCCTACAACCTTCTGTGATGGCAATCTTGCTACTGTCCGTCCAAACGATCCATCCTTATTCTTATATTATATATCCAACTGGTCAACAATCTTACCTATCTCATTTGTGTCCCACTTGTGTACCTCTCCAAAACTATTATCGAGCCAGCCATAACTTATCTCTCTTTAGCCTCCTTAATCTCTCTCTTTCCTGCTTTCTAGGGTTAAGTCTTGCTTATGTGATGCTTTCATAGCTTAATTCTAGATCAGTTGTGGCTCTATTCGTAACTTGGTATCAGAGCACTTTTCTCAGCACAATCTGGAATTTTTTCTTTGCTGCCTTGCCTTGCTCCTCCATCGCTGTTCCTACAGCTCCATTACCGTTTTGACAGCCCTGTTCCATCGCTGCCTCCTTCCACTCCTTCCTGCCCAGCGTTCCCCCTGTTTTGTCCCCTCTTTTCTTTGCTGCCCAACGCTCCTCCTCTTCCTTTCCATCGTTGTCCATGCCTTCCGACCTATCACTTTTGTCTGATATTTTTCCAGTTTGCAGCCATCTTCCACAGTTAGTTCCCTGACAGTCCAGCGCCCATCCTCATCCAAAAACTACCCAATCTCAGCTTGCCTATGCTACTTGGACAGGGCGTCCTGGTCCTCACTCCATTCGGTTACGTGTGCGTATTACAGGTCGAGAGTATATTGCTTTAGTTGATACTGGTAGCACTCATTCTTTTATTAGCAGTTATATCACTAGTCGAATCCGTGCTTCACCTGTTCCTGCTTCCCAGCCTCTCACAGTTGAGGTTGTCAGTTCTCATTCTTTTCCTAGTTCTCAGATGTTTCAGCGTTTACCATACCGCATTGGAGATATCTCTGGACAGGCAGATCTTTACATTATCCCTATGGAGCGTTATGATCTTATCCTTGGTGCTGATTGGTTTGCATCTCTTGGAGCCGTTACACTGGACTTGACACAGCAGACATTGACATTTGTACATGATGCAGTTACACACTCACTTGTGGGCATTGATTCTCAGGGAGACTTCCTGTTGATTACTGGGAAGCAGTTTATTCGCAGCCTGCCGAAGGCTCATTGTGTTGCCTTATTATGTGTTCAGCGGGCAGTACCAGTTCCTCCAGTTTCTACACCAGCAACTGTTCCTCAGGTGACTTCTGACTTATTACATCAGTATGCTTTTGTCTTTTCAGAACCTACGACGCTACCACCATTACGTGATGTGAACCATCATATTGATTTGCGTCCTAGTTCTGCTCCTCCCTCCCGTCCCCCTTATCGTATGTCTCAATCTGAGCGTGATGAGCTTGAGCTCCATATTACTGCCTTGTTAGATCAGGGTCTCATTGTTCCTAGTCACAGCCCTTTTGGTGCTTTTGTTCTCCTTATTAATAAGAAAGATGGTACCAAACGCCTTTGTATTGATTACCGTGCTTTAAATAAGTTGACTATTCGTAATCAGTACACATGGATGACCTCTTTGACCAGCTCGGTACCTCTAAAATCTTTTCCAAGATAGACCTTCGTTCTGGATATCACCAAATCAGGATGCACCCTTCTGACGAACATAAGACTGCTTTCCGTACTCATCTTGGTTTATATGAATTTTGTGTGCTTCCTTTTGGTGTTACTAATGGCCCACCTACGTTCCAGAATGTGATGACTAACGTCTTACGTCCGCTTCTTGGTCATTGTGTCTTGGTTTATTTTGATGATATTCTTATTTTTAGTCAGTCTCTTGCTGAGCATGTTGCCCATCTTTCCTCTGTCTTTCAGTTACTTGTACACCACCAGTTATTTGCTAAGCTGTCTAAATGTTCTTTTGCTGTTTCTGAGATCGAGTTTCTTGGTTTTCTTATTTGTAATGGTCACATTCGTCTGGACCCTCATAAGGTTCAGGCCATCCAGGATTGGCCTATACCTAGTGATATTCATCATGTTTGTATGTTTCTTGGGTTAGCCACTCACCTTCGTCGTCCAGTTCCTCATTTTGCCACTATCGCAGCTCCTCTTCATGCACTTTTGAAGAAGTCTAGTACTTTTCTGTGGACTCCTGATTGTCAGACAGCGTTTGATACTCTTCGTCGTGCTGTTGTTGATGCTGCCGTTATGTGTTTACCACAGTTTGATCAGAAGTTTCTTGTTGAGATTGATGCTAGTAATGTTGGTTTGGGTGCTTTACTTCGCCAGTCACAATGTATTATTGCTTATGAGTCGCGTCGTCTTCGCTCTTATGAGCAACGTTATTCTGTGCATGAGAAAGAGCTTCTTGCTATTATCTATGCTCTTAAGAAGTGGCGTCATTATCTGTATCGAGTCCCATTTGACATTATTACTGATCACCAGTCTTTACGTTATCTGTTTTCTCAACGTGACCTTAGATTTCGTTGGTTGCAGTTTTTACAGTCTTTTAATTTCTCCATATTGTATCATCCCGGTCGTGCTAACACTGCTGCTGATGCATTATCTCGTCTTCCAGCTTTGTTAAATACACTCGTTTCTACTATTCCTCCATGGTTTGATGCTCTACCTGCAGCATACCTTACATGTTCTGATTTTCGTGATGTTTATAGTTCTGCCCCACCTGTTTCGTCCAGTCCTCATCAGGTTTACTCCATTATTGACAATCGTCTTTATCATTATGATTCTCTTTGTATCCCTAGTTCTTTGGGTATCCGTTCCCAGTTGTTGTCGGATGCTCATTCCTCTCCTGTTGGGGGTCACTTTGGTTTTCAGAAGTCTTATGCTCGTCTCAAAGACCATTTCTATTGGCCCTCTCTTCGATCTGAGCTTGCTGTACTTATTCGTACCTGCCCTTTCTGTCTTCGTAATAAGTACTCCCGTTCTAAATATGCTAGTTTGCTCCAGAGTTGGCCTATTCCTCATCGCCAGTGGATTGATATATCTATGGACTTTATCCTTGGCCTTCCCCATACCCAGCGTGGTCACGATTCATGTATGGTGGTAGTTGACACGTTCTCGAAACAGGCACATTTTATCCCAGTTCACAGTACTATCACAGCAAAGCAGTGTGCACGTTTGTTCCTATCAGAGATTTTCCGCCTGCATGGATTTCCTCGTACTATCCTTTTTGATCGGGATAGTAAGTTTACATCTATATTCTGGACAGAGCTTATGCGTATTTTGGACGTTCAGCTTTTTATGGGTTCTACTTATCATTCTACTTCTGATGGGCAGTCTGAGGTCCTTAACAGGATCCTTGAGGATTATTTACGCCATTTTGTTACTCCTTCAGGGAAGGATTGGGAACAGCATTTATGTTTAGCAGAGTATAGCTATAATAGCTCTGTTAGTACCAGCACAGGTGTCTTTTCTTTTTTATTATCTCATGGCTATGCACCTCTTTTAGCTGGCATTCCTCTTCCTCCTGAGGATACACCTGTTACACTTGCATCTTTTCTATCAGGTGCTCGAGAGCTTATTATTCGGGCCAGTTCTCATTTACAGCATGTTCAGCAGCGTTATCAGACCTCAGTTGATCGTCACCGCCGCCATGTTGAGTTTCAGCTTGGAGATATGGTTTATCTGCGCTTACGGTTTGCACGTCATCATTTTGTCCAGGGCCATGCTTCTACTGAGAAGCTTGCACCACGTTATTATGGGCCTTATCGCATTGTGGAGGTTCATGGTCCAGTTACATATCGCTTACAGCTTCCTACTTCCACACGCGCCTGTGATGTATTCCATGTCAGTTTATTACGTGCTGCTATTGAGGATGACGCTCCTTGTGATGCTGAGTTTCCTACTGCTCCAGAGTTATTTCCATTTTTACCTGCTGCTATATTACAGGTCCGTCTATACCATAGTCGACGCCGTCGGTAGATTCAGTTTTTGGTCCAGTGGGATGGTCGTCCTATTGAGGAGGCCACATGGGAGCCTATTGATGTGTTTTATCATACACCATTACTTGCGGATCAGGCTCGTGCTCTTGCTGCACTTGTTGATTCCTCTACATCAAATGTTCCTCTAGCTGTTGATGCACCAGGGCTTGCTGCTACTTGATCCAGTTATCTTTTCGGCAGTTGGGTCTTTTTTTTGTGTCGGGGAGAGTTATGGACTCGGCTCATTACATTCGCCGCGTCCATTTACATTTACAGTTACTTTACTTTATGCATAAGCAGGCCTTGGGTCCTTCTTTATTCATTAGTGACATTCAGACTATATGGTTGGCCTTTGGCCTTATTATTCATTATTAGGCCATTTGGACATATTACTGGAGAGTGGGGACCTTCTTGGAGGGCGCACTATTATCCCTCCCAGTTGGGCCCTAGCCACTGGAAGCTTCCTTTTAGGGCTTCCTCTTGGCTATAACTAGGGAAACTGTGTCATTTGTCATTCAGGTGATGATATTGATCTCTCTCTTTAGCCTCCTTAATCTCTCTCTTTCCTGCTTTCTAGGGTTAAGTCTTGCTTATGTGATGCTTTCATAGCTTAATTCTAGATCAGCTGTGGCTCTATTCGTAACTCAAACCTAGTTTCAGAAAGTTTTATAAGCTCGTAAGAGCTCAACTTACGAAACAAGGCCAACAGTCCAGAACGAAAAGCAATAAATGTGACGATCTTATGTGTTGTTTGAAGAATAGGATCAACCCAATCCAAACTGCCCATGTCCTCAAACAATAGGTCAAGGTGAAAAGGATCTTGGAAAACTCTTCCTTCAACATACGATTGAAGGCATTATCCATGACAACCTATACAACACTTTGCAACCCCCACATTATCAATGACTTTCTTTAGGTGTTGATAAAGGTATTCTCCAATTTCAGTGAGGCCACTAGCATCCACACTACACGGAAAGTTGAGCCATAAACACTACTAGCCACAAACTCCATTCCTTTCCACAGATAGTACAGTCGAGACTCAAGCTGCCTTCCTTAGCACCTCTCTTCATACCGCTGCTTCCCTAGTTTTTCCATCTAAGCCCTATAAAGGCAGATGCACACGTTCCTCATCGCTACGGCCTCTACACCCCCCGTGGTATGATGTCGAATGTCGCTCTCTCCATCACCTTGTCAACCATGCCCGTACTCATGATCCTCACCTCCTCCGCTCCGCCAGACGCTCGTCATCGCACACTCCGCCGGAAAAAGCGTGCCTATGATGACTCTGAAGGAAAGCGTCTTGTTGACCTTCTCTTCAGTTCCTCTTCAGGCGCCTTTTGGCATGAATTTATCCCTCGTGCTCCACCACCTCTCCTAGATGACCTCCGCATATGGACCGACTACGCTACCAGCCTATATACCATACCCACGGACACACCCATCTCTATCTCTCCACGCCCTTCAGAGTTCACCTTCTTCACCTCTGACATGGTACTTGCGACCATCAAGAGAATGAAGTCCCATAAGGCAAGAGATATTGAAGACCTCGAATCTGAACTCCTAACCCATGCTTCCGACCTCCTTGCTCCCACACTAGCTACTCTCCTCAATTCCGCGTTGTTTCTGGCTTCCCTTCATCCTGGTGCACAACATCATCCATCCTATTCATAAAAATGGTGATCCCATGATTCCTGGTAATTACCGCACCATCATGATTGGGCATGCTCTCACGAAGCTCTATGGCACCATACTCCAGTCTGCAGTGAGATCAGAGGTGGAAAACAGGAGATTACATGCATTGGGACAGACAAGTTTTAGATCTCATTATTCTACCACTGACCATATCTTCACACTCCGAGCTTTGATTGAGGAAGCTAAGTACTGGGAAGAGAGGGTTTATTGTTGTTTTATGGACTTCAAGAAAGCCTTTGATTCTGTACCACGCTCCCTACTCATTCACAGACTTCGTGACCTTGGTTTCTCCACAAATATTGTTCTAGCAGTGATGGCTCTTTATGAGAAGGTCTTGGGATGTTTCCGACATGACAGTGGCCTATCTGATCACATTTGGAGCACCATTGGGGTGAAACAGGGATGTTCTCTTTCACCGGTTCTCTTTGGATTGTACATGATGAGTTAGAGTGAGTCATCTCACAGTGTGGCGGGGATGGATGTAGACTTGGCACCATTCTGATTGTTATTCTCTTCTATGCGGATGATGTGGTACTAGTATCCCCGACCAGAGAGGGATTACAGAGGCAGCTGAATTGTTTACAAGGATTTTGTACCAGATGGGGATTGGGGGTGAACACTGCGAAGACCAAGGTTATGGTCTTCAACGCTTCTCGACCTTTCATGCAGTGCCAGGAGCTCACCCTAGATGGACAGGCCTTAGAGGTAGTTTCCTCTAACACTTATTTGGAGATACTCTTTTCTGGTCCTACCTTCAGCATGCGAGAGGCTGCCACCACCCGGCTTGGGAAGGGGCACTCCTCTCTTGTTCAGCTTGAGCGGTTCTGCTTCAGGAAGCTCATCCGAGATGCTCGCAGTAAGTGTAGACTTTTTGATACCATTGTCACCCCCAGTGCCATGCATGCAGCAGAGACATGGTGTACTTGTCTCTCTTCATCACACTGGGCCAGCATTTCACGAATACAGACCACCATGTTAGCTCGTATGATTCGGGCGAAGCCCTCGGTTCCACATGAGATCCTTCTTGCAGAGTTTGTCGTTCCACCCATTCAGATAGATGCCGCTTTACAGCTTATCGCATATATTCAGAGAGTCCAGGCTCTACCCGATGCAGATATGCAGATACGAGATATACACATACAGCACTTGTTTCCTCACACTCACTTCATGACCAGGGCTATCGACTGTTGTGGCGACTGTCGTGGTTCTCCCAGGCATCCCATTTCCTCCGAGTCATTTGGTATCTCCATTACAGAGGTCCCCTCAGGTACTCATCAGTAGACCAGGCGCGTCTTATATCGGGCATATCTCGATCGTACTAGGAGGCGACAGCGTGGGGTTAAATCCAACTATTACTAGACTCACTTTATTGAGCTTGACATAGTAGGGTTCCCAATTTTGCCACACTATTTGGACTCAGGGTTATCATACTGCTTCATATTTACATTGGGACAGCTCCGCGTATCATCACATCAATTGGCTATTGAGACTGGGAGATTCCAGGGTATCCCGAGAGAGGAGTGGATTTGTCACTTATGCTCCTTGGATGAGGTGGAGTCAGAGGAGCACTTTATCTTTAGGTGCCCGACATATTACGAGATCAGAGGGAGATACCACTATTTGTTCCATGACACACCTATCACCCTACGATCCCTCCTAGCCTATGAGGACTCCCGATGCGTTGCACTCATGATACGAGAGATGTTTATATTGCGACAGGACATGTGTCAGACAGCCCAGCAGAGTCATGTTTCTCAGCCTCAGAGCACTTCTTTCTTCTCCAGGAGGAGAGGACGAGACCTAGTATTTGATGATGATGATGATGATGGGGATGATGACTTACCTGCCCATAGAGATCGGAGACAGTGTCCCACACATAGCCATGTTGCAGCACGAGCTACTCGACTTATCACGAGGAGACTTCTTCACCCTCCTAGACGACGTTAGCGACCACCAATGGCCCTCCATGCGGCCCGTATTACATCCTTTTATAGCATCAGCAGGACAGGATTGGATGATAGTGTCATACCCCACTCATGACTTTTAGCAGTATACATGCTCCCACATGTTTCATATATCATCACATCTATTTCAGTTCATAGCTTTAGATTTGTTATTTCTGTTATCGTTTTGGAGACGTTTCATACACTCCCATTGTTACCACAAACTTGACATGTACATTTACTAGTCTTATATGCCTTTTGGCATGGAAAAGACATTAATAAAGCTTTCTCTCTCCCTCTCTCTCTCTCTCTCTCTCTCTCTCTCTCTCACATCCTCATCGCTGCTCCTCCTCCATCGCTGCTCCATGGAGATCTGAGCTCCCCTCCCCCCTCCTCCATCGCCCCCCCCTCCACCTCTATGGCAAGAAAAACTACAACCCTTACAAGCTCCAAAAAGTAAAGAATCTATAGCCTACCCGCAGCTCCACCTACTGCCCTACCCGCAGCTCCACCTGCTGCCGCTCCACTTGTTGCCGCCTTACCCGCCGCTCCGTCTGCTGCTCCACCTGCTGCCACCCCACCTGCTCCATATTCTGCTCCACCTGCTGCCCAACCTCCTGCTGGCCAACTTGTCGCCCACCCTCCTACTGTTGCGCAACACCCCCCCTCTCTCTCTCTTCACGCCTCCCACTCTGGCCCTCCTTCACCCCCTGTCCCCTCCACTCCCATCTCTACCATCGCAGATCCAGACACGCCCTTCTTATCTCATGCCGACTACACTAGCTCCAAATCTTTTGAAAATTTCCTAGCCTACCAACTGAAAGAACTGACAGCAGACGTCCAAGCCTTGAAATTGGAAGTCATCCACTTACGTACAGAGAGCCAACAGCTTCAGACAGAGATGGATAACAAACATGTTTCCCAGCCGCAAAAAGAGACAATGACAAAGCTACAAGATCTGGAACAGCAGCTGAGTCAACACAAAGAATCGACCAATCATGGGCTTCCATCCTCACTAAGGACAAAAGTACAAGCCCACCTTGGACAGCCGATGGCGGAAGTAAGTCTGCCCCCTTCTCATCATTCATTTCCACTACTCTTACGGAAGAAAAACTTCGAGATTCCAAGGCTCTCAATATCAGGGTACGAGGCATCGCTGACACCCAAAACGCCATAGAAGAAGCAAAAAGATTTTTATGTACTACCCTAGGACATAATGCAAGTGGTTTGTATACAGCATGGCGCACTAAGAAGGACACCACTACTTTGATCCTCCGCTTTATGTCACATACGTATCGTAAAGAAACCTGGCAACAAAGAGCCAAATTGAAAGGCACCAAAATCTTCATGGATGATGACCTTACCTATATCCAAGTTGAAGAAAGACATCAAGCATTCCAAACCGCCAAAGCTACCTGAAGAAGAGTGATCTATCGAGATGGAGCTGTTCGGTACCTCGATGGTACTGCATCCGGAAACAGCCTATAGGAAATTGGGGTACCCGGGCATGGGCGCATCCCGGGACCCCTTCCACACCACCTACATCTAGGAATATGGAATTGTAATGGCATACACTTATCATCCACGGCCGGAGATCTTTCCGATTTCATCACAGACAAAGACATACTTTTTTTTATGAGACACACGAGAGCCCCGGCCGACCACTTTCACTTTCTTCACCTCAGACATGGTCCTAACGGCCATCAATAGACTGAAAACCCGTCGCACCCGCGATATTGATGACCTCGAATCCGAACTCCTTATCCATGTTGCAGACACACTATCACCTACCCTAGCCACTTTGCTCAATTATCCATCCCATTCACAAAACTGGTGACCCCATGGACCCTGGTAATTATCGCACCATTATGGTTGGGCATATCATTGCTAAGCTATATGGCACCATCCTCCAATCAGCAGTCAGCTCTGAGGCAGAATCTGGAAGATTACATGCTGGGCCAGGCGGGTTTCAGAGCACACTACTCCACCACAGATCACGTCTTCACCCTTCGGACCATTATCGAAGAGGCCAGACACAGGAAAGAGCGGATCTACTGTTGTTTTGTTGACTTCAGGAAAGTCTTCGACTCTGTTCCACTATCCCTTCTCATATAGCGGCTACGTGATCTTGGATTTTCTACTGACACAATCTTGGCAGTGATAGCACTCTACGAGAGAGTCCTTGGCTGTTTTCGGAGTGACATCAGCATCTCAGATCACATTTGGAGTACCATTGGCGTGAAACAGGGTTGTTCTCTATCTCCAACCATGTTTGGGCTATATATCGATGAGCTTGAGAGAGTCATTGGTGGTATCTTGATTGCCATACTTTTATATGCTGATGACGTGGTTTTCCTATCTCCTACCAAAGAGGGATTACAGCGACAGTTCGACAGTCTTCATGCCTTCTGCAATAGATGGATGTTAACATATTGAAAACCAAAGTTATGGTTTTCAACACATCGAGAGCTTTTATGCAGCGCCAGACACTCATCTTTGATAGGCAGCCCTTGGAGGTTGTATCTTCTTACACTTACCTTGGCGTACTTTTTACAAGCCCTATATTTGGTATGCGACAGGCAGCTTCTGCCAGGCTTGGGAAGGTGCACGCCTCCCTTGTCAAGCTAGAGCATTTATGTTTCAGACGATTTATTCGGGATGCCCCGAGTAAATGTCAGCTTTTTGATATTCTCGTCACCCCCACCGCCCAATATGCAGCAGAGGTATGGTGTACGAGTCTTACATCATCTGATTGGGCCAGTATTTCATGACTGTAGGTTCTCATGCTATCTCGGATGATATGGGCTAAGCCGTCTGCCCCACATCAGATTATACTGACAGAGTTCGCGGTTCCACCCATACAGTTGTCCGCCATCTTCCAGCTTATCCTGTATATTCAGCGTATCATGATGCTACCCACAGATGAGCAGAGATACATACAGACGGCACTTGCCTCATCATGACACCTTCATGACTAGGGGCATTGACTATCATGGTTCTCTCAGGCCTCCCAGATACTAGACACACTTGGCATATCCATCACAGATCTTCCATCGGGCACCCATGAGTATATCAAATGCTTTCTTTATAGAGCATATCATAGAGGGACATGACACGGACCGCTCAAGGTCAAACACGACTATTATAGGACACACTTCCTGGAGCTAGACACAGGGGGACTTCCGGTTTTGCCTTGCTATCTCACCTCAGGACTATCTCATGGGCTTCGATTTTTATTGGGCCAGTTATGATTATCTTCACACCAGTTAGCTATTGAGACTGGACGCTTCCAGGGCACCCCACAGGAGGAGCGGATTTGCCAGTTGCGCTCATTATCTATGGTCGAGTCAGAGAAGCATTTCTTATTCACATGTCCAGTTTACTACGAGATCAGAGGACGATATCATTGCCTTTTTCGTCAAACACCAGCTACACTACGGTCCCTTATCTCATACGAGGACCCCCGTTGTGTGGCACTTATGATACGTGAATGTCCCTCCTGCGACAGGACCCATGCCAATCAGCTCAGCATGCTTATCCAGGCACACAGTCTCAGATTACATCCTTCTTCTCACGAAGGAGACCACGTCCTGATACAGACATGACTGACAGTAATTACGATGACATTCCCAGGACGAAGAGACGATGCACCACCCAGCCTCAGGCAACCATGAGAGTTACACGTCCCACCAGACCTCCTACACAAAGACACACTACACATGGTCAATAGACGACGCCAGCGAGCCCCAGTGCTTCCCGATGTTACAGCTCGCATTACATCCTTCTACAGCACCAGCACAGACCTGACATCTAGACATGGACACACTTGACTTTCATGCACAGGCTTTCTCAATTATCTACTTAGCTTAGTTTGTACTAGACGTTATCTTTATTACAGCTTTGGAGACGCTTTAGAGGCTCTCATGGTTACCACATACTTGACAGTACTTTTTGTCTTCTATGCCTTTTGGCATGGAAAAGACATTAATAAATCTCTCTCTCTCTCTCTCTCTCTCTCTCTCTCTCTCTCTCTCTCTCTCTCTCTCTCTCTGACCCCTGTCCATTCCTGTCCACACCCAGGTCTGACCCCTGGCCTCTACCAAACGTGATGGGGCCACTTCACCCCCCCTCTTCCCATGCTTTTCTTGACCAGGCTTCTGATGGCCAGTCAGCCATCGCTGGCTCTTTCCCTTCGTTTGCCGGTCTGTCTTTCTCATCACCTCATTCTCCATTGCAAGACATTGCCAATACGCCGGTTCCAATATTATCTCAACAAATTCCTGCCTTGCTTATCATATCCCTGTTGAACAATTACAACCTAGCAACTTATCCGACTTTGAATCTCTCAACAGCTACTTACAACACCAGTTCAAAGAAGTGTTTCAATTTATCAGAAAATTGCAGCTACAAAATCAAACACTTCATGGAGAACTTACCAAGGTCAGTCTTCAAAATAAGGATTTGCAAAGCAATATCGACATGACGAAAGAGAAAGGGATACAGGATACTCATTCATAGCAAGATGTGGAAAGTAGAATCTCATCTTTGGCAAAGGAATTGGAAGACACTCATACTTGGGCTTCATGTCTTAAGCAAGTTGGTAATTCCCCTAACCAAGTTCAGCCTTCGTTACTGAATTCTACCTTAGAGAATGTTTTTACAGAACAAGAGAGAAGAGCCAAGAAGACTCTTAATATACGAGTTAGGGGAATCCCTAATGGAATTCGAGCCAAGCTCAAAGGATCTTTTATTTTTATGGATGAAGATCTAACACACACACACAATGGCAAGCGAGGAAATTGGTCATTCAGGAGGCCAATGCTAGAAATCAAAGAGTGGTCTTTATTGAAGGCAAGCCTAAATTCTACGATAAGATTTCACAATAGGAAATCGGAGATCCCAGGCAC
This sequence comes from Diphasiastrum complanatum, assembly GCA_029204225.1. NCBI lineage: Eukaryota > Viridiplantae > Streptophyta > Lycopodiopsida > Lycopodiales > Lycopodiaceae > Diphasiastrum > Diphasiastrum complanatum. The sequence continues at coordinate 36,321,463 of CM055096.1, read as the reverse complement.
AACAACCCGAGATCCCCTCAGCCATTACAAATTGGTTTTTGGAATTGTACCGGTGTGCTTTCATCTTCTTCGGCATGGGATTTTCACTCCTTTTTACAAAAATGTGATATTTTGCTCTTAGCGGAGACTCATGAATCACTGTATCGACCTCTTCCAGCTATTCAGGATTACTCATGGTATTCAGCGTACAGGCCTTTCGTAAGAGGAAAAACCACACGTGGCTCTGGTGGTGTTGCATATCTTACCAAGGAAGTTTTTCGTACTCATTTTAAGCTACTCAAAAGTGATCCATTTCCGCAATCTATTTGGTTACAGTTTTTTGGTCACTTCTTAGGGCTACCTCAAGATCTCTTTATAGCAATTTGTTATTTTGCACCTCAGACATCAACTTTTGCAGATTATGGTGGTGACCCCTTCCAGGCTCTTTCCGATGATATAGCCAGCTTTGCACAGCAGGGCCTTATTTTAGTAGCAGGCGAATTTAATGCTCGCACCAACACCCAGCAGAAAGAGTTTCATGCAGATAGTGATTTCTTACATATTTTGGTTTTGGATGTGGGTTTGGATAGGACCTCTCATGATGCAAATACCCCAGCTACACATTTGGAAAACAGTTGATTGGACTTGCAGAAGCTCACTCTTTAGCCATTTTGAATGGCCTTTCTCGATGGCCATCATCATCAGTTTTTACCTGCCCTCCGCACGGTGGTGGACACAGCGTTGTTGACTACTTCATTGGCTCACCAGCCTTAATCCTGTTTCTTCATACTTTTCGTATTATGCACCCTACCATCTCTGATCACTCTCTATTGCTCCTATCTCTTGGCCATGCTACTCTTGGTACTGTTACGACTCTGCATTCCACACATCGCCATCGTCCTTCTTTCTCTCCAATTGGTCTTCCTACTTACACTTCCTCTCTGGCCACAATGCTCGCCGATTTCCCCTTCTCATCTTCAGTAGACCAACAAGCCGCCTTTTCATCTCAGTCGCTTCTTTGTTCAGCCAATACTGCATATCCTCCAAAAAAATTTCATCTCATAAATGCACTTACAATAGATGGTATGATTATGAGTGCCTCTCTCTACACAAGCAGGTTGTTCACGCTCAATATCATTCTCCCGACAACTTAGCATCTAAACAAAGAGAATACCATAGAATGACTTTGCGGAAGAGGTCCACGTACTTTCAGTCTTTGGTGCAAAAACTCATCGATTCCTTGGACTCATCTTCTTCCACCTTCTTTTGGAAGATGTTCTCTAAAAACTCATGTATGCCAACTCCTATTGCCATTGAATCTTGGATTGACTATGCCGCAAAACTTTATACAATTGACTCTCCTTCCATCTCTCTCTCAGCATGACCATCAGAATTCACCCTTTTCACTCCGTCCATGATTGAAAACGCCATCAAAAATGGCCAAAACCATAAAGCCATTGATGTTGACTCTCCAAGTACGGACTTTCTAAAACCTATCGCCCATATTGTTGCTCCATACATCTCCTACGTTTTTAACCAATCTGTTATTTTTGGCCTTCCCACACCTTGGTGCACTAACCTTTTGCACCCTATACTTAAGGCTGGTGATCCTCTGCATGTAGACAACTATCGTACTATTATGATCAGCCACTAAGCTCTATGGTTCGGTTATGCAGTCTATCATCAGCACTCACACAGAGACAGAGGAGTCATATGCTATGGGACAGGCAGGTTTTAGAGCAGGCTACTCCACAACAGACCAGATATTCATACTGAGATGTATCATTGAGGCAGCGAAGTTCAGAAAACAGAGAGTCTATTGCTGCTTTGTGGACTTCCGCAAAGCATTTGATTCAGTTCCGCGAGACTTGCTGCTCCAGCGTCTGGCATCCCTTGGATTCTCACAGGAGATCATTGCTGCTATCATCACATTATATGAGAGAGTTTTGGCCAGATTTCGTGATGGAGATGGATGGTCTTCATATATTCATAGTACGGTCGGAGTAAAGCAGGGATGTCCTTTATCACCCACCCTTTTTGCTTTATACATTGACGACCTTGAGCGGATCATTCGGGAAGAAGGTGGGGATGGCTGTCCTCTAGCAGATATTGTTATCCCTATCCTTCTTTATGCAAATGATGTGGTTTTACTATCTAGTTCAGCTACAGGACTTCAGCGACATCTGGATGCCTTGTATACTTCTATCAGATATGGGGGCTAATGGTGAACATTGGTAAGACTAAGGTTATGGTGTTTAACACAGCATATGAGAGACACTATGTCCTATTTTGATGGACAGCCTCTAGAGATAGTGGCGTCTTACACATACCTGCGTGTTCTCTTTTCTGGCCCATTGCTTTCGTTTAGACCCAGCTGCATTGGCTAGGCTCCGCAAGGGGCGCTCTGCTCTTGTTCAGATGGAGAGGTTTTCCTCTACTTATTATGTGCATGACCCAGACACACGATGTCGCCTCTTTTCTTCGACTGTTTCTCCAGTGGCACTGTTACGAGCTCGTAACCAGTGCCGAACCCTAGAGAACACAGATAGGTCAGATACCACAGTCAGGGTCGTGTCCAGCGTACATGACCAACAGGGCAAGACAGTGTGAGTAGTGTGCCCCAGCACGGTCCATAGCCATGGCGGGCCTAACACAGCCTAGGGACCCTGTCAGCAGGATAGGGCCCCCAGTTGGGTCCCGACGTGCAGTCGGCCACGTCAGTGCCACGTGGCCGACACTTGGCAGTAGCATGCTACCAGTCCTCACACTGGGCTAGGAGGGGCTTACTCTATATCAGGGAGTAGGCAAGGTTGGGTGGATCAATGAGTGTTTGCCCTACTGTGGTGTTAGGATCTATTACACTGGTATCAGAGCCATCTCCATCCTAGGGAGTTCAGGAGCAACAGTAGAGAAAGCTATCAGAAGATAGGAAAGATCTGGGAGATTCTCAGAAAAGAATAGAGGAGGAAAATCGCTGTAGGATCAGCTTTCTAATCCTCCAATTTGCTGGATTTCTCAGTAGTTTGGAAGCATATCTTTTACAATAGCTTCAGCGCTGAAAAATCAGTTTCCCTCTCTGATTTTCGAGTGTAGATCACTATGATCTGAGCGGAAATTCAAGAGGAAGGGAAGAGCAGGTCCATCGCTGTATAGTCAGCCCTCAAATCTGAGTTTCGTATGAAGTTCTGAGTAGATTAGAAGGAGTTCTGATCTGAAATATTGTAGCAGGGCCAGCGCTGGACAGTAGGGTAGAAATCTCAGAATTTAACCCTATTTTTCAGAAGTTTTTCAGGAGTCTGAGTTTCAGACTTGCTTGCTACAGACCAGCGACCTACAGGCTGAGAGTAAATCAGAGAATCAAGGTGATTTCAGAGCTGTAAATTGGACAAATCGGGCCAGACAGGTTGCTGACCAACCAGCGAGGGCAGGGACTTCAAAAATTCCGGATTTCTTTTTGTAAACTTCCGGTTTTTACTCGGTTTGTTGGAGCCCCACACCTCAAATCAGATTAGTCAGCTACTCAACTCAAGAACCGGGAAATTTGGCACCGTTTTGAAGCTTCAAACTGGCATTTTCCGGGACAGCAGGTCTGAAATCTTGGGGAAAAGAGCTGAAAGGGTTCCTCTTCATAATCTCTTTGCAAGTACAGTCCTCAGAAACAGCTAAGTCATCTTTCCTTTCCCTTGTACAGTTGTAAATTAGTCTTTTAGACTTTTTTCCTTCAGAAGTTAAGGTAGCTCTCTTTCAGTTTCGAAGATGACCACTCCTCAGGGACCTGATCAACCCCAGGAGAGAGGCTTCGACGAACTTGAAACAGAAGCCTTGGCTTACAGAAAAGGGAAGGAACCCATGGAAGTAGAAGAACAGGAACAGTTCGCCGAAGAACTCGACGAACTGGTTACCAAGGAGCTGGCATTAGCCAATTTCAAGTCCAGTGTGGACGACTCGTTCGCTGAACTCAAAAACTTGATTTTGAGCTCCGCGAAAGGAAGCCTTCCCTCCACTTCTCAGTTATCCCCTTCTCCACTTCCATCAGTTTCGGGTGAGACTTTACGGTCTCACCCCAGTGTTTTTAAAGATTTAAAGCCTCCTACTTTTAATGGGGAAGAGAAGGATAGAAATGCAGATATTCTACAAACCTTCCTCAGCAAATGGAAGAACATTCATGCTCTTAAACAGACCCCTGACCATTTGCAAGCAATTGAGGCCAGTCTTTCTTTAGGGCCTATGGCCTATAAGTGGTGGTTAAATCTCCAGGAGACTGGGCAGACTCCCCGGTCATGGAAAGCTTTTGAAGAAGCTTTCCTAAGAGAATTTCTACCAGAGAATGAACTTGATAGAGCCTGGGAAGCCTGGGAAAGAACAGTAATGGACAAGTCCCTCATCCAATATATCTCGCAGTATCGAGAGGCAATTTTAAAGATTAAAAATATGGATGACTATCAAAAAATCAGGGGATTTGTCCGTGGCCTCAAAGATGAATATAAAGTAGAGGTCCAGAGAAACTCGCCTACTACCCTTGAGCAAGCTCTCAGATATGCTCAAATCTATGATGATTCAGTGGGTAGGAAGAGAGCGAGACAGCAACCACTTTCTGAGCAGCTTCCTCAGAAAGACTTTCAATTTAAAAAGAAATTTTTAAAAAGAAAGAAAGAAGATAAATTTAAAGGTGAAGCTCCTCAGAAACGCCCTTCACACATACAGCCCTTAAAACCAGATGATTTTGAGAAAGCCAAACAAGAACGTTTGTGCTTTGTGTGTATGGGCAAGGGACACACAGTCAGACAGTGTCCCAAGGGGCCTTTCACTAAAAAAGATAAAAAACAAGTTCATCTTGTTCAGACTGTATGTTTCCCCAGTGACTCGGCAGCTTCCGAGATCAAAGTGTATCATGAAGATCATGAACACTGTTGCCAGCTGACCTCTGCAATGCTAGCGAGACCCTTCAGCTTTGGGCCGCATGACCTAGTACTTATGCATGGGAAAGTTGGTAACCAGTCAGTAAGAGTCATGGTTGATGATGGGGCAACCCATAATTTCATCAACCACACCCTGGTTAAAAAGCTTAAACTACCAGAAGTACCTAGTCAGCATAGGTACATAGTTTCATTAGCTAAGGGTGAAGATAAAAAAATATGGGAAACTATGGTAAGTAAGTTAAATCTTGGTATTCAGGGGTACCAAGATCAAATAAACTTTCAGATAATGCACCTGGATCGAACAGACATTGTTCTCGGGAGAGATTGGCTCTACAGTTTAGGACCTTCCCTCCACAGAAACTATCAGGAGAACACCCTCAGCTTTCAGCATAAAGGCCGAGAGATCCAGTTGCATGGGGAGCATGATGTTCCCAACAGCCCTATGGTCTGCAGTTCAGAGCTCTGTCAGCTAATCGGAGACGAAGACCATCAGCTATTCTTATGTGACTTTCAGTTTATTCCTGAAGTTTCTATTTCCAGTTCTATTCAGCAGAAAATCAGTAAATTAGAAACTTTATTGTCTAAATTTAAAGATGTTTTTCCTGAAGATTTGCCACATGGTTTACCACCTAGCAGAGAGGTAGATCATGTAATAAACCTAGTAGCAGGTACAGCACCTGTTTCTAAACCTCCGTATCGGGTCAGCCGAACAGAGGATGAAGAAATAACTAGGCAGTTAACAGACTATCTTGGGAAAGGCCAAATTCAGACCAGTAGTTCACCATTGGCCTCACCAGTCCTATTGGTGAAAAAGAAAGAGGGGTCTATGCGTCTTTGCGTAGATTACAGAGCCCTCAATAAAGTCACAATTAAGAATAAATACCCTATGCCTCGGGCAGACGAGTTGTTTAATCAACTCGACGGGGCTAAGTTTTTCAGCAAAATAGATCTCAGATCGGGATATCATCAAGTCCGTATAAAATCGGAAGATGTCTCGAAAACAGCTTTTAGGACTCATCACGGTCATTATGAGTTTAAGGTGATGCCATTTGGTCTCACAAATGCTCCAGCTACCTTTATGACCTTGATGAACAGTGTCCTCAGACCATACTTGGGTAAGTTTGTAGTCGTATTTTTAGATGACATCCTCGTCTACAGCAAAACGAGGAAGGAGCATCTAAAACACCTCAGAAAGGTGTTTCGACTGCTCAGAAAGCATAGGCTTTATGCTAAACAATCCAAGTGTGAATTCTTCGTTGAAGAAGTAGCATATTTGGGTCACATTATCTCTTCAGATGGGATTAAGATGGACCCAAATAAGGTTAAAGCCATACTCAGTTGGCTGAGACCTCAGAATATTTTGGAACTTCAAATCTTTCTTGGTCTGGCGGGATATTACAGACGATTTGTCAAGGAATATGCTCAGATAGTAGTCCCTATGACAAATCTCCTTAAGGGGAAGGGAAAGGAGTTCATTTGGGAGTCCGCACAACAGGAGAGCTTTGATGCTCTCAAAACAGCCTTAGCTACAGCACCAGTTTTAAAAGTCGTCGACCCCAATCAGTCATTTGTGGTCGAAACAGATGCTAGCGACTTTGCAGTAGGTGCTGTGCTAACTCAGGGTGGACGACCAGTTGCGTTCGAGAGTAAAAAACTCGAGCCAGCACAGACTAGGTATAGTGCCTATGAAAAGGAACTCTTTTCTATAGTCCATGCCCTTAAGACTTGGAGGCATTATTTGTATGGTGCCAACTTTGAGGTCCTGACAGACCATGAGAGTCTCAGATACCTTTGCAATCAACCTGAGCTTAGAGGTCGGAAAGCTCGTTGGGCAGAGTTGATGCAAGAGTTTGACATGTCTATCAGATATAGGCGTGGAAAATTCAATACAGTAGCAGATGCCCTTAGCAGAATGCCTATGATAAACGAGCTGAGTTTTACTCAGATTCGTAATGAGTTACTCGAGTCCTTGAGAGGGAAATGCCAGCATGATGCATTCTTCTCTATTATCTGGAATTCAGTCCAGAACAGACAGTTACAGACTCCAGAACCAGTTCCCGGGGCTGGTGCCAGTTCATCCAAGAATACGGCAGCTTCCGTTGAGGATGATGATGAGTCCGAGTATACGTCGTCAGATGACGTTGAGGATTCTGAGCCTGTATTACCCAAGCAAACCCCAGTGGTTGAGGGTCAGTTGACTCAAGGATTCAAATGGAAACAGTATTCCATTCAGGATGAGTACTTGCTCTATAGAGATAGAGTATGTGTCCCCAATTCAGAGGATTATAGGCAGCAGGTCCTATATGAATGTCATGACAATCCTAGCGCGGGACACTCAGGCATACAGAAGACCTATGAGCTTCTTCGTAGGCAATTTTTCTGGCCCAGTATGAAAAAGGACGTCCACCAGTATGTAACCAGTTGCCAGAAATGTCAAGTAAATAAAGCAGAGCGTTTAAAGGCAGGAGGGTTGTTGCATCCCTTAGAAATACCAGCTGGTAAATGGGAGAGTATCTCCATGGATTTTATAGTAGGCCTGCCTAAAACCCAAAAGGGTAATGACGCTATATGGGTCACAGTTGACCGTCTGACCAAAATGGCTCATTTTATTCCGACCAAAACAACCGTTAGAGCTCCAGAGTTAGCGAGGTTGTTTGTAGACGGGCTATTTAAATTGTACGGTCTACCTTCCGGCATAGTCAGCGACCGGGACAGTAAGTTTACTGGAAATTTTTGGAAGGCAGTATTCCATCATCTCCATACTAAACTTAATATGAGTACCACTGACCATCCACAGACGGACGGTCAAACAGAAAGGGTAAATCAAGTGCTGGAGGATATGCTTCGTGCATACGTCAGCAAGAGGCAGACTAATTGGGAGGAGTATCTCTCAATATTAGAGTTTGCTTACAACAGTACCAAACATTCAGCTACGGGATACAGCCCATTTATGCTGATGTACGGTTTTCAGCCACGCTCACCCACAGCTGTAGGGTTTAAACAAGAAAAAGTTGAAGCAGCCAGAAACTTTTTAGAAGACCTAAACCAGATGATAGAACATGCTAAGCGTAGCATTAGACAATCCCAGGATCGAGCCAGGCATTATGCAGATCCACACAGACGGGATGTGCAGTTCTCCACTGGTGAGAAAGTCTACTTGAGAGTCCCAGTTGACTCTAAAACCCTCAAATCAGGAGTGTGTGCTAAGTTGTCTCCAAGGTATTGTGGTCCCTTTACCATCAGTAGGAGACTAGGCGAGGTCACCTATGAACTAGAACTCCCACACAGCAGTAAGGTTTTTCCAGTCTTTCATGTAAGTCAGTTACGAAAAGCCTTAACCAGATCAGACAATCTGGTAGGGGACAGTGTTCTAGTTCTCCCATTGGATCCTCAACAACCTCCACATGAACCAGAGGAAATTCTTGATAGTAGAGAGACGCAGACTCGTCATACTCTATACCGAGAATATCTGGTTAAGTGGAATGATCAGCCTGTTGAGAATGCCACTTGGGAAAGAGGCAGCGTCCTTCGCAAGATTTTTCCAGACTTTGTCTTAGAGGACCAAGACGGTTCTTAAGGGGGAGGGAGTGTTACGAGCTCGTAACCAGTGCCGAACCCTAGAGAACACAGATAGGTCAGATACCACAGTCAGGGTCGTGTCCAGCGTACATGACCAACAGGGCAAGACAGTGTGAGTAGTGTGCCCCAGCACGGTCCATAGCCATGGCGGGCCTAACACAGCCTAGGGACCCTGTCAGCAGGATAGGGCCCCCAGTTGGGTCCCGACGTGCAGTCGGCCACGTCAGTGCCACGTGGCCGACACTTGGCAGTAGCATGCTACCAGTCCTCACACTGGGCTAGGAGGGGCTTACTCTATATCAGGGAGTAGGCAAGGTTGGGTGGATCAATGAGTGTTTGCCCTACTGTGGTGTTAGGATCTATTACAGGCACTATACTCAGCAGAGACATGGTGCCCAGGTTTATCTAGAGACACTCGGAGTGATATCTCGCGTTTGCAGATTCACATGCTTAGCCGGATGATTCAGGCCAAGCAGTCCGTTCCTCATGAGATTATTCTGGTGGAGTTTGCTTCTCCTTGTCAAGGCTATTTTCAGGATTATCACATTCATTCACAGAATCTCAGAGCTTGATTCCTCCAGATACGGTGGTAGCGGATTTTACATCTTCTCGCACTTTGGCTGGGCAGCGGGCTAAGTCTTCATGGTTTCAGTATGCTTCGGACTTTCTACATAGCTGGGGATTATCTATGTCTGACCTCCCCAATGGGACTCATGCGTTCATTCGCAGACAGATCTACAGAGCATACATACATATGGTTTCGTCTCACCGTGATCCTTCACAGGTTAAGCTTCAGTTCTACCACATTCACTTTCTTCACTTAGATGCTTCAGGGCTTCCCGTTAGACCGAGTTATCTCTCTCAGCCATTGTCTTTTGGCCTGCGCTACCGCATAGGCCAGCTTTGGGTCTCTTCTCATCAGTTCGCTATTGAGACCGGCAGATACACAGACATGCCACGACCATTACAGATCTGTCGGTGCTATACATTACAGGAGGTTGAGAATGAGTTTCACTTTATTTTCTTATGTCCAGCTTACTATGAGATCAGAGACAGATACCACTGTCTCTATCGAGACACTCCACTCACGCTTGGTTCTTTCTGTGTACAGGACTATCATCTTCACACTGGTCCAGCATTTCACGCTTACAAACCACCATGTTAGCTGGCATGATCCAAGCGAAGCCCTCGATTCCACATGAGATCATCCTTGCGGAGTTTGCCACCCCCCCTATGCAGATTGAGGCAGCCTTCCAGCTTAACACATACATCCAGAGAGTTCAAGCACTTCCTAACACAGAGCAGCGATATACGTGGCTTGCACCTATCATGGTTCTCTCAAGCATCACACTTCCTCATAGACGCATTTGGTATCACTATCATTGATCTCCCTTAGGGTACACACCAATACATTAGATGTTTTTTATATAGAGCATATCTCGACCGTATTTGGCGACACCAGCTGGGGGTTAAGCCTAATTACTACCGGACTCACTTTCTGGAGCAGGATGCCACTGGTCTTCCAGTTTTACCTCGCTTTTTGTCCTCTCTGGACTATCACACGATCTCCGTTTCACTTTGGGACAGTTCAGAGTCTCCTCACATCAGTTGGCTATTGAGACAAGCATATTCCAGGGTACACCACGAGAGCAGAAACTATGCCTGTTATGTCCCCTACATGAGATAGAGTCCGAGGAGCACTTCGCGCCCAGGATATGTACCAGTTAGCTCACCAGCCACATGCTAGCTCTCAGGCTCAGATTACGTCTTTCTTCACCAGGAGACGGACACGGTCTGATGACGATGACGACAACACACCACCTCACCGATGTCAGAGACATTGTATCACTCATAGTCATGCTGCAGTTCGCACTTCACACCATGTTACGAGAGCACACAGTTTTCACCCTCCTAGACGACGTCAACGACGGTCCATGTTACCTCATGTTGCAGCCCGTATCACATCTTACTTCAGCAGCAGCACTACATGATATTACTCTACTCCTGGCAGCTATATGGACAGTTGGCAATTTGAAGTTTATAGTTATGTTGCTCATTTCTCTTTTATGCATAGTTTTTTCTTGGAGACGTTTATATACGCTGGTTTTCACATACTTGACATGTACTCCATTTGGTCTTATATGCCTTTTGGCATGGGGAAGACATTAATAAAGCTTTTTCTGTCTCTCTCTCTCTCTCTCCACCCCCTAAAGACTTTCATCAAGACCGACAACAAGGTACTGCTTTGAGATCGAGTTTCATGAGTCTTCGGCTTTTGCAAATAGCATATGTTGATCTCTCTTCAGATATCCTCCTTTACCCTGTTGTCACACACTCCTTGTGGGGGTTTTAATGGCAGGACATGTTCTAGATAGACAAAGTTTCATGTACCATTGATGACCCATTGAGGATACATGCCTTGGATAGTATGGATATGGGGATTGACAGGATATGTGCTGACGTTGATGGCACAGTCTCTACATATGGCCCGGTCTCTACATATGGTGAGCATTTCCTTCTACTAGGGGAGACTCATGAGCTTGCCATCTTTAATGGCTTCTCTTGTTGGCCGAGTTCTGGTGCCTATACTTGCCACCCCCATAGTGGTGGCCATAGTGTTGTGGCGTATTTCATGGGGTCACCATCTCTCATACCCTTTTAATTTGTTTCCATCGTTTTCCCCTCCATATTATATGATCATTCCTTTCTTTCGATCCACTTGGGCTCCAGGTTATGTCCTTCATCCCATCCCTCTCTGGTGGAACATGCTTCCAAATATGTTTAGTTGTGAATACAAACATCTTTATCAAAAAGCTTTCTCTTTCATACTCCAAAGCTTCCCATATGATAGCCGGTCAGCTCTTTGTACCGCGCCTTACATGGCTTTCCCATGTGAACATCGTAAATACTCCTCATGCTCATCTATACGTCACCATCACAAACGTTAGTATGATGATATCTATAAACGACTCCATCTACAAGTCGCTTATGCAAAATCTTCATTTTCTCCTAATCTTCGTAAGACACCTATGTGACTATACTTGTCGTTACAAAAAGCGTGCATATGAGACCTCACAAGGGAAGCACCTTGTTGATCTCCTTGACAATTCCTCCTCTGGAGCTTTCTAGCGTGGGTTTATTCCCAGTGCCCCACCTCCTTTGCTAAGAGATCTGTGGCTTTGGACTGAGTATGCCACATCACTCTATACACGGTCCATAGATCTGATTATGATATCTTCTCATCCCTCCACCTTCTCCTTTTGCACCTCAGATATGGTCTCTCTTGCCATTGAGAAATTGAATGACCTCACACGTGTAGACTAGTATGAGCTTCATCACTATTTGTATATGCTCTTTTTGGAGCTCATTCTACACATTGGAAATGGGAGTTGAAGATTTTGTTGACTTTGCATACAAGCTTGTGTGAATCTCTTTTTTGCAAGAAATCTTTTGAGTTCAATGCATTAATTATCATTACTACTTTGCTCTCAACTCTCTATCCATACAGTAGCTTGTACTTCACACATGTGAAGCTATTTTGGTCATTTGAACACTTGTTTTTTATTGTTCTTGCTTGCTAATCTACATTGTGTCAATACCAGCTTTCAATATTGATGGAAATGAAAGTAGCAATGCATCCAATCCCTCTTGTGGATTGATTAGATCCAATTAAGGTACAAAAATTTAAGGTTTTCATAGGTGCACTACTATCATTCACCCTATCCATACGAGCGGTTATCCCATGAAGCTTGATAACTATCGCACCATTATGATTGGACATGTTATGACTACGCTTTATGGCACCATTCTTCAGACAGTGATTAGTAGTAACACAAACTCTAGATGGTCAGGTTGGTTTTAGGACAGCACTCTACTAATGATCATGTGTTCACTCTATGAGCATCAAAATGTAAAGAGCACAAGTATTATTCATGGGGGAAAACAAAGTAGAACAAAGAAACCATGGACATTGTCATTGATCTAAAGAGAATAATTTAACTGCAAATCACTAACCCTTGTAGCAAGAGTTTGACATCACTCTCATATAGCCAAGGAGATTGTGAAGGAGGAAAGTGCCCACAAATTTACCATATAGGAGGACATACAAACAGATGCCTACGCGCCAGAAGTTCCCTTTTTTATATTTTTTCAAAAGCAAAATCTAACTAAGACTTAACTGAATTGTTTGTTACTTAAGCAGGCCATGTGATGCAATCCAAGATTAAATTGTGCATTTAGGGTTCCTTTCCTAGTCCCATTTACATTCCTTTACATGGATTTGTTGAAATGACACAAAGGGAGAGCACAATCAAAAGTTTCTAAAATATAAAAACATCACAATCACAAAAGTTTAAAGAAGAATATCACAACCAATGAAGGGGTGGGTTTTCTTTATGTTATTTCTTCAAAATCTCCTTTTTACTTACATCTCTAGGGAGGGTCAACCCCTCATTATTTACAACTTGATGTTGTTGAGAGTAACTTGACTGGCATTTTTAAGCGACACATAGACATATAAGACAAAGCATAGTTGCCCGTTCTAGAATGGAACACGTTCCAAAATGCATTCCGTTCCAAGACGTGGCCAAAAAAAAAAATTGTATTTTATTAACAAAGAAAAAATGTATCTTCATGCAACAAAAAACCATTCCGACCTAGTACATTTTGACCAAAAAGGGTTGAAACGAGTTTCTAAACAACAAAGCATGCAACAAAAATATGAGGCAGTTTGTTAGCATTTGAGGGCCATTCAAGCTAGAGTGTAAAAGTTCTAGATGTTAAATGCTATTATTTGTATCACAGTAACTGCTTTGATCTTAAGTTTGTACTCTAGTACAGAAGAGAAACATACACTTTTGTGCATTGTATACGAGATACTAGTTGTTCAAGCTTGTTTTTTCCACCATCATAAGCTTCAGCAATGGAAGTGTACTTCTCGAGGTGTACCCAATGAATGATGTAGATAATCTGAGAGATACCAAAAGCATCAATAACTAGCTCTCTTACAATGTTTTTTGGTCAAAACGTCTATAATGAAATACTAAGCACATGAAATTGAAAGCTTCCAATATTATCCTTCATCTAAGAGCATCAAATTGAAAGTTGCCAATATATTCCTATATCTTTGGGATAACTTAGCAATTGATAATTTTACCCACAACTAGGAAAAGGATCATGCAAGAATGTAAGCATATATGGCCACTTCAACACAAAAAAGGTTTAAGTGTCTTATGATACCTTTGAGACATGATCAAACACAACGACATCCTTATAGAGTCCCAAATGGATGTCAGGAAGTCCTCTGTCGTCATCAGGGGCACGTTCGAAAGGAAGTTTCTTCTTTTCCACATACCTTATTGTATCATATGAGAGATAACCTACCCAACCTCCTGAAGACATGTGAGCCAAAACAAATGATTCTCTCTCTCTCTCTCTCTCTCTCTCTCTCTCTCTCTCTCTCTCTCTCTCTCTCTCTCTCTCTCTCTCTCTCTCTCTCTCTCTCTCTCTCTCTCTCTCTCTCTCTCTCTCTCTCTCTCTCTCTCTCTCTCTCTCTCTCTCTCTCTCTCTCTCTCTCTCTCTCTCTCTCTCTCTCTCTCTCTCTCTCTCTCTCTCTCTCTCTCTCTCTCTCTCTCTCTCTCTCTCTCTCTCTCTTCAACTGCCTTATATACTATGAGATTAGAGGCAATATTTTTGCCTATATCGAAAGTCACCAATGACACTCCACTTTTATTGTTACTTAAGAGGATCCAAGATATGTGGCTTTGATGATTCGTGAGATGATGACTCTGAGACATACACAAAATCTCTCTCAACCTAGCATTACTACCTTCTCCAGATGTCGACAAAGACCGGATTGGGACTTCGGAGTTGAGTCAGAGGATGAGACCTTTGGACATACCAGTCACAGATAGACACCTGGCGGGATAAATGGCAGTGTACCAAACAAACACATCCCATCTTTTGAAGACATCCTTACAGACCTAGATATCAACGATCTTGTCCACCTTCTAGACAAAGACGACAGTATCAAAGGCATATTGTGCATCCAGTGCAATCCACCATCGTCACGTCTTCCTTAAGAGTGCTATCTACTTGACACATTTACAAGAGTTGTCTATCTATGGTTTTCCTCATCCCTTCCGGATTAGATCATTGTATTCATCACACTATATTTATGAGATTGAGATAGCTCTTTGTAGCCCGTGTTTCACTGTTTTATTTAGTTTAGAGATGTTTTCATACGCTCCCCAAGTTATCTACACACTTGAGATTTATTTCTTTGTCTTACAAACCCTCAGGTATAGACAAGACGTTAATAAAACTTTCTTTCTTCTTATTCACTGAGACACATGAGAGTAGTGTGAGAGGTTGACCTAAGTTTCTTGGGTTCAAATGGTTTTCGACTTATGTGTCCTTACAGCTGGTTCTTGAGTTCACTAGTCGTGATGAACATGCATGTTAGATTTGGATTTGCCTCGTTGGACAAGGGATTGGATTGGACAGGGATATCTTTATAGCAGCATGTTATTTTCCTCTTGAGACTTCCTTTGAGTGTGCTAATTCTCCATATGTTGACCTATCTCCAAGTATTATTCATTATATACTACTGGCTTGCGATTTTAATCCCAAGACTGCTTTTTGTCAAACAATGTTTCATGATGTTTCTGATTTGCTTTGCATACAGGCTATTGATGATGAGGATATGGGCAATACCAGCTTCTCTACTGATATGATGGGACCGGACACAACTTATGATGAGCACTTGTTGCAGTTTGGGGAGGCCCATGACTTAGCCATTCTTAATGGCTTAGCTTATTGGCCTGGCTTTGGAGGTTTCACTTGTCACCCTCATGGTGGTGGCCACAATGTTGTGGATTATCTCATGGGGTCACACTCTTTTATATCTATTATCTCTGACTTTCATATTTCCACCACCACCTTATCCGATCATTCATGCCTCTCTATTCATCTTGGAAATATCATATGCCCTACCATACGCCCTATCACACACCCTACGTCTATCCCTAATTGGACACCAAGATACACTTTTGTTCAGTCCTTCATCCCTTTATATCTCCGGACATTCGAGACTTAGAGTCTGAGCTCTAGCCCTGATACACTTGCGACTTTACTTGTTGATGTCCTTAACTGTGCCGTTACTACTGACTTCCCTCCTTGATGTACACATCCCATCCATAAGAGTGGTGATCCCGTGAGGTCTGATAATTACCATAACATCATGATCGCGCATGTCATTGCAAAGCTTTATGGCATTATACTTTAGTATGCAATGAGTACAGAGGTAGAGACCAGGAGACTTTATGTTATGGGTCAAGCTGCTTTAGGGCACATTACTCCACTATTGAACATGTCATTACACTTAGCTCCATAATTGAGGCATGTAGCTTCAGCTCTCGACTTGGGGGACATGCTTGCCTGGTCCAGCTACACAGATTATGGTTCAGGTGGTATATTAATGACGGGGCCAGTAAGCGTCACCTTTCCGATACTATGGTCACTCCTATAGGACTATATGCAGTGCTTGTCTAGAACATGAGGCTTTCGACTCAAATTGGGCTAGTATATCTAGGCTGATTCGAGCCAAGCCCTCAGTTCCACACCATATTTTTGAGGTTCCTCCCTCATTGGTTGATGCCTCCTTCCGACTCATTGTTAGTAGGGGGGTGCAACTCTTTGACCCTTCTCTAGCTAGATGGTGGTTCATTTCCACTTCTAGGGAGTTGGTGGTTCATTTCCACTTTCTAGAAGCCAGTAGTCATTTGTAGTTCAACTACTCTCTCTATATATATACAGATTTACTGTATATATGTAACTCTCTCCTTTGGAGGACTGTTAGGATACTGACTTGATCATACAAGTAACCCAAGACAAGATTCCTATTCTTGTTAGACAATAGCCAAACACGTGAGAGAGAACACAAGTGATGAAAACTCCAACTATGTCCCATTGCAAATGAGGTAGGGCACACTGCATTCTTATAGACATCTATAGCAATAACTTGCGCTCCAAATCAAGCACTAGAATTTCAAACTTGTCTAACTATAGTCTAGCTAGACTTTTAGTAAATAAATGTAAGGGCCCCTAGAATTAGCACGCAGGCATGGCCGAATAATCCTAATTAACCTAGATGATAACATTAGGGGTACTAATGTTAACATTAACTCTAACACTCCCCCTTAATGTTTACATTGTCAAGGCTATAATATGAATGTATAACTTTCATGATGACCATGTAACGAAGATCCTCAACTCTGATGTAGAATCCACGATCAACTCTGATCTCAATGTCTTCATTACTCGATGTAGAACTTCCTTTGTATGGTGATGTAGAATTCCTTTGAATGTCGATCCTTTTCATATGAACCTGCTTCATATGACTTCCCAATGTCTTGCTTTAGTCCTCATGTCCCTTTAGTGTATATGTGTGACCACCATGCATGCAACATAACATCCGATTCCTTGACTTCCTTTAAATCAAAGAACTTTGACTCCCCCTGAATCAAATAATGTAGACATGATAACCTTTGCCTTGATCTTGAGAACTTTGCTTGAAGACTACCTTGGTCTCTTTGAACATCTTCCGAGCTACCACAAATATGTAAGGTTCTCACCAACATCCATAAAGGAAAAATAATCCTCTTTGATTATCATAGCACCACGATGACAATCATAAGTAGAAAATAGATTTTCAAATATCAACATCAAATCTCATACATCAACACTCACATTAGGAACGTATACTTCATAAGTAGTTGGCTCCACTTGTGTCGATTCCTTGAATTGAATCCGCTTCAATTCTCTTGGTACTTTCATAAGTTACCACCTATGACGGACTTGATGAACTTAGTTTATCTACTCCCCCTAGATGTACACTTCATGTTTGCATTCATGTTTTCAACCATTTTCCAACAATGATACAAATAGGATGTCATACATGAACCAAACCAATATGAAAGTAATAGAGCATCCCCAATAGAAAGATAAAACATATACAATTCCTCACACAAAGTAACTAATACTCCCCCTCAAATACTTTCTCACACAAATTACTTGACATTATCTTTTCCACGGAATTTCCTGCGTCTATCTCACACATAGAGTCACTTGCTCCAAACAACTTTCCAACTTAGAAAGCATCTCATCATGACATCTATTTATCCTGACACTTTGTCATATGCAAACTTCCCAATTGGTGTACGTCCATCTTCCTTGAAAAAACCTACTTCACTTAAGAAGACTTCACATTGATTTTCTAAGGATGATCAATAACATGTCAATAGAAATAAACCACGTTGTTTTTCTTCAGGCCAAACAACAACCTATACTGTTGATTTTCAACGGCTAATCAACAACCTTGGCTTCCAAATCTTATAACAGAATCTACCACATGACGAAACATGAACTTCAATAGATTGAAGGAACAATGTCTCCAACTCAAAACAGATCTTCCTAGTAGAATTTATCTCACTTGGTACCACCACATGTACAATCAATGAACTTATCATTTGCCACCATGATAAGAAACTGTGAATCAATGAAACATCCTCTTAAATATCGATTTACCTATATAGACTCATAGTCTATACTTCTCATGCAACTCCCTCTTAAGAGTTTGCAGATTTGTCGATTCCAACCTCGACAAAGCCTTGTCCAATCTTGGAGCTTCTGAAGTTGACCTTCCTTTAGTATGCTTGTTGGTAGCCGTTTTTGCAGCTTCAACGACACCATGATCACTGATTGTCTTCCCCTACCATCTCCCTCTTGTGTGATTGCCTTGTTGTACTTTCACTTGCATGCAAAAAGCTCCAACTGCAACTCGTTGTTCACTCTTCTGCCTTAGATCAGCAAACTGTCTTTCATGATTCCTTGTATGCCCTTTGGCTCCTTTGACCTGTGCGTTGGTTCTGATGTAAATCTTGTGTTGGCTGCCTTGATGAACAATATCCAACAATGATGGCTCCATTCACATCTGCTAGTTGCACCTTCATAATATGCACTGACTTACTCAAACTCTTGAAAGCTATGTCGACACCTTCGATGTACAAAATAGCTTGTTATGCGCGTATGCTGATCTCCGTGAATCAAGCTGCATCAGCTACTCTGCAATGAGCTTGATATTTGTATCAAGCTGTCACAACCTATGCCATTCAAAATAGATGCATCCAGTGGATTTGCAATTTGCTTTAAATAGGCAGCAGCGTGTAGGTCTGTCAGGCAAAGATCAAACAGTACTGATCAAAAACCAGCAGCGATCAGGCGCCCTACAGCCAGCGTTTTCAAGGCCTGCAAACGATCTAACACCTTTGTAGCAGCGATCAAGTCAGTGGTTAACCTGCGCACTGTCAGCAGCAAACAGACTCAGGTCCTTCCTTCAGCGATCCAGAATCAGATCTGCAGCGATCAGGTACTGTAGGTCTGATCCAGCACCAGCAGTTATCCAGCAGCGATCAGCCCCAAATCAAATCCACCTCAATAATCTGGTTCTTTGCAATCAGCGATCAGCCTGTAAACAGCCAGCAAACTGCTTCCAACAGCAGTCCAGTGATCTGATTCCAGAAATATAGATCTCTCCTTGTACCGCCAAACCTTCTTCCACAAAGCTGCCACCCTTGTAGATGAAGACCAAACTTGAGGGTTTGCTAGGGGCACCTACTTTTCTCCCTTGAAGATGATCGCCAAATCAATCCCTTATGAATTGATTCCATCGGTTGAAGTACCTCCTCGTTCTCTCAAATCTTGAACCACATTTTGATACCATGTTAGAGAACCGAATTGATCATACAAGTAACCCAAGACAAGATTCCTATTGTCGTTACTTGGAGTACCTTTCACAGGTCCTATTTTTAGTATGAGATGTGCAACCACTAGTTGATTAGGAAAGGACAGCCTTCCCCAACCAGCTTAGAGTGATTTTGTTTCAGGCGACGTATACGAGACGTTGGCAGCCTCGCCTTTTTTGACACCTTAGCAGAGATCTGGTGCACAAAACTTATTCAATCTGATTGGACTAGTCTATCATGACTCCACGTGCTTTTGGTGGCACATCACATTATTCTAGACGAGTTCGCTGTGCCTCCTATTTAGGTGGAGGCTATCTTCAAGTTGATCATTAATCTACAAAGAGTCTTGAAGTTTGGGGATACATATATGGGAGACGAGAGATACTCATGCTTAAACACTCACATCCTCTCTTGGGGTTTAGGAATAGGGGTGTTACTCATGTTGGCACTCTCAGTTTGTGAGTATTGGACTCATTTGGGATACCATATCTCACCTTCCTAACGTACACATGACTATATCTAACACTTTGTATATCGGGCACATACTCAGTGTCTAGTAGGGCCCACTAGAGGCTCAAGCAGGTCAAACTAGAGTTCTATCAAAGTGATAGCAAAGATGTGTTTCAAAAGGATTCACAGCTGAAATTTTTAGCGGCATTGGTGCAAGCAAGGTTGTCCTCTCTCCCCTACCCTCTTTGGTATTTACATTGAAAAGCTTTAAGATTATCCTCAAAATGAAAGTGAAGGGGGTGCCAAGTTCCTTCATTTTGTTATCAGCCTTCTTCTTTTTCAGATGAACTGCTTCTTTTTTGCCAATAAGACCTACACTATATCTTGATGTTCTCAAGAAATTTTGTGAGGCTTCAGGTCTTTTAGTCAAATTAAGCAAAACAAAAGTTACCATGATTGAAGAGGATAGATGATCCTCATCTACTTTATGATGGGGCTAAGATTGAAGTTACACAAGAATAGAAATACTTGGGCAAGAAGGTCTCACATAATTTTCATTGAAATTCTTGCATACATGAAAATCTTGAGCGAACAAGGCTCAAGCAACTCACTGGAGGATAAATATCCTTCTTTGATATGGAAACTTCCTATGAAAAGGTAGACCTTTTGAGATGGCACAAAATAAGATTGTTACTTGAGACCTTGGTGAAACCGGTTGTACCATCTACATTCTACGTTCCGGAACACTCATTCCGCTGCATCTATGTTCCGAAATGAGCATTCTGGAATGCTTTTTTTTTATTGTCAACTCAAAAATCAATAACAAGTTAATTTTAAGAGTTAAAATTTTTTCCTTTCAAGCCTAAAATTCTATGTTAAGATAAATAGTAATTATAACATTCAAAAACATCAAAAAATCAAAATTAAAAACCAAACAATAACACGATCCGGAACACATTCCAGAACATGGAGTGCAAGTACGGTATAGACTTTATATCAACAAGAGAAATATAATAATATTTATGAATGAATGTAAAGGTCACCGCTGAAGATGGCTGCTGGCCTACCTATTGAATGGCATGAAGAATGTCTCAGGAAGATTGTCATAGCTTTTCCAGCATCTGTTGCATATGCTAAATGAGCTTCATCATGGAGTTATCAGTACTATTAATACTGACTAAAGCACAAGTGGTGGGCCTGATGTATTGGATCACTAGTGACAATTCACCAAGCAATCACTGATGGGGGAGCACAAGCCTCAATAGATTAGCTGACAACAATTCGTAAATACCACCTCCATAGCAATGAAAGGTAAGCATCGCATCCACTAAGAAATCATTGATGGGGGGATCACCAACCACGACAAATAAGCTGAAACAATGTATGGACGGCACCATTGTAGCAATGAATTAGAGAATCTTGACAATCTACTATAGGATTGTTGATGGGCGATCACAAACCTCCATGGCTCAACTGGAATAATGTATGGGCAACAGCTCTATATTCATGGGACGTAAGAATCCCTACAACCCACCAAGGAATCAATGATGGGGGGTCACAAACCTCAATGCATCAATAAAAAAAATGTATCTGCAACAAAGATCAATTGGTAATAGCCAGAAATAGTCG
This sequence comes from Diphasiastrum complanatum, assembly GCA_029204225.1. NCBI lineage: Eukaryota > Viridiplantae > Streptophyta > Lycopodiopsida > Lycopodiales > Lycopodiaceae > Diphasiastrum > Diphasiastrum complanatum. The sequence goes on along the minus strand of CM055096.1, from coordinate 36,300,105 downwards.
TTGAAAATCATTGCAATCAAGGAGGAAGTCTATTGATGTACTTCCTCATACTCCATAATTACAGGACCAAACACTCACTGCTATTGTTCGGTCATAGCCTGCACAAGTATTAAAGCCTTAATCATGTGGCTTATAAGTTTCATTTCCATTATCTATCGAGATATTCTGCAAACATTATTTCATTGGGCCCTAAATTTGGAGCCTAAAACATTCCTAGGTCATAGTTCCATTTACTATATTGATTTACGAGCCCCATTTACTATATTCAATCATACGCTAGAGACTTGCAAATCACCTAAACAGTAAGGGTGTTGTCAGCCTTAACCCTATATTGATAGCTTCTCACAAGGTTCTCTTAAAAGTCTACAAAAGAACATAAGTAGGAGCTCTACTATTTATTTGGCAGTTGTTCCTCATAGAAAGCTCATCTGCAGTTTCTTGTCGGGGATCTGCAACTATGATCAAACTAAATTAAGCAGAGGTAAAGAACTGATTTTACAAATAGAAAACCTAGAGATTTTATATGACCCAATAGAAATTCAGTCGCCCAACATCTACAAAAACTATATGAACAATAGACTAATTTTGGGGATCATAGACTCTATATCCCTTGCTATTTTCACCATAACCAACAAAGACTCCTTTTATGGATGTAGGATCATCCTTCTTTCTTGTATCTAATGATGAAAAATATAGCAAGTAGATCCAAAGATTCTAAGATCTTTTAGAGTTGGCTTTTTACTCAATAATTCTCTTCTAGCACTTATACCAAGCAAATCAACACATAGAATCATGGAATCTTGATCAACCTATGATCTATCCTCAATCTAATGACTTTTGCCACTTCCTAAGATTGAAACACACTCAAATGAAGTCCAGCAACCTCACTATCTAGAGATCCAATCAAAATTAGGGTTTTGACAAAATCTTTAAAAAATTAACTATTCCAAATCTACATGCAAATGCTGAAAATTTGATATGCAATCTATTAGCCACCACTTCTACTCACTCAACCAAGCAAACCTGGAAATGAGTAACCCCTCCCATTCTCATACAACTAACATCACTCAAAATTTAGCATGCTATTCTCTCAAAAGCAAAAAACTCGATTTTGTGGTAGAATCCTCTCTAGCATGCTCTAGCCTTGATATCTTCACCAAATCATTGATAGATATGATTTTCTCCTTCATAACTTGAAACACAAGCTCTGATACCATGTGAAGGATTTCAGATCATTTATGATCCAATCCACAAAACGATCTTGGGTTACAAAAGAAGTTACTCTACCAATCTCACCAATGTAGAGAAATCAGCATCTACACACAAAATGAGATGCAAACTCTAATAAAATCTGATCAAACATGAATCAAATGATAAAGTACTGTTGTTGTCCGTACAAAACCAGCAAGCTACTGTATTCACGTGTGGATCCAAAAATAGCAAATATAGATCATTCTACACATAGAATTGCATCACAAGTATAGTGCACCAATGGATAATAGAACTCAAGAGAACCATGTATAAGCATGAAATGTGATAGAGAAGAGAGAAGATATGTCTCTCCATGAGTTACATCCTTTTATAGCAGGTCCAAACCCTATTTGGCCACTTGGCTTTCCCACCAAAATGCTAACCCTATTATTTTTGGGTCTAGATTCAAAGTACCCAACATTCAAATTTGAATCTACTCAAACTCGACTTCTAACTTTCCTACACTTTCAAAAAGTGTTTATTCAAATGAAATTTAGACTAATGAACTTTGAAAAGTCAAACTCTAAGTCTAAAACAAAGTTGGCCTCAATTTGCCAAATATGGAAATATAGCAAATATGATCAAACTAGTTGAATTTTTCACAATCAATATGGATTTCATCACCATGGCCTTTAGCACATGGACCGAGGCCAAGTCTAAGTTCTACATCACCTACCAGACTGTTACCCATAAGGTGCATGTGACAGAGGCCGCCCTTGCAGCCATAGGCATAACTTTTGGCAAATAGCCCTCGCCCAATCATAAGCATGCCAAGAGTGTCATAAAACCCTTTATTGACACCTCTGATGAACTATATTGGACTAATGATGGCTATTTGTTAGAATGCATCCGCGATCCTATTATCCATGCCGCTGCACAGCTATTGAATAACTTCCTGATGGTTGGCAACCTCAGGAACGAGCGCATCTCTTCTCAAATCATGCATCGCATAGTAGAATCCAATTACAAGCTTGATAGCAAGCCACTAGAACCCGCGGTCTTTAGTGACCTCAAGCGGGCCATTAAAAGCAATTCCAAACAGCAATTTGCGGCCGGCCCACTTAAGTCCCTTCTTTTCGTCTCCTACCTTGATAATAAAATCCATGGGTTTGTTCCTAACGTTGTTTTATCTGTGTATGAAGACACACCTGGCCAATCCACACAACAGGCTTCTAGTTCTCATAGTCGCCGTCGCATGCGCAGAAAGTCGTCATTCCTGACTCGCCTCCCGCGTCACGACGTCGTGCTAGGCAAACCTCTTCAGCTACACTTCCTCCCCCTGCTGCAATTCGCACTGAACTCCCCATCCTCCAATCCATCGATGCTTCCCTCACCTCCGTTTTCTCACACGGTCAGTCTGTGACCATTGGAGTCACCATTCTAATCACAGCTGCCCGAGCCGCCTCACCCCCACAAACCCGAGCAATTTCACCGAACACCCAAGCTTTCATGGACATGTTCGATGATTCCAACCCCTTAGGGCTAGATGAAATTTTTAGAATGCCCAAAAGCCCAGAGCCCTTTGATTCTCAATTCCCTGGAAAAGGATTCGAACAGTTCCATGACAGCTGTACCATTTTTTATTCATCATTCCAGACAGATCCTACCCGAGGGGTTTGAAGAAGAGGATGTGTTCGAGGAAGATGATACACAACCAAAACCTCAAGGCAACCCACGTCAATCTTCTGGATCAGGATTACCTCCTCCTGTTGCTGCTACCGCACCACTCCTGGATTCTGGTGACGCATTGGGTTTAGTCTCAAACCTTGCACGAGCGATCCAGACCATGCTTGATGAAAAGAAGACAATGGATAACAATATCTCAGAATTGGGATCAAAGAATACCCTGATAAGCCATAAAATGATTCAGTTGAACCGGGAGCTCAAGATTGCCAAGCAACATGAGGCAAAATCTGAAGCCGCCCTGAAGAAAGCCCAACAAACAGCCGACGCTCTAGAAGGCTATGTGGGAACTCTTCAGGATGCATTGACAACAGCCCAAGACCAAGTGGACAAAGCGGTCCAAGACACTAAACAACAGGCCTTGTTACTGGCGGGTCAATTGGATATGGTCAAGCTTGAACGCGAATGACTTCAATGTGAATTGGATGCGACCACCCTTGAACGCGATTCTTATCTTCAGACACAAGTGCCTAATCGTCCAGTCCCACCGGACGAAATCAGATACCTGTTTAGGAAAGTTGAAACGTACCGCACTTCATTGGTAGGGTTTCAGAAAACATTTGATAAACTTAAACGTACGGCAACAACTGAGCTGGCAAAGGCAATGGCAATCATTAAAGATTATGAAAAGGCAGCCGCTCAAGTTCTGGAAGCCGGGCCTCAAATTCCAGTACCTGTGATGCCACAGTTCTCGCCTCAACAACAGGGTTTGACGGGCCAGGAGATACCATATGTTAAGGCCACCAACGAAGGTTCATCAATGTCAAAGCCCAGGACATTGTTTCAGAAACCGATCACCATCGAGGACCAGATTCAAGCGTTCCTACAACAACATCTGCATGAGTCCTTGAGGGGTGGATGGGTTATCAAATTCAAGACCTCTGAGATAGAGGAGGGCAAGGAATTGGACAAGCTACTAGCATTGGGAGAGCAGCCGACATGGAGAACCATTGTATTTGAGAAACTCCGGATTCCATCAGGAGTTATGTTGCCAGCCCTCGTCAATTGCGGGTAGATCCGTACTATTTCCCGATGCCAAGAAGGAATAAATGGAAAGATCTGGGGATTTTCCCGTCCGTAGTAGTAACGCGGTGGAATGATTGCCTACCCCAATTGGCTTTCGATCCTAATAAACTAATGGCGTCCGACAGTGTTCAAGATCAATTGCCACTTGCTAGATTATACTATCGTGTCGCGATGCTAGGCGGAATGTGGGAATCAAGATTTACGACATGGACCACTTCCAAATGGATTGTCGGGGCCAATAAGTGCTTCTTACTGCACAAGAAAGATTTCAATACAGCGCGCACGGAATTCATGGAGAAAGTACAATACCATCTTATCAAAGTACGACGCGAGGCTAATCCAAGCCCAAAATGAATAAATCTCGCGAGATGTCATGGGATCGCCACCAGTTTTGGTGGGGGATACTGTTGGAGGGTTTGCGGGTATCGAGGCAACCCTAACCCTAGTTAATAAGTGAGGGATTTGGCACCCTGCACGTGTAAGTCAAACCCGATGATCACATAGAAATTTGATAATTAGAAAGTCAATAAAAGAACTTTAGGCCTTTTTGCGGGACTTTTAATGTTGCAGAGCCTAAATGTCAAGTTAGTGAATAAAGTTGGGGTCCCCACCAAATTTCAATTTCAAATTGGTTCCCTCCAATTATTGAATGGGTTCCCACTCTTTTTTAAATTTGAATAGTTAGGGAGGTCGAAATTAGCCAATAGGAATTGGGGCGCCCATCTCCTCAATTCCCTATATAAGTAGCAATTTCGAATGATTGTACATGTTCTCTCTTCATGTCAAATACAAGCGGTTGAGCCTCTTATGGAATGGATTATGAATGTACTTGTTTCCTATTTCTTTTCCTTCATCTCTCATGCTTTTGTTATATTTATTAATTGTTCGATCTGAATATTATTGGGATTGTATGTTCTTATACTTTTTGTGAGAGAGAAAGGGAGAGAGAGAGAGAAGTGAGTATCTATCTTATTGTGGATCGTAGTGTTAATCTGTAGTGTTAATGGATCTTAGTGTTAATTGTGAATCATCCATGCATGTTGGACTTGTTTTATGATATCGCTCTCATGGGATCGAACCTCCGCGTGATGACTAACTTCATCACCTTGATGCTTGTATGCTTGGATCTTGGGTTGAGGATAGGATAGGAAATAAACCCACTACACCCTTGTAAGGACATTCAACATTTTTGTGCCCTTCGCCGCATCCATAGCAGCCGTAGATCCTACCTCCCTGAAGTTGAAATTGTGCAACATAGGTTGCATAGTATTCGTTGATTGCCGAATCGACAAACGCCTCTTCCGGACCGTACCACTGCTGCTGCTTAGGTTGGGGTGGTGGTTCTTGTTCTACTGCTGCCAGATTTACATGAGCCACTTGATTGTTAGCTGGCCCAGGTGGTGCGCGTAGTGCCATGCGCTGCTGATTCATTGGCATTCCATAGCATGGTGCTGCATTCAGTACCCCTTGTTGATACGAGTAGGAGGTCTGGTATTTATTCCTCTTCTGTTGTATGATCCTGGGGTTGAATGGGCAAGTTACGAATAGAGCCATAGTTGATCGAGAGCTAAGCTATGAAAGCATCACATAAGCAAGACTTAAGCTATGAAAGCGGCACATAAGCAAGACTTAACCCTAGAAAGCAGGAAAGGCGGCGGTGACGATCAACTGAGGTCTGATAACGCTACTGAACATGCTGTAAATGAGAACTGGCCCGGGTAATAAGCTCTCAAGCACTTGATAGAAAAGTTGCAAGTGTGACAGGTGTATCCTCAGGAGGAAGAGGAATGCCAGGTAAAAGAGGTGCATAGCCATGAGATAATAAAAATGATGACACCTATGCTGGTACTAACAGAGCTCTTATAGCTATACTCTGCTAAACATAAATGCTGATCCCAATCCTTCCCTGAAGGAGTAACAAAATGGCGTAAATAATCCTCAAGGATCCTGTTAAGGACCTCAGACTGCCCATCAGAAGTAGAATGATAAGCAAAACCCATAAAAAGTTGTACATCCAATATACGCATAAGCTTTGTCCAGAATATAGATGTAAACTTACTATCCCGATCAAAAAGGATAGTACGAGGAAATCCATGCAGGCGAAAAATCTCTGATAGGAACAAACGTGCACACTGCTCTGCTGTGATAGTACTGCGAACTGGTATAAAATGTGCCTGTTTCGAGAACCTGTCAACTACCACCATACATGAATCGTGACTACGCTGGGTATGGGGAAGGCCAAGGATAAAGTCCATAGATGTATCAGTCCACTGGCGATGAGGAATAGGCCAGCTCTGGAGCAAACCAGCAGATTTAGCATGGGAGTACTTATTACGAAGACAAAAAGGGCAGGTACGAATAAGTATAGCAAGCTCAGATCGAAGAGAGGGCCAATAGAAATGGTCTATGAGACGAGCATAAGACTTCTGAAAACCAAAGTGACCCCCAACAGGAGAGGAATGAGCATCCGACAACAATTGCGAACAAATACCCAAGGAACTAGGAATACAAAGAGAATCATAACGATAAAGACGGTTGTCAACAATGGAGTAAACCTGATGAAGACGGGAGGAAACAGGTGGGGCAGAACTATAAACATCACAAAAATCAGAACATGTAAGGTATGCTGCAGGTAGATCATCAAACCATGGAGGAATAGTAGAAACGAGTGTATTCAACAAAGCTGGAAGACGAGATAATGCATCAGCAGCAGTGTTAGCATGACCAGGACAATACAATATGGAAAAATTAAAAGACTGTAAAAATTGCAACCAACGAAATTGACGATCACTAAGGTCACGTTGAGAAAACAGATAACGTAAAGATTGGTGATCAGTAATAATGTCAAATGGAACTCGATCCAGATAATGACGCCACTTCTTAAGAGCATAGATAATAGCAAGAAGCTCTTTCTCATGCACAGAATAACGTTGCTCATAAGAGCGAAGACGACGCGACTCATAAGCAATAATACATTGTGATTGGCGAAGTAAAGCACCCAAACCAACATTACTAGCATCAATCTCAACAAGAAACTTCTGATCAAACTGTGGTAAACACATAACGGCAGCATCAACAACAGCACAACAAAGAGTATCAAACGCTGACTGACAATCAGAAGTCCAGAGAAAAGTACTAGACTTCTTCAAAAATGCATGAAGAGGAGCTGCAATAGTGGCAAAATGAGGAACTGGACGACGAAGGTGAGTGGCTAACCCAAGGAACATACGAACATGATGAATATCAGTTGGTATAGGCCAATCCTGGATGGCTTGAACCTTATGAGGGTCCAGACGAATGTGTCCATTACAAACAAGAAAACCAAGAAACTTGATCTCAGAAACAGCAAAAGAACATTTAGACAACTTAGCAAATAACTGGTGATGTACAAGTAACTGAAATACAGAGGAAAGATGGGAAACATGCTCAGCAAGAGACTGACTAAAAATAAGAATATCATCAAAATAAACCAAGACACAATGACCAAGAAGCGGACGCATGACGTTATTCATCACATTCTGGAATGTAGGAGGGCCATGAGTAACACCAAAAGGAAGCACACGAAATTCATATAAACCAAGATGAGTACGAAAAGCAGTCTTATGTTCGTCATAAGGGTGCATCCTGATTTGGTAATATCCAGAACGAAGGTCTATCTTGGAAAAGATTTTAGAGGTACCGAGCTGGTAAAAGAGGTCATCCATGTGTGGAATAGGGTACTGATTATGAAGTCATTTAAAGCACGGTAATGAATACAAAGGCGTTTGGTACCATCTTTCTTACTAACAAGGAGAACAGGAGCATCAAAAGGGCTGTGACTAGGAACAATGAGACCCTGATCTAACAAGGCAGTAATATGGAGCTTAAGCTCATCACGCTCAGATCGAGACATACGATAAGGGGGACGGGAAGGAGGAGCAGAACCAGGACGCAAGTCAATATGATGGTTCACGTCATGTAATGGTGGCTGCGTCGTAGGTTCTGAAAAGACAAAAGCATATTGATGTAATAAGTCAGAGATCACCTGAGGAACAGCTGCTGGAGTAGAAACTGGAGGAACTGGTACTGCCCGCTGAACACATAATAAGGCTGCACAATGAGCCTTTGGCAGACTGCGAATAAACTGCTTCCCAGTAATCAACTGGAAGTCTCCCTGAGAATCAATGCCAACAAGTGAGTGTGTAAATGCATCATGTACAAATGTCAATGTCTGCTGTGTCAAGTCCAGTGTAACGGCTCCAAGAGATGCAAACCAATCAGCACCAAGGATAAGATCATAACGCTCCATAGGAATAATGTAAAGATCTGCATGTCCAAAAAAATCTCCAATGCGGTATGGTAAACGCTGAAACATCTGAGAACTTGGAAAAGAATGGGAACTGGCAACCTCAACATAAACTGATCTGTATAAGAAGCAAGATCACTGGTCTGAGTGAGACTACGGAATGTATCACGTTGGCGGTCGAGCCACTGAGGATCAATCATAGCATGACGGAGGTCACGGCGAAAAGTATGCCATACATGGAGCCCTTCCCGATCAGGATCAGCTCTATAAACTCGTCACCACGTGGCGGCGCGTCCATCTAAATGTAAAGCAACCAACTGGATCTTCTGAGGATCAGTCTTAGGGTAGATCTGAAAATATGTGTCAAGCTTAGCAAATCAATTCTCTGATAAGTTCCCGTCAGAGGAACCGGAATAGGTAGCAAGCTGTACCCTATCACGAAAGTCTCGAGCAAAGTGTGGCTCAGGAAGTTTCATCATTGGTGTTTCTGGACGCCAATTTACTCAGTATCTTTGGATAACCAGATATGACGCTGTAGTATTCATTGTGAATATTACATTTACATCAATTTTACATTTCAAGATTAAACTAGTCCATGAAGAATAACGTAGAATGGGAATGGAATGATTCCTCCATGTTTCCACTTTGAAATCTCTGTAAAACAGCAGCAAACACGTAACAAATGAAAGTGATGAATGCTTGCTTGCATGTCTTCTCCATATTTCACTTCTTGTGAAGTGTATGTGTTGAAAAAATGAGCTTCTATTGCCTTCTTGCCATGAAGAACCATCAAGCCTTGGAAATCCATGAGTAAAAGAGTACAACAATGATGCTAAGCCAACTCCATAAGACTCCATATAACTAGTAGGTAGCACTAGTCCTTCTTCAAGATCCCTTGGATACAGAAAGATGATCATAGATTCACCATATTTTGACAATTTCCACACATTGACATAACATACCTCAAACACAAAGTTAGATGAGAAAAGTAGGTTTGAACAAGACATCCTTGCTGCTCCTTTGCCTTTACTTGAGTCTTCAATAACTTGCAAAAATAGATCCTTAATACCTTGGCCATTTAATTCTTCTTTGATGCTCTTGACTAGCTCCAAATTGCCAATTTCCAATTGGTGTTGATGAAGCTCATTAAGATCAATCTCTTGATCTTCCTCTTGACCATCAAAACCATTGACAAAAACCTGTTTTCCAGAACCATAAATGACATCCATTTCATGAAGACAACCATCCATATGCATAACATCATCCACACAAGAAGATGTACCAAAACATGTGATATGCCAAAACCTTTAGTAGACTAATGGGGACACTGTTATGAACAATATTATGGTTAGTTGAAATAATTGTAGCGTGAATAGAAGAGGAAACTATGAAGATGGCTACAGCATTGCAAGCGTGTAAGCTCTTAAATAGTTTGTCAAAAGTGAGAGCTCCAAGGGATGTGTTTGATGGAAGCGAATGGAAGGAATGACATCCAGATAGATGTGTGTGGCAATTGGCAATTGGCCACATAGTCAATAACAAGGAATATGCCTCTTTTATAAGCTTTGACGGGTCCTATCCTTCCAAGAGGTGTGCTCTGGAACAACGGCTACATATGTTGACCAAGAGTTTCTAGCCATTGGGCTTAATTGCATAAAGTGGTTATAATTTATTATCCTAGAGATGGGAATAGGCGGTAACGATAACGTAAAGCAAGTCAATAATCCACATTATGCCATGCTATAGTCAAGTCACATGAGACTCACGTTGGGCTACTTCTTAAAGCCATTTTCAAACATATATAATGGACATTGCATACGATGCACTTTAACTATTTGAGCTTAAATAAGACAATATGGGTGTCTCCGTTACTTCTACCATTTTTTCATAATGACAATCTTATTTTACATTTTCTGTTGATTGACTAAATTGTATATTTATTCCATAGAACCCACGGTTCTGAGAACCGTGGGTCTTGGGAACCGTGGGGCGAACCATACGACGGTTCATGAACCGTGGTACGGTAACCGGTTCCTGCAATTAATCAATTAATTAATTAAAAAAAAACAAAATTTGCCAATTTCCCCCCAAAACCCCTCCCAATGGATTTTTGGCCTTCATTTTACAATTTTTGAGGGGTTTTGGGGGGTGGGAAGCAAAAAAAAACCATTGATTAATTAATTAATTAAATGCTATGGTCCTCCCCAAAAGAAATAATTAAACTCCCTAAATAATTCTGGTTTTTTTTTGGCTTTTTTTGGCCTTTTTTTGGCATGTTTTTGGGCTGTTTTGGGTTGTGAGAACTTTTTAAAAAAACCAAAACAATAATATAGAATTCAATACACAAAAAATCTTAACCAACCAGCATTGCTTATGTCTCATCAATACCCAAGCAAAAGTTGCTAACTGAATTTTGAAAGAATCCAAATTCTCTTGAGTAGACCCAGTGTTTGTAGGAAATAGAAGCCTAAGGATCCAAGATCTTAACTATTCAATCACACAAAGCATTCTCAAAAGAAAGAGAGAGATGGCTGGTAAGCAATTCCATTTACATTCCAACACCCTCCTTAGATGGAAATGCATAACATAACATGAAGTAACCCTCCAAGATCTTCACGTCGCCAAATAAACTTCACAATGAGGTAGTCGAAATCTCATCCCCAATCATGCCCAACATATAAAAGGAAAAAATGCGTAATAATGAAGCATCAAGTCGAAGGGTGAGGATTTGTATGCTCCATCCGAAGTAGTGAACCAACATAAACTCGGCAATAAGTCAAAACATGGACTTGTAATCCATCATAGGTTCCCACATCAATCGAAAAAACTTCTTACCATAAGGACAATAAAAACGCAATGTTCCCGAAGCAATGATCATGAGAGATCTCTTTGAGTCTTTGATAAAACATTTGTCTTCTTTGAACTCCACAACCAAGCCTTGGTTCATAATAGTAGAGACCGATATGAGATTCTTCTTGATTCCTGGAACATAAAGTACATTGCGAATGTACTTTTCCTCACCATTGGGTCAGATAACGGCGATCACTCCAATACCTTTGATAGGATAAGAGGTGTTATCAATACCTTGAACTTTGCTTCCATCATGCACTTTCACAAGCTTTGTGAAGCCCTCTTTTTGAGAAGTCATATGACGTCTGGCACCCTATCAATCACCCATTCAAAAGATGAAAAAACAGCAACTTGTAAAGCTGAAGATAAGTTCTTTTTGGCTGAAGAACCAGCAAGAGGTGAAGTAGTAGAAATCTCATCTTGAGGAGAGATGAGCTATTAGAGACAAAAGCATAATCATTATTGAAAAGATCATCCTTTTCTTCAAATTGTTGTTCCAAAGTAATGATTGATGTACTTGTATCGTTACCTCTCTCTTTTTCCTTTGCAAGTCTCTTCCTACATTCTTTGATGTGATGACCAAACTTCTTGCAATAGTGGCACTTACCCTTCTTCTTGGAGCCTTGTCCTTGATCTTGAGCTTCCTTAGATTTTTTATCACCTTTGGAAGTGTCGGAAGAAGGCTTCCATTTCCACTTGCCTTTACTTTTGCTTTTTGCAAAAAAAAGCTTGATCTTCTTGCTCACCAAAGTTGATCCTTGTTTGCTCCTCTTAAAGAAGTAAGCCAACAAGTTCGTCGAAGGAGATTTGTTGTCCCCTAAGAGAAATGCTCAATGATGACACAAAGGGAAGGTAAGACTCAGGAAGAGAGTTGAGAGTAATAGATACAAATTGTGAGTCTTCACCTCATCGATACTAAGAAGCTTCTCTCGAAGATCCTTGATCTTCGCCAAGTGGTTCGTCATCAAATCTCCTTCTTGCATCTTCAAGATAGAAAGTTGATTTCGAAGATATACCACTTTTGCCGCATTCTTTACTTGAAACATCTTGGCAAGAGTCTCCCAAGCACTTTTGGAAGTCTTGCAAGATCTAATATGTGAAAGGATAGATCTCTTCACCGATAATGCAGCGACAGAATGTGCTTGTGCATCTCGTCGATCCCACTTCTTTTGCTCATCAGAAGACACAACCATTGATGATGAAGTAGTTGCTCTAGTTGGTGTAGTAGGTGCCAAGGTAGGCGGCCTCTCTTCATCACCATTAACTACTTCCCATAAACCTTTTGCAATAAGAAGGTTCTTAATCATGTAGCACCACAAAGAATAGTTTGTGCCATCCAGCCTATCTTCATTAAATAAAGAACCGATTGACTCCGATTCTTTAGCCATACCAAAAAAATCAGCTTGTAGTAGATAGGAAAAAAAAATTCCAAGACAAAATCTATTCAGTGGGCAGCAACCATTAAACTGAAAATATGAGCACAACACTAAAACCAGATTTGTGGCTGAAAATGAGTGCACACTACATGCACATATAGGGCTGATGGTAGCGCCCTCCTGCAAGCTCACCAACAAGAAAATTTCAGCAGAAATGTGTCAAAAACACATGTATCTTCTTTTGTAGATGGGTGCCCTCCTACAAAGAAGTGGATCTGAAAATTTCAGCATGTATTTGATTCGAAAACACATGCAAACGGCTTGAGCATGGGCGCCCTTCAGCAAGCCCTCAAAATAGTGGAGGTGCCCTCCTTTTTCCTGCAAAAAAGCTATTAGAATAAGAACAGATTCTTCACTTGCAAAAATCAGCCACTTGCTGATTTTCTGCTACCAAAAGAGAAGAAGATAGCTTCTTGTAGGGCGGCCTCCTGTAAACAATCTGAACACCTAGTGGCTCTGATACCATGTAGGAAATAGAAGCCTAAGGATCCAGGATCTTAACTATTCAATCAAACAAAGCATTCTCAAAAGAAAGAGAGAGATGGCTAGTAACCCTCTTGTAGAAACTCGTGGACAGCCAAGGAGAATAGTAATGATGCTTACAAAAGTGTTTAATACAAAGGAGATGCACACATATATATAGTCTTCCAAAATAACTATCTAAGTTCTTGACTATTGACTATCCAACTTCATGACTATAGACTATCCAACTTCATGACCATTGACTATCCAATTTCTATGACTATCTAACTTTCTAATAAAAAGAATAAGGTACCTCCAGATGTCAAGTTGGGGTACATAATGTCACAATTAGGCCTAGTGGACCCACGAGTCCCTACCAAGTTAAGTTCATACTAACTTAACTAGCTCTAAGTTTAGTAGGCCTAATGGAGATAAATAAACCATGGTTACACAACTCTCGACCTTTTCGGTCAAAGTAACCTATGGTAATGTAAGCAATTCCATTTACATTCCAACAGTGTTGACTAAGAAGCAAATGACAACTAGCAAGTAGAACAAAAAAAAAAATCAAATAAGAAACAAGGACCAGAAGATCAAGAACAAATAAGTCATCAACATATCTTCTAACTCAGCTTAATTTATGCAATAAGATGGGACAAGTACCACAAGAAACTAATCTCTGTATAGATTCAAATTCATAAGAGAAAAGACAAAAGTTAGCTAGATGGACAGCACAATTACTACCCATAGGAATACCTATCCTTTGTTGAAAACGTGAATTGTCTAGAGAAATATCCAAATTATCCAAGAGAAAGTGCAACCAAAAGAAAAATCTTCAGCATCAACAATTTCAGTAAATCTTTTCTTTTTTGAATCGACATCTTGGTTTTTGTTCTTAAGCCAACAAAATTCAAAATGCAAAGCACTCTTCTCAACTTTCAAAGCTTTGCATTGAGTATCCTTTAGTTTATTGCTATAAATATAGCCCAGTCGCCAACTTTAAAATCTCTGGGAGATCTCTTAAGATCGGCACAGTGCTTAGCTCTAGCCTAGGCACTACGGATACTATCACATGCCAATAGCAAGATTTCTTGCATATCATCGAGGAAATCTACAACCTTCTGGATCTTAACAAAATGCGTCTCCACATTAACCAGAGATCTAGGTTGAGAACCTTACATAAGCATAAATAGATTATAACCAGTAGCAGAATGTTTTCTACTATTGTCCTCCCACTGAGACTACCTGTGAGACACATATGTTCTCAACATATCCTCCATAGTGTAATTAGTTCTCTCAATCTGTCCATCTGATTTAGGGTGAGCAATAGAACTAAAACTAAGCGAGCTTTCAAGCTTATGGAATATAGTTGACCAAAAGCTAACTGTGAACTTCGGATCTCTATCACTAACAATATCACATGGCAATTCATAAAGCCTAAATAATCTTTCCACAAAGATCTGGGCTAAATTTGAAGCCTTTTGCAGTTGACTTTACTGGTATGAATGTAGCTAACTTAGTTAACATGTTACCGATATGGTTGTCTAGAGATAGGGTGACTACCTGGAATTAATTCAATCATGTGACCTACTGACCTAGAAGGTGGTAAACCACGAGATAATTCAACTGGAAAAACATCTTCAAATTCATCTATGATCTTACTCTTTTCAACTTGCTCCTAATCTAAATCCATTGAGTAGAGAGTTTTAGAAAATTCACAAACTATTTAGATGCATTTCAGAAAAATCCAAAATGGGTTTAGCAAACAAAGAATAAGCTTCATACTGTAAATCAAAAAAAATTCCATTATATTAGCTGTTGAAACCATCTCAAATGAATATACATATCTATCTCCAAACAGTGTAACTACTTTGTCCCCCTCTTGAAATGAGAGCACACGCTTCTCAAAATCAACATCGGGAGATTTCCTAAATAACCACTCATAGCCTAGAATAATATTCATATGTGCTAAATCTAAAACATGAAAATCCACTAATTCTCTATAGCCTTGAATCAAAACTGGGAGGTTCATAACTCTGACTTCCCAAGTCTCCAACTATGCACCTGAAGCTAGATATACTTTATATCTATATCGTCAGCTTCAGTTTCCAAGTCGAGTTTTTGCACAAGACGAGAATTAATGAAATAATGAGTTGAACCACTATCCAACAATATACTGACTTCTTGATCTTTGATTGTGCCTTTCAGACGAAACAATTCATTTCGTAGTACAAACATTCACACTCACAATCAATCAAGTTAATTTTCAACTTTAGATTTTCCTTACCTGGCATCTGAATTACTTGAGTTATGGGTTTCTTTCTCTCCGGGTAGAATTTCATAACATTCCCAAGCTTGTTGCACATAAAACATAGATTCGTCTTCTTAGCCTTTTTCCAAAACATCTGCTTCTTTTGCTTACTTCTGATGCCATTTAATCAAATTCATCAAAATATTTGACTTGAATTTTGTCACAAACTCGTTTCTTTCCTTTCTTTGGTCTGGGCACTAATGGATTAGCCTGAAACTGCTTCCTGGATGCCACCACCGTGGAATCGTAAGCTTTCGTGATCCAAACCACATCATTGAAAGACTAAGCACATTTCACTTGCATTTGTTCTGATAATCCGCTAGCAAACCTAGGATGAACTGCTATTGAGCCAGTTTTGAATCAAACGATGGAACTTTGTTCCATAAATCCATGAACTCTTAGAGATAAGAAGTCTAAACTCTTCGTCCCCATTTTGCAATTTATGAATCTTTGATAGTAGTCTAAATCATCAACAACCACAAATGATTTTCTAAAAATTTCCATGGATTCTTCCCACGTAGCGGGTTTCGGTTGCAAGTCATGCCACCACGATAAAGCCTTACCATGGAAAAACAGAACCACACTCTCAATCTTCAGGAATTCCTTGTAAACTAAAATAACTAGTCCACTTGGTCCCCGCCATCGTCTACTACCTCAGGCTTCTTCTCCGTCTTCTCCCCTGAATATGGTTCAGGCTGAAAGCCCAGATTCGGCGAAGACAAGGTCTTACGTTGATTCAGCAACACTTCTATTTGTTGATCCCACAGATTGTTTCTGATTGTTCATTTCGTTAAGTGTCACACTCAACTTCTTGCAAATCTGCAAATAGGTCGGCATAGGTATTGTTCCCTCAAGACTTGTGTTATCCTCGACCATTATTGATCACCTGAAACGAGAAATTGCTTCTGTTAGTGGATAGATCCGAAATCTCTAATCAAAAGTGAAAATTAACTGTGACCTGATAAGCCGACTGCTTACATCTCAATAAGGTCGTTCACTTTACAAGCCAATTTTATTTTAACCAATAACCAATAGATTTGACAAAATCGAAAGATTTATGGTTCTTTCAAAAATTTACATAACTGGGATTTTTGAATTCTGTTCAATATGGATGGAAATGTGAAAATCGATTTCCGTCATCGAATTTTCCGTTTCACTGTTACCAATCCATTACGAACTTATTTCGAAACCATCGGCATGCATGAAATTCAACATGCAGTGATTTATAGAAAAAAAAAAAAAAAACAAAACAAAAAAATCAACTTTTTACGTAAACTGCCTAGTTCAACTAAAAAATCGATTTTCGAACTACTTTTGACTAAAACAATATCTGTGCATGAAATATTACTAATCAAACTACTATAACACTCAATACCATTTTCTCAGACATGCAAATTGACTCAGAAATGACTTTTTTACATTGGATATGCACACTGCTACTTCATTCACTGACATGCAATCAGAACATTTCAAAAATTTTGCCCAGAGGTTTCAGGTTCAGTATAGCGAGTTATTCATGCTCAAAAACCATCAAAAATACACTAATTTTTGAAGTTTTGAGACCCCTAACAATGACCATTGCCTACCAAACTTGTTCACAACCTCTGGACAGTTTCAATACAAAACTGAAAACGTGATTGCAAAGTTTTGTGCAAAGATATTCAGTCCAAATGCAAGTGCAATCAGACCCTACCTACTGTAATTCACCTACATGCAAGTGCCAAAAGTTTTGATTATGCTCAATATCAATTCTTACAATCAATTATAACAAAAATTGCCGAATTTTGACCAAAATACTATCTCGATCTGATCTTCACCAAATTACCGGCATGCAATCATTAGAAACTGTCCTAATGATTGAGAAACAGCAAGTACAATCCTAAAAATCATTTATATACAGTAGATTCGAGGAATTTCAAGCTAAAACAATGAATACTAGTCACAAAACCGCCAAAAACCATCAAAAATCAAACGATTTCCAGTTATCTCTATGGAGAAAATTCATAACATTAATCATTGGGCTGAAAGCAATCAAGAATCAAACAAGCCACTTACTTGGAGGTCAATTTCACCACCAGGAAGTAAAAAGTAAGGAGATACTACCAAAAAGTTGCAAAAAAGCAAAGAGCCAACTCCACCTTTTGATCAATGCAAAGTCAAGCTCTGATATCACTATAATCTCATTAAGTGAAGATCTTCTAAATCCTGCCAGAATAGTGCGGTAGATGGGCGAGTTCCTACAAGTATCAAGTATATATAAGCCCCAATAACCTAGGAATATTCCTTATAGGATGCCAATTCTCAACCAATTGCTTTTGATCCTTGACCATGCACTAGCTCCACATGTCCTAATGGGTATGCCTGGGCCCTATTAATCACATTTCTGGCCTAGTTCGGAGAGGCGTAACTAATAAACTTGTACACTAGAGTACTCCGAACCATCATCACAAAATATCTAGCATGTGGCATATTGCCTCTTCCAAGTGCTCTTTTATTGGCTCCTACTAAAAACTAAGTAATTTCCAAAAAGCTAAATATTTGTGGCTCGCATATCTATTCAAACTATAGACATGGAAAGCTGGATATCTTATTCTCTTAAGCTCGAATCTTTGTGACCTTGTTTTTTCTTGGCAATGTAGCTTCAACAATTAACTAAAAAATTTCATTTTCCAAATAAAAAATTCTAAAAACATAAATGGCATGGCTATCCTCCACATACAAGTTTGGCAGCTATTGATGGTAACTTTAAACGATTGTTTAAAACTTTAAACGATTGTTTAAAAGAAACGCAACCCACCCTAAAATTTGGAATTTTGAAACGCATTCTGGAATGAAATGCAACTATAGTAACAATTAAGGCTATAAGAACGACAAAAATCTTGATGATAGTTTATCACACTCATACTTAAAAGAGAACAAGCATTATAAGTTCCTCTAGAGAATGGACTTCCTTCAATAACAATTCCAAAAATAAACACAAAATTGTCTGAGCATTTATCCACATATGAAATGACAAAACATCTATAAAACTCACAAAGAAGAATTCCTCCTCAGTAGAAAATGAAATATGAGTGTTAGAAGATGGAACAAATGCGACCTTTTTCAAATTCAAAGTCACATAGTTTAAATCTTTAGCTTTCCATTCCGATAATAAACCATGAACTCTAAAAGATTCTTCAATTCGGTTTATGAACTTATTAATACTCTTAGTTATAGATTTTAACAAGCAAGCATCAATTGAGGGACGAGGACAAAATTAAGTGCCTCTAGAAAAGGACTCTCTCAAAAATGATGAGGGAAGGACTGATGTATCTGCAATAACAATATGACCCAAAAAAGGATCACAAAATTTAGAGTCACCATAAGAACAAAGGCTATTAAGGATAGACAACTTTTTCTTTTCTGAAAGATTCCAACCGATATCAGTGAAGGCTCTTTGTCCTATAGTTTTAACACATTTCCAAGCCAGCACTAGAAGATTCCAAAGTTTCTTCACACAAGGAGGAAGAGTATTCATAACTTCAAGTTTTCTAAGAATAGAGCTCAAACTAATTTGTCAAGATTAGGCGAAGTAAACATTGTGATGAGTAGATCTTTACCATAGGTAAAAAAATTTAGACTTAACATTAGCTTTGGAATTTAAAAAGCGACTGAAAAAATTTTAAGTTGGTAAAACTATACCACAAAAAACATCTGGAAGGCCTTCAATCAACACAGGTTTCCAATTTGATGCTATATCCATTGGTGCTTTCATGGGATCATCAGTCACTTTTTCAACTCTAGAGCCTTCCTCGTGGTTCAAAATGGTAATGAAGTCTTCTTTGGCCACAATTTCCATTGCCGGTTGAGCTCCCACCATGCTATATCTTCCCTAGGCATATCAAGGTGAATCAATAATCTCTCTCTCTCTCTCTCTCTCTCTCTCTCTCTCTCTCTCTCTCTCTCTCTCTCTCTCTCTCTCTCTCTCTCTCTCTCTCTCTCTCTCTCTCTCTCTCTCTCAGATGATATCGCTACAGGGTTACATTTTATTAGCAGGAGATTTCAACGCTCGCACAAGTTCCAGACAGACGGAATTCCATGCAGATACAAACTTTCTCAAGATTCACCCTTTGGATATGGGACTAGATCGGGTATCACAAGATGCATACACTCCAGCTACATCCTTTGGGGAGCAGTTGCTCACTCTTGCAGAGACACACTCTCTTGCCATCTTGAATGGCCTCGGACAGTGGCCTTCTTCATCAACATATACATGTTATCCTCATGGTGGACATCGTGAAGTTGACTACTTTATTGGATCACCTACCTTGATCCTTCACATATCTGATTTCTCCATTACACCTCCTACCATTTCCGATCACTCACTCTTACACCTCTCACTTGGTCACATAACCTCATCTTTGCAAGTCCCATGCTCCTCTTCCACTCGTAAATGTGTCCCGTTTACCCACTCTGGACTTAAAAAATACACCACAACCTTTTCCCAACTGCTTACTAACTTCCCATTCACGGCACCAATTGACCAACAAGCCACGTTTCTATCTACATCCCTTCTAACTGCTGCGTCCTCATCTTTCCCTACCAAGACGAATCCATCTCATAGATGTGTCCACAACCAATGGTATGATTCAGAATGCCACTCCCTTCACAAGCATGTGGCATATGCCAGGTTACACTCCCCTGCATTACTCAAACAACGCCAGAAAGAATACCATAGAACCACTAGAACAAAGAAGATAACATACCTGCGATCATTTTGCCAAAAATTGATCAACTCTTTAGATTCCCCTTCCTCCTCCTTTTTCTGGAAACACTTCACCAGACACTCTTCGACATTGGCCCCCATAGCCATCGAATCCTGCATTGAATATGCCACGAAACTATATATCGTAGACTCTCCTCCTACCTTACTCTCACCGAGACCTGCCCCCTGCTCGCTTGTTACTCCAGACATGGTTGAAAACACCATTAAACATGCAAAACCTCTGACTATGACTCTTTAAACATAGACTTCCTAAAGCTCGTAGCACACCTCATCTCTCCCTACATTGCTCACGTTTTTAACACAACTGTGACTTTTGGTTTTCCCACAGCATGGTGTACTAATATCCTTCATCCCATCCTCAAGGCAAGTGATCCCATGAGTGTAGAAAACTACTGCACCATCATGATTGCTCACACTCTGGCTAAGATATATGGTTCTATATTACACACAGTTACTGGATCTTTTGCTGAGACTGAGGGGTTACACGCTATGGGTCAGGCTGGGTTCAGACCAGGATACTCTACCTCAGTTCAGATCTTCATTTTGAGATGCATTATTGAAGAGGCTCGACATCGGAAACAGAGAGTTTATTGTTGCTTCGAGGACTTTTGCAAATCGTTTAAGTCTATTCCGAGACATCTCCTTTTCCATAGGTTACTTTCACTTGGCTTTACAGAGAAGATTATTGCTGCGATCGTTACTTTATATGAGCAAGTTTTGGCGCGCTTCAGAGACGGTAGTGGCTGGTCCCCTCAGATACATTCTACCATTGGAGTGAAGCAGGGCTGTCCCTTATCACCCACTCTCTTTGCACTATATATTGATGATCTCGAGAGTATTATTCATGAGGAAGGTGGCAAGGGTTGTCCTCTAGCAGACATTATTATCCCCATTCTATTATATGTTGATGATGTGGTTCTTCTCTCATCCTCTGCAGCTGGTTTACAGAGACACCTTTCTGATTTACATCATTTTTGTCAGCTTTGGGGATTGACGGTTAACCATAAGAAGACTAAGATTATGGTGTTCAACACTAATAGACAACATATGAGAGATGTGACTTTCTACTATGACGGGCTACCAATTGAGATCGTGACCTCTTACACCTATTTGGGAGTCTTTTTCTTTGGTCCACTACTCACATTTCGACCAGCAACCCTCACCAAGCTCCGTTGCTCTTCACTTTTGACATAGTTCTGGTAGCCAACACAAAAAAAGAAGTGGCACACATGACATCAAAGATTTGGAGTCTAAGCTGAGCTCCTCATCCATTCCCCATACACTTGCACCTATACTTGCGACCTCCATTACCGATTTTCCTCCTTCCTAGTGCACGACTATAATCCATCCCAATC
Organism: Diphasiastrum complanatum; assembly: GCA_029204225.1. Taxonomy (NCBI): domain Eukaryota; kingdom Viridiplantae; phylum Streptophyta; class Lycopodiopsida; order Lycopodiales; family Lycopodiaceae; genus Diphasiastrum; species Diphasiastrum complanatum. Next base: position 36,278,681 of record CM055096.1, on the reverse strand, counting down.
ATAAGAGCAGCAATCCCTTGAGACTTGATAATTATCGACCGTCATGATTGGGCATATCATTGCGAAGCTTTATGGCACTATCCTTCAATATATGGTTCGTGCGAAGGCAAAGAACAAGGGACTCTACGATATGGGTCAGACTGGTTTCAGGGCACCTTAGTCCACCACAAATCATGTCATTACCTTCAAATTCATTCTTGAGCAGGCCGGGCATAGACGTGAAAGCATTTATTGCTATTTTGTGGATTTCATGAAAGCCTTCGACTCAATTCCACGACCCTTGCTTATTTAAAGGTTAAAGGATTGGGCTTTTCTACAAATACTACAAAATACAAATTCGCGGTTTGCCAGTGCAACTATGCCTACCTTGACGACCTCAATTTGTTGCAAGTTACATAAGCAAAGATGGCCAATACAAGAAAATTTCTTCCATCTCTATCAGCAAAACTTGATACCCCTAACAATAGCATATGGGAATCTAAATTGCAAATTATTGTGATGAGTAACAGTTACTAGTTTATCGTCACTAGTCATGAAGTAAGACGTGTGAGTGAGAAAAGAAAAGGACTATGATAGTAGGGTGTAGCCAACAACTAACTATAGAGATATGTCAATTAAAGATCACACCATTTTTTGTTTCGGAGAAGCAAAAGGACCTAAGCAAGCATGGAACATATTATAATTTTGATTTTGAGATTGCAAATGTTGCTATGTTGTTGTACCTAAGAAATAAGCTAGTCATTGTTAGGATGGAGCCCAAAGTATATGTAACAATTTGGAAGAATTTAACGTTGTCCAAAATTAGTTAATAGTCAATGTGAGTTAGTCCTAGATGCTAACTTGGTCTTGGTGGTGCTTACTGGCTTGTCATTTGGATATCAAGCGTTTACAATGAAACTTACGTTACGAGAGCGACCTCCTGACTTTGAGCCAAGACCATATGACACATTCTTGCAGCAATGGAAGATTAAGGAGCAAGCCTTTTAATTTCACATCAAGAAGGAAGTTGGGTCAAATGAGAGGAAAGCTCCAATGAGGGAAGGGGAATTATATGACTTTGCAAACCCACTAATTAGGGTAAGAAATAAGAGGATTATTTTGATGTTTTTGTTGTTGCATACTTACATATGAACATCAAGGAGGGTGGCATATTGATTCAGGTACACCCCCACACAAAGTGGTTTGTTCAATTTATTGACCAAAGAGAATGGTTAAACGGTTTGACTTAGTGATGATTTTTCTTATGAATCAGAAAGTTCTAGTGGAATTCCTATTAAGATGCATGATGGAGAGGTGAGAATCATAAAGGATGCGTTACATGTCCCTGGCTTGGCCAAGAATTGAATTTCACTAATCAAAACAATTAAAATTCCAGCCAACTACCTGCACAATGTTTCAAATTTCATCTTTACCCGATGAAATATCTTTTTGCCTATTCCATTAGGAGTAACCATACTATTGGATTGCTTCAACATTTCTGGTGCATAGTACATCCTTAGCTTGTGAGATGGATAATTTATTCTCTCCCATATTTCAATGCCCAAGTGATAATTCAAGAACCCTAAATCAATCATCTTAGATTATTTTTTATAGATTTCCTTCAGCCTATGAATAAGACTCTTCTCATAGGACCCTAAATGTTATGACAAGCTCCAAATCTACAAACTAGAATCAGGCATATTAACTTAAGTTCAAAATCAACCAAAGTCCTTAGTGTAAACAATTTGGACAATGTCGCCCATATAGCTTCCAATTATTCTATCTCCTTCTCTTAGTTTTGTGTTAGAGTGGCTGCACTCAAAGAGCAACAATAGGTTCAGGAACCATGCGTGCACTTACATTTTGGTTTGATGGGAGCAATGACCAAATTCACAAACTCATATTGCCTAACAAAATTCACTAGATAATGTTCAACCGTACTAAATGAGAGATTATGAAGAGCTAAACACATCATGTGGCTCCTTGCTCACAACTAATAACTTGTTTTGAGATCAATTTTGAACATTATGCATCATCCTCATTTCAACCAACAGCTTACCACATTGCTTCCATCATTTCCATGCTCCACAGACTCAAACAAAAAGCTGGGAGCCTCTCGATCATCCTCTTTTACTAAACAACGATACGCCAAAACTGGTGTTAGGTGATCCCCAAAGATTCTCTGAAAGATTGGAACGAGATTCCCACTTTTTGATGCTTCAACAAACTCCTTGTATTCTGCATAAGTCCCCAACATGCAAGTCCCTGAATAACAATTCTCTTAAAAAAGATTATGTGCAACCTATGTTGGTTAAACATTAAATTAGAGGTGTGCTTTCTTTGAGGCTATCTTCTAGACGTGAAAGAAGCATAAAACAAAATGAGAACATGCTTTAAACCTCTTTTGTTGGCAACTTGAACTTCTTTTTTGACTGCAAGATGCGTTCAACATCTACTCTACATAAGTGCATACATTCATCTTATTTGTTGCCTCGATAGAAATAAGTCATGTGCCAATATTAGCATCCAAACATCTAATCCATTCTTAAACATCACATTTACATGGTGAACACAAGAAAAGCAAGAAACTATAAAGACATCAAGAAACCCCACCGAATATGGCTAAGAAAGGTAAGAATAGCCATTGATTGATCATTCAATCCTAAAACTAGAGCATGATCAAGCACCCATGTGATTGTAGGCAGATGAACCATCCAGTGGCAAAAGCCATAGCTCTCAAAGAGAAGCTCCAAGAACACATAATTCAAAAATGACAAATGTAAAATAGCTTCCAAATTTAGCACGAACTCAACTGCTCATAGTGGTCTTTTGTGCTTCTACTATGAGTTTCGGACCTTATTTAGCTAAATTGAACCTTACAACCATTATTATAGTCTCACTATTTACAAATATAGCACGGTTGTTCAAGCCACTTTATCAACTGTGCAATTGACTAATTCTATTCTAATTTAACTCCATGGCTATGTTTAGCATTGCAATTATTAAGCTCATGGGCTAATTAAATGCGGGACATGACATTCCCCCTCCTTGAGCACTTTTACCTTCAAAAATGAAGACCATGTGATACTCCATCAACTGTCATGCTCCATGAATCCCCAAGCAGATGTTACAAAACTCTGGCTACCTTCAATGTAGGAATAAGTTTCCCATGTACATTTTCGTTGACAACCATTCTCTGTTGAACAAGTGTTGTTGCCTCAAGTTCTGCTTCCAGCTTATTATTGTAGAGCAAGATTCCAACGAATCTTCTATAGATGAATCTTTGATCTACAAGTTTATCCCATAGATTTTATAAGATCACTAAAGAAGAGATTTATGAAACGCAAGATTGCCTTTAGAAACATCTAGTTCTACATCGGTTGACAAAATACATGCAACAAGACATTCAGCAGTCTTCTTCCCCAGTATTTGTCTTGATTTGATAGGCTATCCGATTCATAATGCATCTTTTTTTGTCCATGCATCCAGTGTTGCTGCCTTGTACATTGCTCCACAATAAAAAATGATGTTTTCATTTTGTAGCTCCGTTGCATTTGATAAAGCAATGAATTTTTCATTTGGATTCTTCAAATCCCATACGGCGCAAGAATTCTCTTGATCATCTATACACAAGGAATTTGACAACTTGAATCCGCTTTCCATATTAACTTGTTTTCCTTGACAATAAAATTAATGACATTATCTATGCCAAGAAAAATGGTTAGATTTTTTTCATCAACTCCTTTTGTCAATACCACATCATACACACTAAATCATTGTCCAATGGAGAGTTGCTTCAAATCTTGAAATGTGATTCTCGTAGTTGACTCCATTGAAGCAATGTTAAAATCATCTTCATCAAAAAGCTCGTTGTTGTATTGGTATTTGAACTTTTCATCCTTGTTATGTCGCTCATTTGATCCATGTTTATAAGTGATGTCATATAGATCACTATCAATAATGCGATTATTTCTTGAAAATCGGATTGTACTCCACGTATAAGCTATAGCTGTAGAGGTTTGCACTATTCATAAATAACCTCTTTGTTTTGACCTTCTGTTACATACCCATAAAGAAACGTAACAGATTACTTGAGGTGACGGTCTCATTATACGGAACAAGATGTTGGTCTGGAGCTATAGGTCGTTTAGGTGCCACGTGTCAATGTTCTATTGGTGCAGGATAACCCAAAGTTATTGACCCACGTGGTGCACACAACCGACACGTGTCGAAATATGACGTGACCATGTTGGTGGAGCTGTACTATGTACTATGTATTTAGAGAGGATCTCCATGAGCTAGGCATTCATTCTCACCTAGAGAATAAAGAGCTTTTCCCACGTGGTTAGGCCAGGATGTAATCTTGCTATGAGATGGAGGTATGCGAGGGTTGAAGCTAGGTGTGGTGGTATGGGCTGCCGTAGTCTAGGGAAGACCTTAACGTGCTTGAGGGTGGTCAATAGCTCCAGTGCACGGAGGTGGTGAGATTGCAATATCTCTATGGATGGGCGGTTTCAAAGCGTCGTCACCTGATTGTGTCCTTACGTTGTTCGGCTTCAAAGATGTCTAACATTTTGGTATCAGAGCCACCGATCTTCATGTAGAGGTATAATCGTTCTAACCCTAATTTTGGTTGGCTAAAACGTCAAGTTGGTGTGATTGGAAAGCATATCTTTCGTGGTGAATTTGGTGTCACCGTTTGGACTCACGAATGCACTTGCTACATTCCAGCAGATGATAAACGATGTTTTTCGTCCATATCTGGAGAAGTTTGTAGTAGTGTATTTGGAAGACATATTAATTAATACTCGAAGCATGAAGAGCATCTTCGTATTGTCGTAGAGCTTCTAAGGCAAGAAAAGCTCTATGCTAAGGAGTCCAAATGTGAGTTCTTTCAGACCAAACTCAAGTACCTAGACCATATCATTTCCGATGGAGGCATCGAGATCGACTATGATAAGGTTCGCAAGGTGCACGAATGGCCAATTCCGCAAACCATCAGCGATGTGAAATCATTCCTTTGCTTTACAGCATTTTTTCACAGATTCATTATGGACTATGCTACTATAGCATTCCCATAACGAATGTTCTTGAGGGGGTGAAGAAAAAGTGTAGCTATAGAAACAATCCACCTATAGTTCGGACAAATAAAATGAATGAGAGTTTTGAAACTCTCAAGCATTGTGTTTCTACGTCTCCAATTCTACATATCGTCGATCCTAATAGGCCAACTCTGGTAGAAACAGATGCTAGCGACTATGTCGTATGAGCGGTCAGTAGACAAGTAGCTTTTGAAAGCAAAAAACTAGATTATGCTCAGTGTAGGTATTCTACCTATGAGAAGGAACTTTTTTGCAGTCATTCACGCATTACAAATCTGCAAGTATTATTTAAATGGTGCCAAATTTATGGTGATGATTGATCACCAATCCCTCAAGTTTGTATTTGACGTCGTTGACCTAAGAGGTCATAAGGCCAAGTGGTCAAAACTCATTCAAAAGTTTCAGTTCGACATATTCGTAAAGGTACATTGTCGACCCATTATAGTTGAGTTAATTTCAGTAGACTTCCCGTAAAATTGGCATAAGAACTAAAAATTCACTCCACTAGCCACATTAGTATTCCTTCCCTTCTTAAGATCATTTGTGTCAGAGAATGATTTATCCATCTGAGAAAGACTAATAATACCTATAGTGACAAAAGGAGAACATTCTCCGTTCCCATCATTATTTTCACTCATATAAATCTTCATGTGGGCTACATAGTGAACGTTACTATCTTCATTATGATCAAAATGTCATTCTGCACTGTAGTGATCCATAGGTTGGTCCTCAGTTCCACATTGAAACTAGTATTGTTCATCCACGCGCACCGCTGCATATAGTCTTCGATACCATTTTTGGAACTGAGGTGTTGATATCCATAATTCATTTTGAAAATTGAAGTTCAGCTGCATCATCTTCAGTCCAACCACCAATGACTTGTTAGTTTTGATCCTCGTAATGCTAGTTGTCATTGTAATTCTCATAATGGTGGTCAAGCTGAAAATCGTCGTTATAGTCTTGATACTAACAATCGTCGACGTAATCTTCACCTTAGTCATAGTCATCAGTGAAATCGTCAGCTTGGTTCCACTGATCTTCCATGTCATTTTCAAAACTATCATCGCAATATGTTTGATTGTCATCAAACAATTCATAATCCCAACCCATTCGAAATGATTATAAAGAAATAAGTTTGGGTTCTGTGAATTGTAGGCCTAAGAGAAATTTTGAAATGATATGAAAATCAAATTTCACAAGATTCGATGTCAATAGGAACGATGAAAGTGTGCATGGGTTTTCAGTAAGAGTAAATATAAAGAACTTTGGAAGAGGTCAAATTTGGTATAAGCGAAACATCTACAACATCAAGCTTGCTAAGCTGATAAATTTTGCTTTCTACAGTGCTAAAATCCGAAGTAAAACCCGAGAAGTAGGTCGCAAGGAAGGAGGGCTAGCGCGATGTGAAGAGGGGAAGCACAATTCTTAGGATCAGGTTTGGTTTTGAAACTGCAAGAGTAGGATATAGGGTTTTTTTCCATAAATTTGCGAAAATTCAAAGTGGAGAGTGAAAAAAATTTATAATAGGAGCAAAACTTCAAAAATGAACTCCTTTGCCGAAACCAGTGCATACAAATGGTATCTAGCAAGGGTATGCTTCTTAGAGAATAGCAACACTTATATAGAAACAATATTATTACTCTTTATATAATGTTAAATTTCTCATCGTTGAAGGCAACAAAAACTAAATTGAGTAGGATGAAATGTTTCTTACATTGTTCAATTATTTCTGTCACAATTGTATGACCTCTTACAAGCCTTCTATAATATTAAATATCGTAGGCTTGGGCTTCGAGTCTTAACTTTAATATTGAATCACATTGAGGCCTAAAAGCTCATTTTAGAACATCGGACTCATTTAAAGGCTAGTCATCTTTCAAGGCCCTCTATTAAGGGTATTACTTGAAAGGTTGCCTATTTGTGCAAGGATCCATACCCTGGTTCAAGAGTATTACTTGAAAGGTTGCTTATTGTGCCTCTTGAGGACCCATACCTCTTGGAGAGGCTATGTATTCTCTCTTTCTCTTTGATTGCACAAGTTCTTATGATTGAATACAATCTCTCTCTCTCTCTCTCTCTCTCTCTCTCTCTCTCTCTCTCTCTCTCTCTCTCTCACCTTCCCGTATTTGACTGAGCTATTACCAAACACACTTCCTCTCTCTGGATCCTTCTGGTTTGCCATTGTTGCCGCTCTATCTCTCACAGCCCCTATCACACGGCCTGCGCTATCGTCTTGGGCAGTTGCGCATTTCCTCTCATCAGCTTGCTATTGAGGCCGGTCGTGCATGGGATACCCCCCGGGAGCGTCGTCTATGTCGCTTGTGCTCGTTGCAAGAGGTGGAAGATGAAGCCCATTTCCTCCTCAAATGTCCGTTGTTGTATTATGAGATACGGGGGAGGTATTATTGTCTCTTTCGCGATGGCCCGCATACACTTCGCAGTTTTGTCTCCTATCCGGATGCTCGTTGCTTGGGACTTCCTGTTCGTGAGATGCTTACTCTCCGTCAGTCTCATCTGCCTGTACCAGATGACCTGGGGTTAGACTCCCGGCAACTGCTTCTCACTGGCTTCTTTCGGACTCGAGCACATGCTGATGACTCCGATGATGAGATTCCTATCGCTGTGCTGCCGCGGAAAAAGCCTAGATGTAGTTGGCACTCGCCTCCATCGGGGCCCACTGTACGGTCCACTCAGCGAACACTTCACACTTACTTTCGCTGATATGTACTTATTCTCCACCTGGCCCGGGTTGTGGACATTGGTACTTTTTCTATAGTTCTTCTGTTATACCTAGCCCGGGTTGTGGGCTTATTTCACTTCTGCTTTGTTCTACTTTCATTACTACCTAGTTTATAGCATTTTACGGCCACGTCCTCCTATGGATGATGCTCCCACTGTTGCTTGTACATATTTTCTTTTTGGTCTTATGCACCCACGGGTGCCCAAAAGACGTTAATAAAGCTTTCTTTCTTTCTTTTCTCTCTCTCTCTCTCTCTCTCTCTCTCTCTATGTCCATGACCAGTACATAGGATACAATATACTCCTACTCTTGGATACATGGTACTCCAGGGAAACAAGCTGTTAGTTATGCCATGTCATACTGGACGTGACCCGAAAGTAACTAATATCCTTGTGAGGCCCAGAACACACTCAATGGAGTTTAGACAAGGTATGAGACAGTGTATGCATGTGTAGAGTTATCAATAGCAATTTCTATGAATAGTTGGTCCATGCTTAGGACTCTATTCTAGGTGAATCTATGTACAGGGAACTTAGGGCTATGCATGGGCCAAAAGTACAACCAAAAATGAGAAAAAAAAATAGACAACAAAAACCGTAACTAAGTTTGGAGTAGTTCACTAAAAATGCCATAACTTTGTCATTATAGCTCCAAATCAAGAAAAATCAATACCTTAAGAAGAAAGGTTACCAATCTAAAATAAGAAATCACACAAAAGACCGGTATTAATAGGGCAAAAATTGAATCCAAACACATTACAAAATGAAAAATACAAAAAACTAGTGGAAAGAAAATTCAAGAAAACCACCAAATCTGATGGGCAAAGGATCTGATACCAAAATTTTCATGTGCCAATATTAGCATCCAAGCATCTAATCCGTTCTTAAACATCACATTTACATAGTGGATACAAGAAAAGCAAGAAACTATCAAGAAATCAAGAAACTAGGCAAAATAGAACATACTCCACTAAATATGGCTAAGAAAAGTAAGAATAGCCATTGATTAACCATTCATACATCAAGCCTAAAACTAGAGCACGATCAAGCTCCCGTGTGATTGTAGGCAGATGAACCATCCATTGGCGAAGGCCATAGCTCTCAAAGAGAAGCTCCGAGAACACATAAGAGTTCAAAAATGACAATGTAAAAAGACTTCCAAATTTAAAACAACCTCAACTATTTACAGTGGTACTTTGTGCTTCTACTATGAGTTTAAGGGCTTATTTAACTATATTGGGCCTTAGAAACATGATTACAATCTCACTATTTACAAATATAGCACAGTTGTTCAAGCCAATTTAGTAGCTATGCTATTGAACAATTTTGTTCTAATTTAACTCCATGGCTATATTTAACATTGCAATTATCACGCTCATGAGCTAATTACATGTGAGACATGACAAAATGAATCTTCTTACTGATTTAACATGACATCTCCAATGCTTTGTCCAATTAGATTTATTATCTAGTGATATACCCCTCTTGTTGGCGTGCTCCTTGTAATAATGATATGATGCAATGGCATTCACTTGTGATCCAAACCAAATAAGTACACTCCAAGAAAATTTTCTAAGAACTCCAAAAATGAATTGCAACTTGACATCCATTCATAGCATTGCGCTAGAACTGGGTACCACCTCAACGATGATGAGTAAGATTGTTTTTATGTCTTGCTTCTATGCAAAAAAACACTCACGTTCCTGCTTCAAAGCGGCTCTAGATCTTTTTCAGGTAGAAGATATTTTTCTGGATATCTCCGTAAAATCAGTTTTCAAATTTTTACAAAGAAAACTGACCGCCTCAAAACGTAATATGTGGGGCAAATTTTTTTTACAAGCACCTTCCGGACTCCGGAAGGTGCACGTAAAAACATTTACTTTTTTTTACACGCACCTTCCGCCCGGAAGGTGCGTGTAAAAAAAATTACCTCAAAAAAAGAAGAAAAAAAATTGTGAAAACGGAATTTACGCAAGGGAAGGGCCGAGGAGCCGGCCCTTCCACCCACGGAAGGCTGTCCGGGTGGAAGGCTGTCCTCGGGCCTCCACCCTCGGGCGCACAGACTTCCGGGGGCAGAAGGGCCGAGGAGCCGGACTTCCCCCCACCCCAATTTGTTCTTAAGAAAAGATTATTTTCTTGGGTTCATATAACGCAAAGCTTTAAGTGTTGGCAGCATATACGGAACGGAGATTACCAGCCGACGAAGCAGAAACGATGCATCCAGAACTTGTTATTCGCATGGAGCCGCGACCAACCCTAGCACAATGCAATCTGCTAATAATAAACACAAAGACTTGCCAGATTTCAAAATCGCAAAACATAGGCAAAAGGTTGATTTCATGGCATCTTACAACAACAGCACAAAACGACAATGTGCAAAGCAATGACATCTCATTCCTTGCTCGCATCTCATGATTTGGCATTAACACAAGAAAAGAAGTGCAGGCTTTTCTGGTCACCAATGAAACATTCCCGAAGCAATCTCTCATCACAAATAAGCTCTGTTTATGAAATATATGAAGACTTCATTACGAGAAGCATTCGGTGCTGCTAACCTGTTGTGATAATCTGCTGGCAGCAGCCGAAGAGTTGAAATGGAAGGTGGTACAAGAATGAACTTAGCTCGAGAAGAAAGGCCTAACCAGCTCGGAGAAGCTCCCGCCATCATCGCCATATGAGATAATATTCACTGCAGGATGCAGGAGGGAAGATCGAAATAATGGAGCTCAAAATGCAGAGCCAGTATATTCATGAATACTATTTGACGATCCTCCTCTATAATTGGAGCTTTCCCCATAGATAGCATTACGCTCCTCCAAGAAGAAACGACCTCTTTAAGAACATATAATTTACAATATAGCAACGCATAATTAGGGCTTTTTCTTGGTGTTTTAGAGGGATTGAAAAGTATAATTTAAAGTAAAAATTTGCTTAAGAAGTAGAAGGTGCTAGGGATCCTTCATGAGGAGTCTCCAATAGCAAGTTGAACCAAAGAGCGACTAAACTTGCAATAGAACGGTAGTAGGTCGTCGAATAAAGGATACATGATGTAGTAGTTACAGATGGATGGCTAAGATTGAAACATTTTTAGGAAATTAGGTCCTCTTGGCCAACCACAACATTCCATGTGTCTATTTTTCTACTTCACAAACGTGCGGGCACTAATACTAGGGCACTCTTCATTTTAGATTTTAAAAAGTTGATTATGCTTTTTAAAACAAAAATTCTATTGAATAATGGTCATGTGAAAAAGGCCCAACTATCTATTACCCAATGGAAGGAGCTTGGGTAGATAACATTATGCTCGGTAAAAAATCAGATCTTGGTATTATCTCACTAGGATTCACTCTTAGTGACTATGATCCTTCCATGTATATCAAGTTTGTTGCTAGTGATATTGTTATTCTTCTCATTTATGTAGATGACATTATCCTATGTGGAAGTAGTATCAAATTGGTTGAAGAAACCAAAATAGCACTTGGAAAAGAGATTAAGATGCAAGATCTAGGAGAGATCCATTACATATTAGGCCTAGAGATTGACTTTCGTGATGATTATGCTTTTATTTGTCAATCTAGATATGCTCTTGCTATGTTGAAAAGTTTCATATGGAAGGTTGTAAGGGCATTGACACACCTACGAAGGGCCTTACCTAGGCTTCTTAGTTTCCAAGGGGAGGCTCAAACTTTGGATGTCAAGCTAACCAACTAAGCCAACCCCCCCGGTAAAGGCCTCACCTATGACTTCTTATCGAGTAGAATGTCATCTGTGTGGCTTCTTCCTAAATACGTAATGTGCACTTAAGCCTTCTTTTGTTTGATTTAAGCAGCGCATTTGCTTATGATGATTTCATTTTTTAGATGCCTATTCTATTTCATAATGAAGAAGTTGAGAGCAATGCTCTTATGAAATATACAAGTACATATGTGACAATTGCTAAAATCTGCATTATACTGCTTTGTTTTAGAATTGTAGTATCCCTTGATTTTAGAGTTGTATGTATATCGCTTTTCATTAATTTGCTAGTTTTATTAGCTTCGCCATGATAGCATTGAACTATTGTGGTAGTTTGCTAAAAGTTGAGGTGTCACTCTTAAGTGAGTTTGAGTATTAAAATGAGGTTTTTAGTTTTATAATTCTTCTAAAATGCATCTTTGTCTTTCTCTTTTTCAAGATTTGAATGCCCTCAATAAGGCAAATTTCCTCGTGATGTATCAATTACTTGGTTATGAATCTTAAAGTTGAGGAGTTTATAAATCTTAAAGTTGAGGGTTTCATCCTAGTCTTTAAGGACTTAATTTAAATGTTGTAATATTTTCCATGAGATTGGGTTAAAAAAAAAATTAAGAGGATAGATTGAGAGCCCTCAAGGAAGACTTCTTGGAGTTCCAAAAAACAATTAAAATGCACTGAAATTTTATGTTTAGAAGGTCTAAAATCTTTTTATGTTTTTATATGAAAAGGTATCTTGAAACATGTTGGATTTCACACAGAGGGACGTGATCTCGTTATTTGGGATGTCCCACCTTTTCAGATTCCTAATGTACCTAGATAGAGTAGAACTCTTAAATGTAGCTACTACCGCTAATTAAGATCTTTCCTCTTCTAAGGTGTAGTGATCAGTTCCTGATCTTCTGCTAATTTGATTATGATGAGCCTTTGTGCGGAATAACAAAATAGAACAAATAACAGCTGATCTTTGAGGAACATTTGATAGACATAAAACATTCAAGGATTGCATATCATAGACACGAGACAAGGAAAAATCTGTTTAATTACAGTGATTCCTAAAGCGTTGTTTGGCATACCGCGCAACGCGTTATCGCAAGAGAAACTCTATCATTCAACATCCAAATGACTCAGACTTGTCTGTCTGTGATCACTCATTTACTTGTTATCTCTCTCCCTATTTTTTGCTCCCGTCTTTCCTCTATATGTATATGCACATAGAAATGAGGTGGTTTTTAATATAAGTGAATGATTACAAGAATTGCTAAACCTACCACGTCATGGCATTTAGTTTGCTATCATCTTCATCTGTAGTGTCAGTTCATTGCATTGGTACTTAGTTGATCGTGGGTTATAAAGTGTGCCGACTCCAGGGTTGTGCTTTTACAACCGTAGCAGAGATCATTGCGGTTGGCCTTTGGTTATCGTTCGTCGACCTCAGGAGTTGTCTTGCGGTTCCCTGCGAACATCTTCGTTTGTTTGCTCGAAGCTGCGGTTTGCGGTTTATTGCATTTTGCGATTTGTGAGAGTTCCTCGTGGTCATCATCGTCGTTGTCATTTGCGATGTTGTTGCGGTCACGATGGATTGCGGCTTGCGATTCGCAAGCTAACGATGCTTTGCGGGTGGAAACCTTAAGTTTCTTCAGCTCCCTCTCAAAGCATGGTAGCTTTATGACTCCTAGGTTTATACGCTATTTTTCAAACATTGCCTTGTCAAGAGGCTTTCTTCTGCACATCATTCGGATGAATCCTAATCTGATGATATCCAGTTCTAAGATCTATCTTTGTGAAGTATTTAGCTCCACCTAATCGATCTACCAAATCATCCATACGAGGCAAAGGATATTTATTTTTTGATAGTTACCTTATTCAACCCTTTGTAGTCCACACACATCCTGAAGCCTCCATCTTTCTTCGCTTTCAGAAGAACAGGAGCACCCCAAGGCGACTTACTTGGCTGAATATGACCCATCTTCAGTTAATTTTCAATTTGCTTAGTAATCTCTACCTCTTCTTTCTGAGAGAACCTGTAAGGTTGTCTAGAGATAGGGTGACTACCTGGAACTAACTCAATCTTATGGTCTACCAATCTGGACGGCGGTATTCCATGAGGTAATTCTTCTGGAAATACATCTTTGAATTCAAATAATAACTTATTCTTCTCAATTTGCTCCTGATCTAAGTCTATCGAGTTAAGAATTTTTGACAATTCACAACTACTTAGATGCATTTCAGCTAAATCTAAAATTGGCTTAGCAAATAAAGAATAAGCTTCATACTGCGAATCAAAAATTTCCATTACATTAGCAAATGAACTCATCCCAGATGGATGTACAAAATTGTCTCCAAACAATGTAACTATTTCTTTACCCTCCTGAAAAGAGAGAACATGCTTCTCAAAATCTATTTTAGGATGCTTATTAAATAACCACTCGTATCCTAGAATAATATCCGTACGTGCTAAATCTAAAACATGGAAATCAATTAACTCTCTATAGTCCTGGATCCAAACAGGGAGTCTTGGAACTTTCACATCCCACGTCTCCAACTCCGCTCCTAAAGCTAGATATACTCGATATCTATGGTTACTGGCTTCAGTTTTGAGTCCGAAATTTTGCACAAGACTAGAGTTAATGAAATTATGAGTAGATCCACTATCCACTAAAATACTAACTTCAAGTCCATTCACAGTGCCTTTCAAACGAATAAATCATTTGGCAAGAATGAAGTAGTACTGAAAGAACAATCACACTCACAATTAATTTTATTGACTTCCAGCTTAAGATTCTCTTTACCTGGCATCTCAATCACTTGAGCTGCACCTTTTCTTTCGTTCTGGGCAGAACTGGATCAAGCTGCATCTGAACTTAGACAAAAGAATTGAAGCTCAGATCATGCAATAAATGCATTTTTGGTCTCCTTCAACAAGCAAAACTTCAATATGTTGGTGTCTAATGCACATCTTTTCAAATTGGATGCATGATGGCTCAAATCAGAGGCAATCCAAATATCTTTCAGCTTGTAACAAGAATCAACAAGTTCAGACCCCCAATTGAGAGGTATTCATGCTCAAAAATACACTATTTTTGAAGGTTTTGAGCCCCCTAATGGTGTCTAATCATAACCAAACTTCATAAAAGCTTGAGGACAGGTTCATTACATCTTTGAAAACAATCATACCGATTCTTGGCTGAGAATTTTGAGATCTACCCCAAAATTAGTCCAAAAATCATCAAAAAAACCTTGTTTTGACCAAATTTTGTGGAGGAAAACCACAAATTCGTGCCTTCAAATCCAAATCCTTGTAAATCCATTGCATGCAAGCACTAAAAGTTTTGATTTAAGTCAAACATGGTCTCTATAGCCCATTTATGGTCCAAAAACACCAATTTTTGGTCCAAAATCAGTATCTAATCAACCTTTTGACTTTTCAACCCACATGCAATCATTAAATTCTATAATTAATGACTGTAAAACAGCAAGTACAATCTATAAATCGCACTACACCAGATCCTATAATCAATTCCTTGCAAAAACCATCAATTATAGGTGAAAAATTCACTAAATTCATTAAAAATCCAATGATTTCCTTCAAAATTCATGGAACAAATCCACAATCATGAATTTTAGGCTGAAATTACATCAAGGATCTGAGAATCCACCCACTTGAAATTTAATTCCAACACCTGGAAGAAGAAGCAAAGAGCTACACCAAAGGAACTGCAAAATCCAAGATTCTCAAGCTCCACCTCCTGGTAGATGTGATCCAAGCTCTGATACCACTGTAAGAACCACCAAGTGAAGATCTACAGGATTCCAATCACATGCAAACCAAAAGGACACCTGTGGAGCATGAACCACCCAACCAATATGGAGAGGCTAGTCAATACCCTAACCAATCCACCCCCAAGCCACAGTGAAGAACACAAGAGAGGAGAGGAAACACTGGCTCAAGAATCACAATTCACAATAGGAGGGGTGAGTTTCCACTAGACTTATTCTCCTCTAGAGAGAGAGAATATCCCCTTTAGGATCTCCCATGCACCTATATTGAGCTATTGATCTCCTATTATTGAGAGAGAGAGAGAGAGAGAGAGAGAGCTAACTATTCAAATGCTTGATCATAACTTGAATGATAGGTTGTATGAATATGAACAGTTATTTATACTAAGAAATTAGGTCGCCAAATGCGATTGCTAGTTGGCTGGTGTCTGCTGCCATCCATCTGGTTCCTTGTCATTGATTGTTGCATAACTAACAACCACATACAACTGGAGTGACTGGCTATCCACGTCAGGAATGATTCCGATTCCCTTGTACAGGACATGGACATAACAGACAATGTCCTTTCTTGATAGAATTAGTGTATTATCAACGTAGACTCCAATGATAATGATTTCACCATCTATTACCTTTACATAGACATTGTAATCAGCTCTTAAAGACTGGAAGCCCAAGGATATGAGTGTGTGATCCTTCTTCTTGTACCATTGCCTAGCGGATTACTTTAGTCTGTAGATGCTCTTGCGCATCTTGCAGACATAGCTAAGAAATGTTTTGTATGTAAATCCTGGTGGTTGGTCCATGTAGATTTCTTCCTTCAGATCTCCATGTAGAAATGTTGTCTTCTCATCTACGATATGGATCTTGAGATTGCAGGTTATTACATATGCGAACAATATGCGTAGCGAAGAGGAAAAGGTATCAGTGTAGTCCACACCGTACTTTTGTGAGAATCCCTTGGCAACCAGCCTGGGTTTGTATTTTGATACATTGCCATCCGATCCATATTTGTATTTGTAGACCCATTTGCATTTGACAGTGTTCCAGTCTGCTGGTAAGGGCTCGAGGTTCCACACCTCATTCTATTTCATGCAAGTCATCTCGTCTTCCATGGCTTTAATCCAAATTTTCTTTTTTGGGATATCGATAGCCTCTTCATATGTTTGCGGTTCACCACCAAATCTGCAGAACTCTTCTTGAGTTGAGGCAAAACTGTTTGGTGTATACCTGACAGGTTCTCTTCTCTCTCTGTTGGATCTCCTTGGTGGTGTCGTAAGTGCGGCAATTGCCTTTCCTTTGTCCCTTCTGCTGATAGCATATTTCTCATGCGTCGCAAGTGTTCTGGGCACAAGCTGTATGTTGGGTTGTTCATCATCTAAACTGTCACTCGGTCCATCTGGAACTTGAATGTCTTCATGTTTATGATTGTCAGGGTATGCTCCCTCTGTCGATGTCGGCAGGTTGTAATATTGCTTGCCTAGAATTTCATAGCTAACTAAATCTTCATTGGCCATCGTTCTTGCTTCATCAAACTTCACATCTCTGACGATTTTAATTTGATTAGTCTCTGGTAGATAGATCCTGTAGTATGATGAATGTGTGCCATATCCTACTAGATATCCCTGCTCGACCTTTTCGTCCAGCTTCTTCTAGATCTTGTCAGAAATGTATGCATATGTTATACATCCAAAGATACGTATATGAGCTAGATTAGGCTTACTGCCCCACCATACCTCATGTGGCGTGATGTGAGGAACGCCTAATTTGCATGTCCTGTTCTGCAAGTAAGTGGCCGTAGCTACTGTCTTAGCCCATAATGATCTTGATGCCTTTGAATAGGCCATCATGCACCTTGCTGCTTCCATGAGGGTTCTGTTCCTCCTTTATGCTACACTATTGTGCTATGGTGTATAGGCTACAGTCTTCCTATGAAGGATACTGCAACTCCTACAGAAACTTCACGACTTGGTCTCAAATCTTGATTTCAATGCGTTCCATAGCTCTCGTGCATTCGATATTAATGCAAGTTCTAGAGTAATGTTGTCTTCGATGGAGGAGGATATGACAGCTACTGCTTTATCATTCTTTTCCTTTCATTCCCAAAGTTCTTTTCCAGCATTAGCTGGCATCTCTTCGGTCCCATCCACCCAAGGGCCAGAGTGCTTCTCCTCTCAAGATAAGTGATGTCTTCACTCTCCAAGCCAAGTAATTTGACCCATCTGATTGAAGGATTGTGCAGATCTTCGATTGAATGCTACTTATGGATGCCATTGTAGTTTTACAATGTTTCAAGTTCCTCAACTGTTGTTTATCTAGTCTCAGAAACCTTGTGGGCTATGACTTGTCAGATTAACGAGCTCTAATACCACTGTTGGAATCTTGATTTCACACATAATAGTAGGGACATGATCTCATTATTTGGGATGTCCCACCTTTTCAGATTCCTAATGTACCTAGATAGAGTATAACTCTTAACTGTAGCTACTGTTGCTAATTAAGATCTTTTCGCTTCTAAGGTGCAGTGATTAGTTCCTGGTCTTCTGCTAATTTGATTATGACGAGCCTTTGTGCGGAATAACAAAATAGAACAAATAACAAATGATCTTTGAGAAACATTTGATAGACATAAAACATTCAAGAATTACGTATCATAGACAAGAAACAAGAAAAAATCTGTTTAATCACAATGATTCCTAGAGCGTTGTTTGGCATACTGCACAACACGTTATCGCAAGAGAAACTTTGTCTCTTGTGGATGGAATAGATGAGGAATGCTTATTAGCTAATACTTCTATCTATTTCTCTATATGTCTAACCTTACAGGTGTGATTGATTCAACTCGTCTCACTTACTAGTGAACAACTTTTCATCCTCGCATTCAACATCCAAATGACTCAGACTTGTCTGTATGTGATCACTCATTTACTTGTTATCTCTTTCTGTTTATTGCTCCTATCTTTCCTCTATATGTATATGCACAGAGGAATGAGGTGGTCTTTAATGTAAGTGAATGATTACAAGAACTGCTAAACCTACCACGTCGTGGCAGTTAGTTTGTCGTCAGCTTTGTTTGTGGTACTTAATTGATCGTGGGTTATAAAGTGCACCGATTCCAGGGTCGTGCTTTATAACCATAGCAGAGATCATTGCGGTTGGCCTTTGGTTGTCATTCGTGGACCTCATGAGTTGACTTGCGTTTCCCTACGAACGTCTTCATTTGTTTGCTCAAAGTTGCGGTTTGCAGTTTATTGCGTTCTGCGGTATGTGAGACTTCCCAGTGGTTGTCGTCGTCATTGTCATTTGCAATGCTGTTGTGGTCATGATGGATTGCGGCTTGCCGTTTGTAAGCTAACGATGCTTTGCGGGTTCAAACCTTAAGTTTCTTCAAAACATACATGTCATATGAAAGGTCAAAATAAATGAGACCTTCAATGTAGAAGGTGAGTATGCATGTCAAATATTAAGCGCGCTTTAGATAGTGTGGCCATTCATCATTATTGGATTGAAATTCCATGAACTCGATGTGCACATGCATGATTGGATCTATTTTCATGTGTCCAAAAAATTGGTCCTAGATGTTCACAACTAACTTAACTTGAATTAGATCCTTAATTAGAATGTCAAGATATTTCTTCTCACTTGCCGAATGTGAAAAGCCTTCCGAACATAGTAGTTAAGGCACATTTTGGAAGTGCAAGCACATGATAATGCATGTGTCCAAAACAAGACTCGCACTTACAAAAGTGCCAAAGGACTGAAACCCAATTTCATGCAAATGGATATTCAATGCGAAGTATGACGTTGAAGGAAGGCTATATTGTTACAAGGCTAGGCTAGTCGCCAAAGGCTTTTCCCAGACTCCAGATCTGGATTATTCATAAACCTTCAACCCAGTAGTCAAACATGCTTCGATCCGCCTTCTCCTCTCCTTTGTAGCCGCAGCAGATCTTGAAGTCCACCAGGTGGATGTAAGTCGGGAATATGTGGACAATTTGAATGCATACAGATGCACGATCTTCCTGAAACAATTCTCCGGAAACAAAGAGGAGGACGAATAATTACGCTCTGATTGAGTGTCCGAAGATTTATCATCATCATCTAACTCATGGTTTGTTATTGAATATTTATACGTGGTAGCAATACAATCACAAGAATGATTAATGGATAAATTTACAATCTGGATTAAGACACTACTTGCTGTTAGCAGTCGCCATTGGGCATAATCTCTTCCGTTAGAGATCCTGCAGAAATCAAGAGAGCATGAAAACAGTGTTAGGTTTTTCCCCTGTTCAGCCTTAAAATCATCCAAGTAATGAGCATCCTGAAAACAACCGAAGTATGACTACATTTTGTCACACCTTCACATTTTTCGCACCTTCACACTTTTTGCACCTTCACCCCTTTTTGTGCCTTGTACAATTTTGGCACTCAAACATTTATAGGACAACTTCGCATTTTTTGCAACTTCGGGATTTTTGTTTGGCATTTTTGCTCATGTGGCAAACCGACTTTAGCAGACCTAAAACCGTCCGGAGTTATCCGACATGCAAAATATCCCAATGACTTTTACCTACTTTGTACATATAGTCACAAATACAAGGAGGTTGTAATAAATACAGTTACTCACGTTTGATATTAATCAGAGTGCAATTCATGTCTCACTATTGTTTTTGCTCTAATGCACATTTTGTTTGAATATTCATCCTAAATATTTATGCTGCTAATTGTTGCGCTTCTGTTCCTACACGCCAACGCTCAAGCTTCTGCTGCCTATAACCACGGTTTTACGACATGGTATTAGAGTGGGCAGTTCAGTAATCCGCATTTCTATTGCAAATTATTAGTCTTGTTTCTATCAAGACGTTTTTTAAGCAAGCGCACAATCTGTGTGCATGTGCCCATGTGGGTGAGTGTGTGTATGTATGTGTGAGCATGCATGTCTATGTGTGTGTGTGTGTGTGTGTGTGAGCTCACACGCGCGCATGTATGTGTGTGAATGTGTGTATGCATATGTGAGAGTATGTATGTATGTATATGTGTGTATGTGTATATTACGTATATGTTTTTATATGTGTATGTGTGTTTTTGAACTCAACAAATCTAAACAAAACTGCACATTATCACCACAATACCAAACATACGAATATTAAAGTAAATCAAATTTGTATAGAGTCATCACAGTTAAACATATCATATTGACCAAACCAAAACAACCAGCAAAAGCTCCGAGTTGAGGAGAATATGCTCACCTGCATCCATCCACAACAACAACCGTGTTAGAATAGGAACATTATTGTGGAAACTATAGGTGTCTACACATACTCTCAATTGTTGTCCATGTTGCAACAAGTAGTCATTGCCAAGTTAGGTGACTCTAATTTTGTCCATATCATGAGTAAAAAGTCGGACATTGTTTTAGCTTTACTCAAAGCTACAAAATTATAAGGTTAACCGTGTATAATCAGTGCTTGAAAGTCAACAATTACAAAAGTACGACTAAAGCAGACAATTACATCCAGACTAGTTAAGTAGAGTTCAAAACTATCTGCCATTACCCTTTTCAAAATGCTTATCAGAACACCATCCTTTTTTCTAAGTAACCACTTAGAAAAAAGTTTATTGCACTATCAATTTCAAATTGTCAGGGCATTACCGTCCACAAATAAGTATATATAGACTTTAACAGACAAGTCTAATCCGAGTCATATAACTAACCCATCATACCATTTATATTAGAAATAGTCGAAGTGTAACCAGGTTTAAACAAAAAGCAATACACTTCAAAGGAAACCTCGTTAATGAAAGTTGAGCATCAATGAGTAGTAAATTCATGATCATTTCATGGCACTTCAACTCTTCATACCCATTAGTAGCAACAACCATACCGAGGGGATTAGAAGACCGTTCACACGAATTTTTCCAATGTTAACATTTAGAGTGTTGTACGAAGTTTGATCAAAAGAACTCAAGACACTTCGTTCATTGTGATCATAGTGACCGAAACAAGCAAGTAAATCACGAGAGCATTTCTTAATTAGATATGTGTGTGTGTGTGTGTGTGTGTGGGGCAATGAAAGAGAGAGAGATAGGGAATACAGGGAGAGGGCCGCACATTCAAATTTTATTGAAGGGGGTGAAGGGGCTTGGAGAGGGAACAAAGAGTGATGGTGAAGATTTGAAAGGTGATATGGGAGGGAATATAGGGAGAGGGCCCTACATTCAAAGATACCCTCTCAAAAAATTCACAGATTGGACAATATCACTTTCAATATTAACTTCAAACTTCAAATCTTGATAGTTTCATTTTTTTGAAAGCTTCATGTGTTTCTTGATATTTTCATTTATTTAAAAGTTTCATGTATTTGAAAGTTTGATTTATTTCAAAGTTTCACATAGGGTTTGAAGAATAGGATAGGTAGAAGAGAGAGAGGGAGGGCCTACTATATGTCATAGACTTTAAAGGTCATAATGAGAGGGGTGAGAAGGGTGTGAGAAGGGCACACATTTGTCATCGTGAAGGATGACAAATAGTTAGTGCGCGTGTGCATGCACACACACACACACACACACACACACACACAGTTTTAAACCAAGGCACACATTTATATACATTTTTGTTCAAACTTATTTAGCTTATTTTTTTTGTAAATGGGTGACATTTTTTGCGGGTAGAGCATGACATTTTTGGTGGCATAGGTTTACATTTTTTACGGCAGCCGTGAATTCTCTCTCTAAAATACCTTTTTTACGGTAGCGAAGTGTGCCCGTCAATGACGGGCGACCGATGGTGTGTCTGCGTGCACAAACGAAGTTTGCCCACCCACTTGGGCGGGCAAATGTTTTGTTTAGGGAGGGCGCATAAGTGTCCGTAGGAAAGGTACTCGTTCACTATAATTGTCTCCTCAACAAACTGTCTTGGATAGTGTTTTGTGCATTTCCCATCTTTCATGCACGGAGAATTTAGGAACATTACTCCACATGGACCATGTATCATGCAACTCTTCACTATCTCAAGTAACATTTTATCGTTTTCTTCATTTTATCGTGTTATTTAGTTGTTCTCTTCGTACAATTTGTACAAGATTTTACGATTCACCTGAGCTACAATCGAGGACGCCGCAAGCTAAAAAACCTCTCTATTAAGGGCTCCCCAAGTGTTAAAACACCCAGTTTAGAACCCAAACACTCTTTCTCTGTGCTACCATGAACATTGCTGGCCTCCCTCAACAAAGGCATGAATACACTCTCTTTTACTCTCTCAAGGAGGATCTTATATGAGGCCTGAACTAAAGCAGAATAAAAGGGTTCAAGCAAACAACCAAAAGCTTGCTGGGGTATGGGCACAAACGATTTCAACTCAGCCCGCTAGATGCAAATTCACACTTTGACTTGGAAAATGATTGCGAGCTAGAAAACCTCTTTCTGCCATAGCTACCATGAGCTTCTTCACCCACTTCTCATCCCATTTCTGGCTATTCAAAATTTTGAACACATTAACCAAAACCTTTCTGATCAATAAATAGAATTTGTCCAACAGAATATATCAATGCCACCCCATTCCATTCTCATTGTGGACAAAAATCCTTCAAAAATCTGAAGGGAAAGCTTCACATCTAAACGAAGCAAAAGGGAGGCAAGCCTCTCAATGAGGTCAGCAGCGTACAGGACCGCCTTGTCAGTGCACCCAACGTAGTAGAGCAAGCCCTTCCATATCTTCTTCGCGTCCATGTTTGTGAGTGTCTTCTGTGCAGAGAGCCAGGCCACCAAGAGTGCCGTTGCCTTCTCTCGAGCTCTTTTGTCTAGCGATGCCAGTAGCTTGGGAAGGTTTGATGCACCTCTCTCTCTGTCTCTCTCCTGCCTCCATGTCCCTTTCTTCGCCCCCATCGTTTCTTCTTTCCTTCCTCCGTTTCTTCTATCTATTCTTTGTAGAATAGCAACGGGTCCCGGGCAGGGCTCACGTTGCCCGTCACGCGTGAGCACTGCTGCCCGTGAACACTAACCTTTTAATATATATAGATGCTATATATATATATATATATATATATATATAGCCAATTTCTCAATTATAGTGCTCTCTAGGATCATGATACCCTTCAACCTTCGAGGTCTTGTTTGCTTTTCAAAGACAAACAAAGTCAAAGGCCATCTTTATTTTTTGCCCTTCAAGTTAGATCGTTAAATAAACAAGGTCTCAAACTTAATTTAATAAACAAACTTCTCTATAATCTCTTTGTACACTTGTCATTAAACATGGTTTGGGGATTTAAAATACTCTACACTTTTGCATTGGAAAGGGATACAATGAACTAGCATATCAAGGTATATTTTCTTAGCAAAAGATACCCAAAGCTACCTTCTCAAATTGAAAGCCTGATTGTGGTATAGGGCCTATTGCATGAACAATATTTTTTTGAAGCAAGCCTCTATTTCTAGAATGCAGGCTCAAAGAGACTTTGTAAACACATGGAAGGCCTCTCATGATCGTCTTCATGTAGATGTGAAGGTGGAAATGTCTTTTGTCTAAGAGTCACAAATAAAATAGTATGCAGAAGAAATTGAACCAACCTTTTACGATTAGGTTTATGTCAAAAAAGAAAAGGTGATGATCTGTTTATAGTCGTAATCTTAACGTAAGAGAATTTTTCTTTGGAGTTTTGGAATGGTCTAGATTTTGGGTTTTGAAAATTTCTAGAATGGGCATACAACACAAAGTCTCCTGATTGCCCCTATGTACTAGTCGAACGAGGATAAGTTGGGTCTAGAATTTGTCTAATGCCTAGAATGTGCTTTTGTCTCATGATCCTTATCCCATATGCATATTTCTAGATTGAGTTTCAATACGCATCACAATTTTGTTTGGCCTTGAGGCTCTTGTCTTTGACGTAAGACCTTTGCTGAGGAGTGGGTGGGGGGGACCATGATATGTATACACTTTAACGAGGAAGCTTTTATTTGAAATTAGAAAGATGCACACTCATACCAATAGATTCCAAGTTGTAGGAATATGTGCGCACACCTTTACTTATGTATTTTATTTCTATGACTTTCTATGGAATATAATCAAAATGCGAAGCAATCAGATTTTTTTCTGTTGTGCTAACATCTATGAAGTGTTTGCAAATATCTATGCTTGATATTGCCAGAAAAATATGGTTATAAAGCATGTAGATGTGTTTTTAACACATTATTACACAATGGGTGTTGCTAGAAAGACTTAGCGATAGAGCATGTAGATTGATGTTTTATATTATGTTATAGGGATGAAGTTGAAAACATAGAGTAAAGCTAGTAAACGTTGAGCTAACGTAGAAAAATCTTCTCAATGACAGAGAAAACCACAGTATCCTCTCCATAGCTAGTTTGACCTAAGGCCATGGCATACCCTAAGAGCAATTGGTGAAATTTGATGGCTAGGGTTGCCAATCATGTGATTTTGACCGACTTATTGACAATTTCCATGTTCGTCACAAGACTTTATTTATTTGAATTTGCTATGCAAACTTTGTATTGCGAAACAAACAGGTAGACATCTATGCTAGTAATTTATATTCATTATATGATTTTAGATTTTAATTAGATAAGATGAGAGAGTCCAATTCCTTTGAGGATTATCAATTTTGTTTCTCTTTATAAATTTTAAATCGAGTTAGTTCAATTAACATATTTATGGGCACTATGTATATTTTACATTGCACAATAAGGCCAAGCTAAGAAGGAGCATCAACTCCAACATGTCCATTATGCACCTACATGAGCACATTTACATTTTTTATCTAATACAAAAAACAAATTATTATTTTTGATTAGCTAGACAACGAGACATAGATTCATGCCATGTGACGTTGATGCAAGCTCAAAGCCTACTTAATGCTTTGTGAAGATGTTTGGAGTCTAGTGCTCCCATATTAGGTTTGGCCTCACATTGTACATTCATGCATAAATTATGTTATTATGCTATTGCAAGTGATGTGCTTTGTGACGTGTTAAAGAAAAGAAGATTTTTTTTTAATTCAACCATATTGTTTTGCAATGGCATCGCTATCTAAAATTTCGAATTGTAGGCCAAGTCATTATTTTGAGCCTTTAACCTCTATAATGTCTACTTTCTACACATAGACAGGGACTTGAGCTTGAGCCAGTTCCCATTGCCACACATGACACATTTTATTTGAATCACATGAGTTGAGAGACAAAACATGATTTTATAAGGCTTTTGATGCCAGTCTCAAATACACTTATTGAAACAGGACAACCGTATAAACAACTTTATTCCTCAATTCGAAGTGTCCCTAATTTTGGAGTTTGTAAGACTCTAATGAGTTCTACAATATTCTCACAAGCTTGTTAATAGTCAAACATGTAGAACATATCGACTTCGACTTTTTGCATACTTCCATTTATTTTTGAACCTGACATGCAACTCAACACTTACATTGTACTAGCATTTTATGTACAAAATGCATTGTGTCAAACCAAACTTAACAAGGGAGCACAAGTCTCCAAAAATGTCAAATAGAGCAAAGGAGGCAACCCGTCAATTTTGAATAGATTGAGTTGAAAGCACTCCAAACTAAGTTATAGTGGAAATCATGATTGCAATTTTTTTTGCTCCAAACACGAAATTTTTCATTGCAATGGAAAATGTTCAAAGCTTTACTTAGCTATTGGGTAGCTTATTTCATTTTGGTTGTAGTTCTACGGTATTATTTCAAATACTTTAATCTTCTTGTTTGATCATGGGGTTTCCTATCATTTTAATAAAAGCAGGGATAATTATTATTGCAATGGGGTGGTGCATGAATAAAATTGTTGACTTCAACTGGAAAGGTGCAGGCTAGAATCTTGACCACTCTTTAGTGACATCGAAGGAGCGTAACTTCGTAAATGACTTTTTTAGGCTGTATAAATGTTGCATATAACGACAACCAGTTGCGCTTGATACTGTGACAAAAGAAATAGAGAAGGAAATGGAATTTAGGTAGTAGCTCCTTCTCTTGCCCAGATTTGGTGGGGGAGAAGGCCCTGCCCGAGAGCCTTCCCTGCTGGAAGGGCCGTTGCCCGAGGGCGGGAGCCCGAGGGCAGGGCCCGAGCTGCAGGGAAGGCCCGAGGGCTCAGGCCTTCCCCTGCGTAATGCTCATTGCAAAGGGGTGACATTACTCCATAATGCACCAGTAATCCAGCTGTCAAATCATGATTCCTGCAGAATATGATACTAATGGAGCTGTCACACCAGAATTATGCACATTGTAGCATTAGGAACTATGTGCTTGAAAATTCTGTGGGAGGAGGTGCCTCCAAAATGCACAACGAACTATGACCACGAGCATTACGTGGTTTGTGAAAATTGGGGTATCATCTTCTCGTGGTCTTCCCATGCAACCGCATTTCTATTCTATTCTCACCCTAAACCCTTCAGCCGCTTTTTTCACTTGGAACTCGACGAATCTTGCCTGTCCAACTGACACTTGCCGGTCGTCCTGGCATTTTAGGGTCTGTTAGCTATCGACACCTGCCGGTATCTAGAGGCTGCTAGGGCTTTACCGGACACCTGGACACCTGCCGGTGACATGGCGACTTTTAGGGTTGTCACCGGGAAGCCGGACCCTGATATGCGCACGGGCCGGTCTATTGACGGCTTTTAGGGCTTTCGGGATGCTGACGTGGCTCATGACCAACAAATCTCTCTCTCTCTCTCTCTCTCTCTCTCTCTCTCGCTTTCTTTCTCTTTGCTCGCTGCTCAGTTTCTTTGTGTCTGGCGAGATCGCGCAGAGCGAAGAGAAGGGATCGGATCAGAGGAAGGCCGCTTGATCCGAACCATTTCTCTGCTGATTCATCAGTTTTTCAGATCATCAGTGAAGCGAAAATGCTTGCTTCAGCAATGGCAAACAAATCCGCTTGCTAATCCGTAACCTGGATCGCTTTCTAGAGCTTTCACAACCAACCATACCCTCCTCTGTCTGTGTCAGAGGTTCCTTTGGCCATACATAACCTACCTTGCACTCTGCATTTACTCTGTGCTTCTCGGATTTAAGTATCTCTTCAGTGCTGCAATTTAGATCTAGCATTTTGTGATGAAATTGATACTTGAGTTTCAGGTTTTGTAGTGCGTTGATGCCTGCATAGAGGTTGGATTAGGTGGAATGTGAATCTGTTTTCCCTCTGCAGCAGCTGTTTTGCAGTTTAGGCATGTGAGTAGTGTGTATGTCTTGTAGCATGGCCTTACAAAGATCCGCAGATTCTAAACGAGACAAACCGTCAGATCAAAGGTATGGCCACTCCGCTCGACTGCAGCCCGAACAGATGGTGCCTCTCGCTTCTCTGCTATGCCGAGAGGTGAAGTGCACTAAAATTGAAAAGCCTGTTATACGGTGTGGCTTAGCAGCTCAGCCTAAGAAAGGTGAAGATTTCGCTTTCATTAAAGCGGATTGTCAGCGCATACCTGGCGACGTCTCTTCCAGTTTCTGTGTCTTTGCGGTATGAATGCCATACTCTGACAAACCTGTTACGGCTAACTGAATATTTGAATGTGCAATGAGACTACTACTGGTTGATACTAAACCTCATGTAGTAGTAGCTCTTTGAGCTATTGATCCGTAAACATATGCTTCGCTTAGTGGTCGTATTGTAGCCAACAATGAAAGCGATGAAGATATTCGTCATTTTCTCATGACAGGTATTTGATGGTCACAACGGCGCTTCTGCAGCTGTATATTCAAGGGATCACCTACTCAATGACGTTTTGAGTGCGATTCCAGCCGGGCTTAAGAGAGAGGATTGGCTTACAGCTCTACCCCGAGCTCTAGTTGCTGGTTTTGTGAAGACTGATAAGGAATTTCAGGAAAGAGGTGAAAACAGACCAAAAAAATGTCAATCTGAAGTTTATAGGATGAATGTGTGAAAGCGCCAGCTCACTACCAGAATTCAGTGTTTGATCCATTTATATACTCATGTTGTCTGCTGTAAACAGAGCAAACATCTGGGACAACTGTCACCTTTGTGGTTGTTGATGGATGGACCGTAACGGCAGCATCTGTTGGCGATTCTCGTTGTATTCTGGATTCTCAGGGTGGAGTAATCTCCCTACTCACTGCTGATCACAGACTGGAAGTAAATGTGGAAGAGTAAGTAGATTTCTCATCAGCTCTGAACGGTTTTATAGAGCAAGCGATTTGTCACCCTTTAGAAAACCGTTTGTAATTTATTTCTGATTCGCTGTGGAGACATAGGTTGGTTTGCTTGACTTTAATCTTCAAATTGCTGTTTGATACGTTATAGCGGTCCTCTCTATTCACTCTCCAAAAAGTTTGCACTTGCAGACGGGATCGTATTACCGCAAGCGGAGGTGAAGTTGGACGGCTAAGTACCGTTGGTGGTGCCGAGGTACTGGAATTTTTTGCATCTAGAAGCTCTCTAAAATCTTTGAAAGAATGTGGATGCCTTCTAATAAGATGGCTCTTCCATCCATGCACATATCTGATTATAGCATTGTACGAGGCACTAAATTGTAACATGGATTGAAGCACTAAACTATAATAAGACTTTGGGACCTAGTGTATGGATGTGTACGTAATCAGCCAGCCAAGAAGTGTTTACTTCCACCAGGTTATTGTCATTGGGTACTTTGGGACCTAGTCTTTTCTAAGCCTAGGAAAGAAAAATAACAACTCTCGTCCATCATCTTTCTAGATATTCAGATCATGGTTTCTTGCATTTCTGGCTCACATTCAACGCCACTTATCAACGCTGAATAATGAAACTTGTTCAGTGATTTATTATTATGCCAAGAGCTCTGATCTCCAGAGGCAAATTCGGTAGGCTGCATGTCATTAGACTGACTTCCATACACTAAGTTCACAAGTTATTCGTTCTTATGGAATCACTTAGCTCTCAAAAGCATAAGGTAATCCCAAGCTTCATATTTGATCTAAGGAATTTCATAAACATTTGCAGAATGAAAACAAATATCCAAAAAATGAAATACTTTAAAAGCAGATAGGTTTCTTCTTCGAAGCTATCCCTCTGCCATTTAATCAAACTGAAAAGCCTCCTCGTAGGGAGTTGCAGGCATATATCCTAGCAGCCATTTCTTCTGGTACCTGAATGGAAAAATGCCTCTAGTCAAATTGATTGAAGGAAGCCTTCAACATGTCTAAAGGTTCAAAATCAAATAGTTTCTTTGCCAAAAAGTCAAAATTTGAGTTTACAGCAAGTCACCCCCTTCTTCCTGCACACAAAAGAGTTGATCATATCCACATTGAAAGTCTGAAACTTGACATTAAAGCTGTCACCCCTTTTTCTTGGCTAAAATATGTGAGCATTGAGCTAACCAATGGCCTCAATGGCTGGAGCCCACCTCCAAAAAGCCCAAAAGAATTGTTCTCCCTGTACATAAAAGTTCCTGGTTTAACATCACATCCACACAAAAGAGTCACGTAGAACATCGTCAATTAAAACCAATCACCAGCTAAGATATCAAGACAATTAACAATAGACCTGTTTGCTGGCCTTTCTACAAAGGCACACTGCCATACTACCTAGATGAGAGGAGACAATGCCAATTCATACTAACTGGATGCCACTTAAGCTGCGGGTTAGAAATTCTATCAGAACCACGAAATGGTCTCAATCATCTCTAGTGATTGTGTCTATCAACATCTTGAAGTCAACCATCATAAGAAGATACTTAAAAATCATGGAAAATTCTTGTTACCTTAATGCTGGTGAAAATAAGTAAAACCTTTCTTGTAAGCTAGCACGAAAAACCATATTTTGCTGACTTTCAAAACCCTTACTGAATTGCAGCTTCTACAAGGCTGGCCTGCATCCTAATGGAACTTGGGGATATTTCTCCAAGTATTTACTGGAGCAGAGTTGCACCAAATACAAAAACATAGCAGTATAGTATAAAATATGGATATTTTACGACTCTAACCTTATAATTCAATGAAAAAGAGTGATAATCAACAAGGTATATAGTATGCCAATCAAAAGAAATTATACAGGACGGTGATTATACCATATACTATGTAAATTACATAACATACACAATTATGTACTCAAGATAACCAAATACTGCGACGACAACGAAAGTCCCGTCACTTTCACTTCATTCACTTAAAGGGCAAGCTTTAAAGGCTCTGAGAATGTAAAGAGAACTTTAGATTGCTGCTAAGAGTTGTCTACCGTTGCAGCCAGGAGGGGAGAAAAGTCTCTTTTTGTTGATTTACTGCTGCATGAAATAAGACAGTCAATCTATTACTAAGTGAGAGGGAATTGCCAATAAGTTATTGTTAAGATGCCAAGATTTATCTACCATAGTTGAGGAGCTAGAAAGAAATCAGCCAGGATCTACGCTGAAATCGTCTTCTACCGTGTGAAAATTGAAAGGTTTTTTTCTTGATACACCTGCTGCCGCCAGCAATGTACAATCTCCTATTTAAATTGCCTTATGCAAATGAGCTTTTATTTCTCTTTGATATGGCTGCTGCTCCAGCAATGCGCAATTTGTGTTTTGAATTGTTTTTGCAAACCACCTGTTATATTTCCGCAATCTGCTTCCGCCTTGACAACTAGTCTTTATCGATAAGTCTCTCCACTTTTTTTAAGCATTTGACAAATAGCTGATATTTCTAGCATGCTGGGTCCTTATAATTTGATCTATACCCAGTGTTTATTGCTGGTCATTTGAGATCCTACTTGGAATAAGTATTTTGTTTGACAAGTATATTGAGAGATTTAAATTTGCTGATTTGTATCCAATGATACCAGCATATGTTTGAAATGTTGGAGTTCCAAACACATCACAAACGTTTCATTTAAAATTTCAAACTTATCTAACGTTTTTTGATTTTTTGAAAGGCTTCTTTTTTTCGGTGGGTGCTGCCACTGGAGGAGCCACTGTGGATGTGGGCGCGGCAAGAGAAAACCTGGGCACAGATGGTGACCTGCCATGGCGACCTGGTGCTGCAGAAGTGGATGGCGATGGAGGGGCTGCAGGCCTCAACGACATCAGTGGCACTGGAGGTGCCGTGCAGCGCACGTACACCCTCTGAGGAACTGGAGGAACTGCAGGCACCTCGTGTAGCTGCTTTGGCTGAGACTCTGTGTAGGGCATGCTGGCTAGAGAGGATGGGGGCGCCCTGACGCTCGACATCTGCTGGGCCTCTGAATCCAACTCTGCAATCAAGTCGTCCAGCTGGGCATCCGAATACAAATGCTCTGGGCTCTGGGACTCATCATGTGCACCATCCTCTGGATCATCCTGTGCCTCATCCTGTGCACCATGCAGACCCTGCATGGCCTCCCAATTGGTACAATCAAAGTCATCTGGTGACTCCTTTGGTGTGCTGTCATAGAAATGCCTATGGCTCTGTGATGCACGCATCCAAGCAGCTGCGGATTTTAAACCCAAATCACTCTGCCCCCTATCAAGAGCCTCCTCCATCATATCAACATAAGAAGGTATGCCACTGGCCCCCCC
The DNA here is from genome assembly GCA_029204225.1 of Diphasiastrum complanatum. Taxonomy (NCBI): domain Eukaryota; kingdom Viridiplantae; phylum Streptophyta; class Lycopodiopsida; order Lycopodiales; family Lycopodiaceae; genus Diphasiastrum; species Diphasiastrum complanatum. The sequence continues at coordinate 36,246,869 of CM055096.1, read as the reverse complement.
TGTGTGCCCCGCCCGTCTCCCGGTATAATCTGTGGCATGTGTCCCACCTCTACCACGTGATGCACCTGTCACCCCTGCTCTAGGCGTGTGCCCAATACCTGTATCATATGCCTCATCCCGCTCTGATCTGGCGAACACAACCCGAATGGGCTCATCCTCATCCTGATCATCCTCTGACACTGGCTCATCTGCCTCGTACAATGGAGGCTCTCTGTGCTCAAGCCCAAGCTCTCTCTCTCTCATCTCGGCAAGCTCCCTCTCTCTCTCTCTGCCATCAACTGTGTGCCCAGGTCTCTGCAGGCATGGGATGGGTGCTGTCCGTAGGCAAGTCAACCTGGCGCTCCAAATCAAATATCTTCGTCTGCAAGGATTAAAATTTGCATGTCAGAGAGACAACTTTTTCAAGAAATGAAACCAACGTACCAGGGGTCAACCAACATGCTATGGGAGAATAGCTTATCACTTGCAATGCGCTTGTAATGGTCGGAAGTCTCCTGGCGAGACGTGCGTTGGTGCTACAGAACACCAACCGCTTCAACTGACTCACTGACAACCGGTTTCTTCTCCTCGTGTGAATGAGTGCCCATGTGCTCCAATTACGCTCACACACGGAGGCAGCGCAGTCCTGCGGTACATGCAATCAAATGCTTGAGCACATGTGCACGAGTGGAAGTTCAACGAAACACAACAATGGAGGATGGAATGAAATGCATACCTGAGAAAGGACACGCAGTGCAAGATGCTGTATGGATGGATAGGTGCTATCGAACATGGTCCACCAGGTAATGGGAAGCTGCCTCCTCTCTGGATCTTGAGCAGCCGGGTGGCTGAACGTGCCCATGCCGAAACGAAATGCAGCGACCTCCTCCATGAGCCTGATAGGATCCAAACCTATGTGTGGACCCACCCTGTGAATGTACTGAAGCCAGTCGGCCTCGAGCTCCCTGTCTGCGATCTGTGTCGGAGAGAGAAAGAGGGGATGCAACATGTGTGCAACGCTGTGGATACTCTTGTGGAAGTAGTTCCACCGCGTCTCCCAGATGAACTTCAGCTCGATCATCCTGCAGGTGAGAGGCATGTGGTTTAGGGCATTACGAAAAAACATAACATTGACAGAAAAACAAACTAGCAAACACTGAAAAGATAAAGAACAATTACAACACTGTACTGCTTACCTCTCTGGCTGCAAGATGGGCAGCTGTAGGAACTGTCCAATCCGGTCCATGAGCTCATATACCAGTCCAAGTGTCGACGCCTCGCTATCAGCCATGCGGAGCACAATGTAGAGTGGTCGAAGCAGTCCCGACAATGTCCGTGCATCCGTCCAAAACTGGTCTCCCCTCACCGTGGAAGAAAAGTGCTCCCCATCCTCAGTGTGCTGAAACGTACTGGCACGCCAAAGATCACTGGCAACCATCTGTAGAAGCTGCACCCTACACCTGATCAAACGGTCGATGACCACCAAGTCGAATGCAAAGCGTGTGGGGGCTGGCTTATGGAGGTGTAGATGGCTGAACACCCGGAACATGGCAAGAACACGCCTCTTCCTGGTGACAAAAGTCACTAGGAAGAGGGCCTCACGTACGATGGCTCTAACTCAGGGAAGTGCACCTATGTCCCCCATCAGAAGGTCTATGCCAATAGAGCCATCCATCCCGTTGTACCAAAGTATCAAATCGTCTTCGACATCGGTGATGGCAAATGGAAGGTTTAGCTCATAAATTAGACTGGCCACGGCCTGTGTGGCCTCTCTGTCCATGTGCGGCTGATGCTCGCCGCGAATGCTCTGCTGCCTAAGAACTCTCCCAGCTGGGCGACGGGTAGCGGACCTCCAGCATGGTGCACCAAACGTGACGGGAATGGATGATGACGCGACAGGCTGGGCACTAGTAGATGCATCGGCTGTAGACGTGGAATGGGGAGAGTGGGATGCACTGGCAGGGATGGGTGCAGCAACATAAGTGGGGTGCACTGGTGGAGGGGGGACATCTGGCATGGGATACGAAAACTGCTGGCTAGGGAGGTCATCCGGATGAGAAGGGAGGGAGGAAGGGATCTCCTCAACATCCTGGAAGGCCTCGTCACTGGCATCCTGGGCCTGCTCCTGCTCGGGATGTGGAGAGTCCATGAGAAAGTCGTATACGGGGGGAGTGCGAGCAACAGTAGGTGGTGGTGGAACCGCAGTGGCAACTGGTGGACGAGATGGGACGGGATCCACCGGAATGGGTGCAAATGGGGGTGTGTCTGGCGGAACTATCTGAGGGGGGTGAGAGACAAAGGGACTGGACGAGGATGCACTCCCTCTCCTCGTGTGTACCAGCCAAGCAGGCAGCAACTCTGGGTCAGCCACATAAGGGGCGGTGCAAAACCAGAGAACGCCCTCTGAAATGGTGTTCTCCCCCGCCACAAGACGTGGCCCGTAGGTGTCCAGAAGTTGCTGCCTGACGGGAATGGACATGCTGGCACAGGGGGCAGGATTCAGTGTGCCACCATTTTTGGCGCGGGCGCCGAGTAGGTGGCCTTTAAGACGAGTGAGGTTGGCATTGAACTCAACCAGGCAATATCGACAGTGCATGATCTTTGCACCGGACTTGTTGGACTTGTCGAGAACCCGCCTGACAATGTCCACCTCGCCCCACAGATCGGCAAGGTTGGAATGCACCATTTTTGTAGAGGGAACTGGGGAAAAAAGGCAGAGATGATCGTGAGTGCGATAGGAGGTGAAAAGCTGGAAAATCCACAACAATGGCCGAAGTAGCAGTAGCAGGGGCGGAAGCGATCTGTGCAACGCAAATACAGAGTGATGGCGAAGAGTGCGCCGACATCAGAGAGGGCGCAGACAGCAGGAAGAGGGCGCGGACAGCAACGCGATGGGCAGGGAGAGAGATGAAGCGAGGGGGGGGATTAGGGTAAAAAAATATATTTCAATATATTAAATATATTAAAAAATATTAAATATTGTGGTACCGGGGATCAGTATGGATCCGCGGTACCGGGATCCGCGGATCCTGGTACCGCTGGATCTATGATATATATATATATATATATATATATATATATATATATATATATATATATATCATAGTGTCCTCTGGTACTGCTGGTATGGTACCACCGGTACGGTACCGCCCTGGGATCCGCGGTACCAGGGCAGTACCATTTTTAATATATATTTTTTTAATATTTTTAATATTTAATTATTGTCTTTTACCTACCAAAATAGGTTAAAAAATGAAAAAAAAAGGGTTATGGGTGTAAAAACAGAGGGTACAGTACATGGTGCAGGGGACTGGTGCAACAACACATGGGCATTGTGGGTGAGCAGACCATGGGGCCAATGGGAGAGCAACACAGAGGGGGAGCATTACATGGGGGCAGGTACAGAGGCACATGGAGGGCTGATGGGGATCCACATGGCCGATCAGGTTGTTAAATAAGCTCTCACAATGCCATTGTGAGAGGCATTTTCAGAGGCTGTGAGAGAGCCAGTGACAGGCTGTGAGAGGCTGTTTGAGAGCCAGGGTGCTGTGAGAGGTTGTTCGAGGACCAGGGTGCTATGAGGAGAAGGTCGATCGAGATGGCAGAGCGCATACCACAGCCCGAGGGCGAAGCCAGGCGGAAGCTCGAGGAAGATATCCGAAGGCACAACGAAAGACATCGGAAGCAAGAGGCAGACATTGCAGAGATGCTGCGACAGACTCGGCAGAGAAATCCGGAACCAGAGCCACCCGCCCCCGCTGTGGCCCCTGCCCCTTTGTCAAGTTGGATTTGGATGAGCAGATTGGAATGAACTTCACACGACGGCAGCTCATCATGGTCAGGGAAAGGGCGGCCAAACGTCGCGCTAACCAGGAGGCAGCTCGGGCTAACCGGGAGGCAGAGCGAGAGCGACAAAACAATGCACCTGACGAGGGCGAGGAGTCGGTGGAGGATCAATAGGAATGTTTAGAATAGATAAGGTCCAGCCGTATGTGGCAGACTGTTGCTATGTAGTTTTCGACAGTTTAGGGTGCGGCAAATAACTAGATGGCTGCTTAAAAAAAGACGGGATATGTAATGTTATCTTGATACAACGGCTGAATCAATATATAGTTGTATTTTGTGCAATGCGAGCCTGGTAATGTGAAATGCAATCTCTGTGATTTTTTTAAATGTAAATGTAATACATGTGTTTATGAAATGCCGTTTGGGGTGAAGGGGTAATTGCTTTGCTCATGATGTAGGTTGATTTATGTGAAGCTACCATTCACTTCAATCGAAATTAGTTGAAAATAAGATTCACACACGCACATAGAATTTGACAAAAAATTGAAAATACAACATCACATGTACAGAGCGACATACGCACAATAATGTGCAGCAAATAAAGTACGCCAAACACTGTATATAATGTGAAAAATGATCTGAGTACAATGGTAGACCGTCTGCTAGAGACAAACTACTGAAACTAAAATAACAGAGCCACAATCAATGCTCTGGCTCTGACTCAGACGAATGCTCCGGAGACAACTCAGGGCCCCGAGCTGACTCTCGCAGCCGATATCTGTGCCTGTCTGGAACTCGGCATGCTGAGCCTCTGAATCCAATGTGGCAATCAAGTCATTTAGCTGGGCATCTGAATACAAATGCTCTGGGCTCTGGGCCTCAACCTGTGCACCAACCCCTGAATCATCCTGTGCACCATCCCCTGAATCAACCCGTGCCTCATCCCGTGCCTCATCATGTGCACCCTGTAGACCCTGCATGGCCTCCCAATCTGTGCAATCAAAGTCATCTGGTGCCTCCTCTGGTGTGCTGTCGTAGTAACGGCCATGACTCTGTACTGCACGCATCCAAGCAGCTGTGGGACCGGTATCTAAATCACTCTGCCCTCTATCAAGAGCCTCCTCCATCATATCGACATAGGTAGGTATGCCACTGGCCCCCCTTTGTGCCCTGCCTGTCTCCCGGTATAACCTGTGCCATGTGCCCCACCTCTGCCACGTGATGCACCTGTGACCCCTGCCCGTGGCGTGTGCCCTGCACCTGTATCATCTGCCTCATCCCTCTCTGATCTGGCAAACGCAACCCGAATGGGCTCATCCTCATCATGCTCATCCTCTGACACTGGCTCATCTGCCTCATACAATGGAGGCTCTCTGTGCTCAAGCCCAAGCTCTCTCTCTCTCATCTCAGCAAGCTCCCTCTCTCTCTCTGCCATCAACTGTGTGCCCAAGTCATCTGCAGGCATGGGATGGATGCTGTCCGTAGGCAAGTCAACCTGGCGCTCCAAATCAGATATCTTCGTCTGCAAGGTCAAAATTGAGCGTGTCAGGACATCAACTTGATAAAAAATTGAAACCTACATTTTAGTGAGACGTCAACCAACATGCTATGGGAGAATAGCCCATCACCTGCAATGCACTCGTAATGGTCGGCAGTCTCTTGGCGAGACGTGCGTTGGTGCTGCAAACACCAACCGCTCTAGCTGACTCACTGATAGCCCGTTTCTTCTCATGTGAACGAGGGCCCATGTGCTCCAATTACGCCCACACACGGAGGCAGCGCAATCCTGTGGTACGTACAATGAAATGGTTCAGCACATGTGCACGGGTGGAATGTCAACGAAACACAACAAGAGAGGATGAGATGAGATGCATACCTGTGAAAGGACCCGCAGTGCAAGACGCTGTATGGAGGGATAGGTGCTACCGAACATGGTCCACCAGGTAATGGGGAGCTGCCTCCTCTCTGGATCCTGAGCACTCGAGTGACCGAACGTGCCCATCCCGAAACAAAATGCAGCTAGCTCCTCCATGAGTCTGATAGGATCCAAGCCAATGTGTGGACCCACCCTGTAGATGTACTCAAGCCAATCCGACTCGAGCTCCCTGTCTGATATCTTTGTCGGAGAGAGGAAGAGGGGATGCAAGATGTGTGCAACGCTGTGGATACTCCTGTGAAAGTAGTTCCACCGCGTCTCCCAGATGAACCTTAGCTCCGTCATCCTGCACGAAGTCGAAGCAAATTTTGGAAAAAACATAACATCGACAGAAAAACAAACTAGCAAACACTGAAAAGATAAAGAACAATTACAACACTATACCGCTTACCTCTCTGGCTCCAAGATGGGCAGCTGCTGGAACTGTCCGATCTGGTCCATGAGCTCATACACCAGTCCAAGTGTGGACCCCTCGCTGTCAGCCATGCGGAGCACAATATAGAGTGGTCGAAGCAGTCCTGACAATGTCTGTGCATTCCTCCAAAACTGGTCTCCCTCACCGTGGAAGAAAAGTGCTCCCCATCCTCCGTGTGCTGAAACGTACTGGCATGCCAAAGATCACTGGCAACCATCTGTAGAAGCTGTGCCCTGCACCTGATCAGACGATCGATAACAACCAGGTCGAATGCAAAGCGTGTGGGGGCTGGCTTACGGAGGTCCAAATGGCTGAACACCCGGAACATGGCATGGACACGCCTCTTCCCGGTGACAAAAGTCACTAGGAAGAGGGCCTTCGGACGATGGCTCTAACCCAGGGAAGTGCACGTATGTCCCCCATGAGAAGGTCTATGCCGTGCGCCACACAGGGGGTATGGACGATGTGAGGGAACTCGGCCTCTAGCAGGACACCCATCTGAACACAGTTGGTGGCATTGTCCGTCACCACCGTAACGACATGCTGGGGAGCCTATGGACAGGATGGAAGACCTAATGACGTCGTACATGAAATCTGCAGATATGACTCTCCCCCCTCTACTGCAATCCACGGCTCTCCAAAACTGTGCACCAACCGTGACGGGAATGGACGATGATGCGACAGGCTGGGCACTAGTGGATGCATCGGCTGTAGACATGGAATGGGGAGAGTGGGATGCACTGGCAGGGATGGGTGCAGCAGCATAAGTGGGGTGCACTGGTGGAGGGGAAAGATCTGGCATGGGATACGAAAACTGCTAGCTAGGGAGGTCATCCGGATGGGAAGGGAAGGAAGAGGGGATCTCATCCACATCCTCGAAGGCCTCGTCAGTAGCATCCTGGGCCTGCTCAGGTGGCGGAGAATCCATGAGAAAATCGTAAACTGGGGGCGTGCGAGCAACAGGACGTGGTGGTGGAACCACAGTGGCAACTGGCGGATGTGATGGGACGGGATCCACCGGAATGGGTGTAGATGAGGGTGCGTGTGGCGGAACGATCTGAGGGGGATGAGGGGCAATGGGACGGGATGAGGATGGACTCCCTCTCCTTGTGCGTGCCAGACAAGCAGGCAGCAACTCTGGGTCAGCCAAGCCACATAAGGAGCGGTGCAAAACCGGAGAACGCCCTCCGATATGGTGTTCTCCCCCGTCACGAGCCGCGGCCTGTAGGTGTCCAGTAGTCACTGCCTGTCGGGGATGGACATGCTGCCACAAGGAGCAGCATTTAAGGTGGCACCATTTTTGGCGCGTGCACCGAGCAGGTGGCCTTTAAGGCGAGTGAGGGACGCAGCAAATTCGACGAGGCAGTATCGGCAACGCACGATCTTCTGGCCAGTCTTGTTGGTCTTGTCGGCAACCCGCCTGACAATGTCTACCTCGTCCCACAGACCGGAAAGGTCGGATTGCACCATTGCGATGGAGAAAACTAGGGAAAAAATGCAGATGAAGCTAAAGCTGGAAGGATGGATTGTTGGAAAAAAAACAGCAGGGTTCACTGTTGGAGAGACGCTGAAAATGGGCGAAGGCAGGGAGAGGCAGATGCAAGGCAGGGCGGTCTGTGGGCGAAGGGCGACGCAAATCAGAAGAGGGGCGAGCGAAGGCAGGGCAGCAAAACTAGAAGCGATGGCAGGGCAGCGATGGGCTGAAAAAAATCTGGGAGAGAAGAAGCGAGGGGGGCGGGTAGTTTAGGTTAAAAAAAATTAAAAAAAAAATTAAATAATATATATATTATTATATTGTGTTACCGCGGTACCAGTATGGTCCTGCGGTACCGGGATCCGCGGTACCCAGTACCGTGGGACCTATGATATATATATATATACATATATATGTGTGTGTGTGTGTGTGTGTTATATTCTAAACAAAGCAGAGTTGCATGCCACGCTCCGGAATGTGTTCCAGAGCATGTTCCAAGATTTTGACCTGGAACATGTTTTTTTTTTTTGATATGGGTGTCAAAAACAAGTCTTCTGATGGTAATTTTGTAAAAAGCAAACAAATTTAAGTCTCAAAATAATTTGCCGGATATCCAACAAAATAAATTTGCAAAATATCAAGCAAAAATTAGACTGATACAGTTAAAAGCATAGAATTAATGAACCGTGGGCGGTCCACCACGGTTCTGAGAACCGTACAGTGAACCGTACGGTTCACAAAGATTGGTTCCCAGAACCGTGGTGAACCGTGGTAATTAAATAATCAATTAATTAATTAATTTTCTTTTTACTTCCATGAGTGCCAAAAACAGTGATAGAAATTACCACTTGTATTCCTGAGTGATACAGTGATACAGTTTAAAACAGTGAGTGCCAAAAACAGATTTTTTTTAACAGCAAGTGCCAAAAACAGTCAGTGCCACGATTCTATGACAGTGCCAAAAACAGTAGTGAAATGAGTGCCAAAAACAGTGAAATGAGGCCAAAAACATTGAAATGAGGGCCAAAAATTCGTGGGAGGGGTTTTGGTGGGGCAAAGGGTCATAAAAAAAAATCAATTAATCAACTAATAAATTACAAGAGCTGTACCACGGTTCATGAACCGTGGTACGGTTCACCCCACGGTTCCCACGACCCACGGTTCTGAGAACCGTGGGTACTATGGTTAAAAGTATCTGACAAAAATAGGGTCCTTGTAGTGTTCAATTTTTTTTTTCGAAAAACTACCATAAAATCTCCCATAAAATTTACTATTTCTTGAGACCCATATTGACAAAAAAAAAATCCTGAACAGCATTCCGGGCAAATTCCAAGAACGCGTTCTGGAATTCCATGTGCATCTCTGGTTTGTATCATTGCATCTGCATGTTTCATCTCTTTCTTTCTCTTGACGGTGAGAACAAGTACTCATAGTCTGATCTTCTAGCTGTCAAAAATTGCATTCTGGGTGTCTCACATTAAGTTTCTGATCTCTGAAGAACTTTGTCATCCAAGAGTAAGCTTTTCCTTGTTTCGTCAAAGTGAAGAAATGAAATTTTGCGATTCATTCCGACAGACCTTCAAGTTGGTTATAACCAGCCAGGAAAGTTTGGTTTGCTGGTTTGACAGATTGGGCCCTTGAGGTGCTGGCCTGGTGGTCTTTGTCTTTCAAGATCTATTGGGGATATGGATGTGGGCGAGTTTATTGTGCCAATACCTTTTGTGAAGCAAATCAAGGTAAGAAATTGTATCTTATGCATCATTTGCTAGTGCTGGTTTGTGATTAGCGACTGACAGTTAAGATATTTACATACACTGGAAGTGTATTGTGAGGCACGTTAAAGAGTTCAACTAGCTTTGTTTTCTGTTTCATTTTTCGCTTTACGACGGCATTAACCTATAGCATTACGAATTTGTGCTTGATGCTTGAAAAGTATATAAAGTCTTTGCACAATCTTGGTATTAAAGAAGTATTGACCTTTGCTTCATTTGTGATTGCAGCTCTCCTCTGCAGGAGGACGACTCATAATAGCTTCGGATGGTGTCTGGGATGCGTTAAGCTCTGATAAGGCTGCTAATTCTTGCCGAGGTTTACCAGCAGAACTTGCAGCAAAGCAGATTGTTAAGGTGAAATTGTGAATAGGAGTTCATGCTTGTTGAAATCATTCAGTGCATGGGCAGGGTTATTTCAAGATTGGATTTCAATGGAGCTGGTATCAGTTGAAAGGTCCTTACTCAGTTGATATGTAGCATCTGTACATGACTAGCTGACTCATCAAATAGAAGCTAATGATGACACCGTATTTGAAATATTCAGGGTGTTGTTTCATATACTTTTCTGGAAAAATCTGATATATATTTTGAAACTGAACTGCAGGAAGCTCTTAAGTGTAGAGGACTTCGAGATGATACTACTTGCCTTGTGGTTGACTTAATCCCCCCCGATAATTCGTTGCCATCCTCTCCTCCTCTAAAAAATAAGAGCAACTTAATGGGAGCATGTTTTCTCAAAAGGCGGCCTCGAGAGGCAACTGCAAAAGTGGCTGAGAAATTTACAGACATGGGAATAGAGGAACTTTTTGAGGAAGGTTCAGCTATGCTTGCTGAAAGGTTTGATTTGATCCTATTGGTCCTATAAGATATGTTGATTGCTACAAATATATTTCTTCTAGCTTCCTGCCATCCATAACTTTGTATCCTGCTTGCGTTTATTTTTTGTTAACTTATGGTAACAGGAGTAATATGTACATTTGTTTAGGAGTAAAATAGACATTATTAGGCGCTGGTCATGTATTCATCTGGACCCATAATGCTTATATTTCATGTTGCTAGAGGATAAGCCTTGGGCAACTGGACCAAAGGTTAGGTGGTACGATGCTAACCTCCTAGGTCTCATGCCGTGCTGATTTATTCCCTAAGCTTATGGGGTACTCATCTGGAGGGTCTACTTAAGGAACTCCTGAACACCATAAGTAGAGTGACCTCTATTTCTATCTATTACAGTGCCGATTGCATTGGTACTATCTAGTTCTTTTCAAAAGATATTTAGTAGTTCTTCCTTGCTGGAGATTGTAATATGATTCTTGAGTTTGTTGTCATATTTGATGCTTTATGAGATATTGTATTGGCTACTTGGTATCGAAGCAATCATAAGGCTACAGGAAGTTATTTAATGTTGGAAACGGAGGCATTTATTATAGACAAGGGAGGACTTCTAGCTTTTTGACCAATGGAATAGGAATGCTGTTCAAAGCATAGTTATGTTCATTGGTAGCAATATTTGTAGTGTAGGAGAAGGCTGTTCCACTCTCTTTCTTGGTTGATGTGCAGGTTAAGTTTGCCTCTACTACCATAATTCACTATTAGGTGAAGAATTGTGCCTTTCTCCAGTTTGCGTGTATCATAGATGCATGGCGCATTCCTGAACTTGTTTAGGAACGGCGCTTTTTTTTTTGGCAATATGGGTGTCAGAAAACAGGTTTTCTGATGGTAATTTTTGCAGATTTTTTTATGTACTATAGGAGCCCACAAATCCTTGATAATACCTCAATATTGCTTATTCACTGATTCACAGGGACGGGGGCCTGTGCTTATCAAACCATGTTATGTGGAGGCCTTTTACAAATCATTAGAGTTGTGGATATCTAGACCCAGAATGCCCTATGCATCATATCTATTGCTGATGCACTGATTGGAAACCATACTTTTGCCACAACATACAGATTAGATCAAGATACAGACCAGTCATTTCCGTTGGCCACTTGGCCCCTATTTCACTTGAGTGACAGCAGCTGTCGATGTCTCTACATGACCTCTAATAATTTGGCAGTTTACTAGAGCCACAGTTGTGTTTATCAACATTTAAGATCACTTGGCCCTATTATATTTGGTTTGTTCAACGACATGTCAGAACAATTATTAGGGCCAGTTAGTTATTTACTATGGGAGCCTACAGATCCCTGATAATATGCTGATTCATTGAGTCTTGACTCTTGACGATTCACTGATTTAGGGTTTAGGGCCTGTGTTCATCACACTGTCATGACCGTGTTATGTGAGCCGAATTATGAATAGCAAAATGTTAGAGCTGTGGATATCTAGACTCGGAACGCCCTATGCATCATAGATTAGGATCATTTGGATCAGCTTGGCTTTGAGAATAGGATATATAGATCATATATCAGGAGCATCAATCAAGCAACGTGATTGAACCATACGCTCAGACTCGATTTTCCTTCATTAGAGTCTAGGACTCCCAAAGTACTTTTGAGCTAAACCCTAAACCATGGAAGGAATCAAACTGAAACCCGAGGGTATTCAGAGCATCTGAAACTTTGGCATAATTCCACTACCTCGATTTAAGAGAATGGTCAGACATTTTTTCCATGTCTGTAGATCACATTTTCCTAAATCATAAACTTGTTAAACATATCGGTTTTCAAATGTGTTTGGAAATTTTTTTATAACTTCAAAATATTTCGATCTGATGGCATAATAACGTCCATCGTAGACCCTCTTGAAATTGACTTAATTAATATCTATATAGTATATAGATACTATATAAATAAATAAATATAATATATATATATATATATATATATATATGTATATATATATCATAGTACCCTTTGGTACCGCTGGTATGGTACCGCCGGTACCATATCAGTGGTATCGCCGGTACGGTACCGCCCTGGGATCCGCGGTACCATTTTTAATATTTTTTTTTTTTAATATATTTAATAATTTTTTTCTGCCTATTACTTACCAAAAAAGGACAAAAAAATGGAAAAAAAAGATGTACTGGGTGTAAAAAAAGAGGGTACAGTACATGGTGCAGGGGACTGGTGCAGTGGCACATGGGCACTGTGGGTGAGCAGACCATGGGGCCAATGGGAGACCAACACAGGTGGGAGCATCACATGGGGGCAGGTACAGAGGCACATGGATGGATGATGGGGATCCACATGGCCGATCAGGCTGTGGGGATAAATAGGCACTCACAATGCCATTGTGGTCGGCATTTTCAGAAGCTGTTAGAGAGCTAGTGATAGACAGTGAGAGAGCAAGCGAGAGCCGATGACAGGCTGTGAGAAGCTGTTTGAGAGACAGGGTGCTGTGAGAGGGTGTTCAAGGACCAGGGTGCTGTGAGGAGAAGGTCGATTGAGATGGCAGAGCGCATACCATCGAAGGCCGAGGGTGAAGCCAGGAGGAAGCTTGAGGAAGATATTCGAAGGCACAACGAGAGACATCGGAAGCAAGAGGCAGATATCCGAGAGATGCTGTGACAGACTCGGCAGAGAAATCCGGAACCGAAGCCACCCGCCCCCGCTGTGGATCCTGTCCCCGCTGTCGAGCTGGATCTGGATGAGCAGATCAGAATGAATTTCACACGACGGCAGCTCATCATGGTCAGGGAAAGGGCGGCCAGACGTTGGGCTAACCAGGCTAATCAGATATCTTCGTCTGCAAGGTTTAAAATTTGCATGTCAGAGAGACAACTTTATGAAGAAATGAAACCAACATACTAGGAGTCAACCAACATGCTATGGGAGAATAGCTAATCACCTGCAATGCGCTCGTAATGGTCGGAAGTCTCCTGGCGAGACGTGCGTTGGTGCTACAGAACACCAACCGCTCCAACTGACTCATTGACAACCGGTTTCTTCTCCTCGTGTGAATCAGTGCCCATGTGCAGCGCAGTCCTGTGGTACGTGCAATGAAATGGTTCAGCACACGTGCATGTATATCTGATATCCTTCCGTTGGCTGTTCATCGGGGAGAAGTAATACCCATGGCCATGATTGTCTCGAAGAAGTGAATGCTCACCAGAGGATTTGGGAGAGGTGAACGCTCACCAGAAGAGTGACAACCTCTCAGGACCACAAGACCTACACATTACTATGTCTTATATGATGAGAGTGGTTTTCCCCCAGATGAACTTCAACAACTTACTAATTACTTATGCAAAACTGTGTCATTCACTACAGGGAGGTCTCAAGACCTACACACTACTATGCCCATTTCGCTAGACCTAATTGCGTTTCGCACCCCGCGACGGGCTATTTTGACCGAATGATACCCGAATCGCCCCAGGCACGATCCCTTGGGTTCGTATCGGGACCGCGAACCTGTGGACTGTATTCTTGGCATTATACACGAGTTCAAGTGGAATTTCAACAACTTACTAATTACTTATGGCACAACTTCAACACGTTGCAACACGCTGTCGAAATTTTGCGTACCAACACGGGGGCTCCGAAACATCTCCTAGTTTTCAGGTCCCGACCGGACAAAGTGTCCCTGAAGCCCTGTTTAACGTCGAACTTCGGACGGACGTTTTGGGCCAGCCGTCCGTCTGTTCCTCGTCCTGTCTGTTCCCACGGGTTCCTATCAAGGTTGTCCACTGGCCGAAACAGACGGCACCTAAAACGGATCCCGTTTGGAGAAACGGGACCGTCGGACGGAAAGTTGCAAAACGAGTCCATTTCGCTTGACCTAATTGCGTTTCTATCCCGTGGAAGGGCCATTTTCACCGAACGATACCCGAATCGAGCCAGGCTCGGTCCCTTGAGTTGTATCGGGATCACGAATCCGTGGACTGTATTCCTGGGCCATTTTGTTGATTCCCAATGTTTTCAGTTCCCGTTCCTCACAAAGTGTCCTTGAAGCCCTGTTCAATGGCGAACTTCGGACGAACGTTTCGGGCTGACCGTCGGTCGTTTCCTCGTCCCGTGTTCCGACCGGGTTCCTATCGAGGTTGTCCACTGGCCGAAACAGACGGCATTGAAAACGGATCCCGTTTGAAGAAACGGGGCCGTCGGACGGAAAGTTGCAAAACTAGTCCATTTCGCTTGACCTAATTGCATTTCTCTCTCGTCGAAGGGCCATTTTGACCGGACGATACCCGAATCGAGCCAGGCTCGGTCCCTTGGGTTCGTATCGGGATCATGAATCTGTGGACTGAATTCCTGGACCATTAATGCATTCTACACAGGTTTAAGTGTATGCTACACAAGTGCTGCTTTGATGTTGAATCTGCACATACCTGTGGTGCGATGCCTACGACACAATGAGGATGTGGGGTTGATGATGTTTATTTATGGCTGTGGTTATGATGATCATGGCTGTGGCTTGTTTTGATGGTTATGGCTGTGGGGTTTAGGGTTTATGATGATTTGTTAGGGTTTAGGGTTTAGAGTGTTATGTTAACTGTGCCATTTGTTAGGGTGTCGGGTTTAGCGTGTTATTTCACCCAAAAAATCTAGAAATAGTAGCATTGTCTATGAAAACCAGCAATGTGGTGCAACATGCAGCCATCATATTAAGAATAAGCTATATATAATATGTGGGTGTATTTGCTCATTTCTCAGTATCCCGTGCTTGTCCCACTGTTTACAGTACATATGTTAACAAATGAATGTTTTTTAAATGCATGCTTCATCGATTTTTTTTGGGACTGATTTAATAAAAAATGGTCAAAAGAATAGATCTTTTAAATTTTTTTTTGTTTTGTTTCTGTCTGTAAGGAAGGGAACCCTTTGAATGAAAAGGTTCGGAGCGGGGTATGTATGGTCACAAGACTGGATAATATGGTTGATTCTACTCTGTGTATGTCTGATTTTACTTATGGTGGAAGGTGATCTGCTCAGAGTCAGAGTCTCTGAATCTGAGAAGCGTCTTTCTAGTTAGTCTAAGTCCTTGTTGCCACTGGTGGGGCTCATCACTGTTTACCAAGCCACTAGACTAACCGTGGAACCAGAATAAGCTTCAGTTCTTAGAGCTTGGAATTGTCTGGTAGCATTTCATATCTGAAAGTGAAGAGTCTTAATTTTCAAAACATAAGCATCTGAATCACTCCATTTTTCAAACAAAAAGCAGTTCAATATAAAGACAATAAATAAAATTGAGCTAAGTTAGATATAATTCTGGAGGGTGGCTTCATTCTCAAAACAATAATGGCACTTTTTTCAGAAATTTCCTGTCCTAACCAATGCGATAAAAGTTTGCTTCCTTGCAAAATATTCTCAATTTCAATGCTCGACCTCATGGCTGACAGAAACTCTGTTGAATCTTTTGGCATCATGTATATGTTTGGTACATGCACATCAGAGTTGACTCACAATTAGTTCTCTGAACAAGGCATTTTTGACTACCACAATAGGCGATTTGTTGTGATCAATCCTGTATTTTATTGCACGTCAATTCTCCTTATTTGAGTTCATGCTTTGATCAATTGTTTGCAGGTTGGGAACCGAACCGTCAACACCTGGAACAGAAGGTATATTTATTTGTGCCATTTGCCAGAAAGACATTGCGCCAAGTGAGGGAATTTCCGTTCATGCAGGAGCTTTCTTCTCTACAAATACTAGGCCTTGGGAAGGCCCATTCCTATGTATGGCATGTAAGATGAAGAAAGATGCAATGGAAGGCAAACGTGCATCCCGAGGAGTTGAGGTTGCATAAGACTCATCATTGTTCTTCTCAATATTGATGAGATGCAAGAGAAGTCCTATCGATGCTGTTGGGTTTGTTGTTTATTAATGTATATCAGAAAAGGTACATATACGCCTGCAGATAATCCTTAAGAATTCTTTTGAAAGCAGATGTGATGTATCTTGCTGGCTCTGAAGCAAAAATTTGATAGTCTCATTTTAGTCCTTTCTAAGGCAGAACCTGGATGTGTTGCAAAAAAGTCAGTTTTGGGTTGCTGTACTATTTTTGCAGAGTCCGTGATCCCTATTGGCATTTTAATCACCCTAAATATTTGGGTGTCTATCTGAAACTACCTAAGGCAGTTTTTGTGATGTTCTGGTGCTACTTTTGAAAGTGAAAGCGATCTATGCAAAACTCTTGTATTTTTGCGAGGGATATTTATTTTATGTCAAAAGAATACAGTCTTTCTATCAAAGCTCGTGGAAATTTAAACACCTTTTCCGTTTAGACAGTAGTGAGTGTACTATGCACTTACATATTATTAGTAGGAAGATACTTGGGAATTTAGATCATCTGGTACTTTGATTCATGTACCAGAACACAGGCCCGCTACTAATGTTTTATTTTCTAAGAACTGCCATTTTTTGTGTTAGACTGGCCTTATGTGGATCTAAAGTTGTATGAGCAACTAAACACAAGTCTCTAATATATGACTGTAGGTGCCAAATGTAAGGTACAGTTTCTCAATGTTGAGCTTTGGCAGCAATTTTCTGCATATGCAAACTGAGCATAACATTCTTTAACCTGTGCAAGTTGATTGCTGTTAGTAGTTACCTTACTTTTTCAGGTCATAGATGAGTTGATGGATTTCAATATTTAACAATAATTCTGGCATCTAGTTTACTACTATTAGCAATAAGTCCCGTAAGCTCTGCATTCTGGAAATAATAGTTGATAAATGAGTGGAGCGGACGAGGATATTTTTCAAGGTGTTACACAGATAGTAGGACGCATCCACGATAGTGCTCAATGGCCAACCTGAAGTTTTCCTTCTATTAAAATATCAATGATAGGTGCAAGGTTTCCGGGCTACACAATGTATAATTTTACCCTTTGAAATTTCTTTGCACTGAAATTAGGACACATCTGTGCAGAAGTTATCCAGCTTCCAATCATACTCAGCCTGCACCATCAGTTATGACTGAGTACGCCCTATATCTGGCTTTGCTGGTCACACAGTCGGGCAGTTCAGGAGGCCTCTCTTCTGTAGACATGTTTCCAAAGACCTTTCTTTAAACTTCCATATTGTCGCCATTTGAGTAGTTGTTCCAGTATCCAATGTTCATTGGGGCTTGTTGAATGTCCTTTTTCTAGGGAAACAACTGATGTGCCGAGACTACAGGGAAGTGATACTAATAGTCATTCCACAACGTTGATCCACAGGATGCATGCTGCAGGTGGGTGGAATGCTATTGCTGGGGGGGTGTGGTTGGGGATGATCTTGCACATCAAATCCCTGAGCCTGAGCGAATTGTTCTTGGGTTGTGGGACAGAGTGCGCAGCGAGGCAACTCTTCTTTGCTTCTGACTCGGTTAGCCATAACACTCAGCTTCAATGATTTTGAGGCAATGATGATTCCTTTGACAACGTTGGCGATTTGTAAACTAGTTAGAGGCAGCGATGACAGGCTCAGATCTTTACTCAGATCTTCACACAACTGATAGCAATTTGTTCGAGATGCAACATGTGGTCTCCAAACGTACTCACTTCAGTTCTCCAGTCAAAAAGCATCGTATAAACAAATGATCTCTGAACTAGTTCTCAAAACTATAACTATCCACGTTAAGATGGCAGTGCTTAGATCTATGGCTAGTAAACACCGGAATTTCGCTCTTGATCAGAAGTAGGCATGGAGAAGTGTTTTTACATTGCTCAGGTAACAACTAACTGGAAACTCAGAGATCAGTGGTCAAACCATCATGCAGACATGACAACAGCTCTTAGTTCTCTTAGGTGGTTGTGCTCACTCTTCTACAATGCCTAGAGGCAAGCGCTCAGAAATACCTCTACATGAGCTTGTATTCACTTTGTTCAAAATCCTTATAGAAAGGCAGCAATGGTGATGATACTCCTCCTAGGCAACGATGGTGGTAATCAATTGTGAGCGTTGGAAATATCTATTGCTAGTGTATTTCAGCGATGAAGGCTCATAATTCCGCTGAACTTCTATCATCGTTCTTGATCCCAGACCAGTACTCAGCTTAGGAAATGTGGCAAGCACTCAGATAACATATACGTTCACACGTTGTACACTGTGAAAGGTTGTGAAGGGACAACAAAATCTGATACAACAAATGACACAGAACCATCCTGACCTTTGATTCTTAGTTGCGCTCAAGAAGATAGCTTGTGTACTCAGACAGCTACATAGCTATGTCAACACGTTGATAGAGCAGCATTCATGATCAGAGTGTCATTGACACAGAGAGTACTGTTAAGGCAACGTGTACCAACGCTCCAAATCTAGGTGAAAGAGTGTTTATATGCGTTTAGAAATTTGGATGAATTAGTGTTCATCCATCAATGAGTCCTGTTACAGCTTAACAAGTCTCCGAGGTTAGTGGTATCATAGCAACTTTGGTTCCACGATCATCGCTTACATATCAAATGTAAGAGTTGGAAAGCTCCACACCTTCGTCAAGTGTGGGCATCAGAGAGTCTTCATAGCTGCGATTTAGTCTTCACGTTATCCAAAACAGAAATGAGAGTATTGCTGCCAGGACTGATTAAGTAATCGATACAACATTGGTTTAGTTCCTCATCCACAGAAGTTGAGCCAGCGATGGTCTGAGCTCCGAAGTGGGCAATCTTAGTAGCTTAGAATTAATCCTCCACAACAGACTTCAGAAAGTAGCT
This sequence comes from Diphasiastrum complanatum, assembly GCA_029204225.1. Classification (NCBI taxonomy): domain Eukaryota; kingdom Viridiplantae; phylum Streptophyta; class Lycopodiopsida; order Lycopodiales; family Lycopodiaceae; genus Diphasiastrum; species Diphasiastrum complanatum. The sequence goes on along the minus strand of CM055096.1, from coordinate 36,227,931 downwards.
CTCGACACACAGTTAGAGAGCAGCGCTCAACCACGTTGAAGGAACTCAAGTATGCTCAGAAAGTTCAGTCATGATCAATATCTCAAGATCTATACTAGCTTAGGAATGTTAGCTATAAATCTATAAGTAGATATATCGATGGAGCTCTGATCTGCACTCATCATCATCAACCATCGCCCAAATAGCATGCATGAGAAGCTGACAACAGTGATGGTTTGAAATATTGTAGAGACACCAAAGGTTCACTGATGGTTAATAGCAACACTGATGTCGCTCCTTCATACCTTAGCCTTGGCATAAGGCTTTCTCTAGAACGATTGCTTCAGATTATACGTTGAAAAATAACAATAATTCGAGGAGCTCTTTGATTATGGAGCTTTATAATTTCATCCATAGCTCAGATGATGTCCAATCCAGATAGTCGCGATCATGGTTGCTCAAGGATTAACTCTGTCAAGTTGTGAACATACTCCACTGGTCAGCGATGGATCAGCTATGATCTGTGATCAAAACACTTTTTTGATGATGATATGATGATTCATTCCTTCGTGGGCACCTAACAACAGTGATGGTGCGTTGGAGGTCTCCTTTACCTTGACTAGAGATCTGCAATGGAATATAGATAAAATAACGGAAGTTGTAATAATGAAACTTCTTTTTGATGTCAGAGTTGGCTGCACAGCTCTCTGATCAGCAGTTTAAACATGAGAATTCCGCTCTAGATCAGACATTGATATGGAGGATTGCTTTGCCATTGTTTCAATAGTAGCTAACTGGGAGCACACTTGCAGAGATTAGTGCTCAAAATGCATGATACTGATGCTGAAGCCTGAGGATGCATCGTTCACCACCCACTTAAGGATCATAAAAGGTCTTCATTATGAATCCTCTAAAAAATTTAGAGAAAGTGGTCTCAGAACTCAGTTGGTGCCAGCACTGCAAAAGCGTATGTTAGTTCAGCTATCATAACTTGAAAGGTCATGTCGAGGCATATGTTCAAAACTGTGAACAGTGCAAGTAAATAAAGCATAAAACTTCAAAACAGCTGGTCTTGTTACATCCGTTGGAAATTCACAAGAAGAAGTAGGAAAGTATTTCCATGGATTTTGTGGTCGGACTTCCCAAGTCTGGGAAGGGTCATGATGCCATTTGGGTAGTAGTTGACAGGCTTACCAAAAGGGCGCAATTTATTCCAATAAAAATTACTATCAAAGCTTCAAAACTTGCACAACTCTTCATAGAAAAGTTGTTCAAGTTGTATGGTTTGCCGAATGATATTGTTAATGATCATGATTGCAAGTTCACTGGCAAGTTCTGACAGGCGGTCTTTGAAAGAGTGGAAACTACTTTAAGTCTATTGTCTACGGATCACCTAGAAACCGATGGTCAAACCGAACGTGTCAACCAGTCGATGGAAGATATGCTTCGTGCATATGTTTCTAGGCAACCATCAGATTGGAAAAAGTACCTCCCAGTGGTTGAGTTCGCATACAATAGTATGAAGCATTCTGCCACTGGTTTTAGTCCTTTTATGCTCTTGTACGGCTTTCAGCCTCGTTCCCCTATCTTCGTTGGACTCAAAGGCCTCAAGGTTCAAGCTGTAGTAGATTTCTTGCATGATATGTAGGAAATGTTGCAGGTCGCTAGGGAAAGCAGTAGATCGACGAGCCCAATTCGATGCTAACCGAAGCCGCGCTCATCGAGAATTTGAGATCGGTGATTGGGTGTATCTTAGAATCCCAAAAGACTCTAAGACACTTCGAACAAGGAAATGTCTGAAGTTATCTCCACGTTATATCGGCCCTTTCAAAGTTCTTAACAAGATTGGTAGGGCTGCATATTGACTGGCAATCCCTGTTGGAACCAGTCGTTGATGGACTGTTTCGCAGAGGAGCTTTAGAAAATAGTCGCTGAAACTGAACTACTTCCCAATTCGATGAGCAAGCCATTTCCAAGTGAAAGCTGAGGTATGGCAAGGCTTTTGCCTTGATCACCCTTAACATCTTCAACACACAGATTGGCCACATCAGACAAGCCCAATCTTCAAAAGAGACTTGGGATATATATTGAACACACTATACAAAGTGAGGAATGCCACTTCAAAGCTGCATCTGAGGAGAAAATTCTTCTCACTTAGAATGTCAGAAGTGATTCTGTTCAGAATCACATTAATCAATTCAAGACTCTATTAGAACAGATGGCGGCAATAGGTTTAGTGATTGAAGACTCTGAAACTGTAATGACCTTATTGTCTAGCGCCTGCCATCCTCAGTATTAAAACTGGGTGATGATGATTTTCACACACTCAAATACTACATTGTCTAGAGTCATAATCATGCTGCTGCAGGAGGAGACAAGAAGGAATGGAACATCTTCGTCCTCCATCAACGACTCACAAGAATTATTTTCAAAGAAGAACACAAGGAAACAACAAAAGAAGAAAGTTGTCAGACAAATTGATGGCATTCAGAAATAGTCACAGAAGACCCAAAATCAGGACCCCGCTCAAAACAAGAAAAGGCTCTTCTACAAGTATTGCAAGAGGACAAACCACGAAATCTAAGATTGTCGAATCTTGAAGTTCAACAACGATAAGAAGAAACAGCCGGATCAACAAGCCCATGTAGCAAACACGAAGCAGAAGATCCAAGAAGATGACAATGACAAGCAGGAGGCCTTCATGGTGAATCATCACCATGTTGGAACAATCGGAGACAACAGCTCACACAGAATCGAAGATGAAGGTATTGTTGGACTAAATTTTTAAAATGGATTATCGAATAAATTTGTTGTCGATTAGTTGAATTACAGATTTAGAACATACAGTAGAGTTTCAAGTAGATTCCTGTCAAATTCTTAATAAAAGCAAGAGAGTTCTTGCACTCAAATATAGACAAGAATATCTCTATAGGCTTAGTCATTGTTACTCTACGACTGATCGTGCTTTGAGCAATTCACCATCTATCAATAAATAATTGATTTGGCATTATAGACTTGCCCACCTTAATCATGTAGGTAACATGTCTAGGCATTGTTCAATTCTTGATTAAGACTAATTGTCGACCCTCTTGTTTGCCAAAGCTGTATCGTAGGAAAGCAGGCAAGAAGGCCATTTAAGTCAAATCACGAACATGTATCTAAAGGTTTGCTAGACATTGTACATACTAATATATGTGGCCCAATGCAGACACCATCATTGCTTGATGCTAGATTCTTTATTACATTCATAGATGACTATTTTAAAAGAACAATTTACATTTCATTAATCACAAATTTGAAGCTTTCTAATTCTTCAAGAAGTACAAAGAAAATGCATAGTTGCAGACATGCAAGAAAATCAAAGTTCTTAGGAGTGACAATGGCTGTGAATACATCTCAAATGAATTCAAGGATTACTACTCAATCAACGACATCGAGTAGTAGTTTGTTGCTTCCTATTCTCCACAGTCAAATGGACTAGCAGAAAGGAAGAATAGGATCTTAGTCGAGTCTGCCAAATGCATGATAACTCATGCTACATTGCAAAAATTGTTTTTGATATTCTTGTATTCAAAACAAATTTTTCCTCTAAATGTGATGATGTAATTAGTGTACAACTAATTTGGTTTACTATATATGGTTGTGATTGGGATGTGACCCATTAGGATATATTGATCGGGCACTGATCCCAAAGACGGCTACTTGGGTTAGCCGAATAGCCACATGTAGAAAAAATTAGCATGTACGTTATTTACAGTATTTGTTATACTTGGGGGTGTGAAAGTACTGTACTTTAGGACCATAAATGGATCTACAAAAGATCCACAAGAGTGATTGGATGCTTGCTTAACAATCTATCAAAAAACTAGACACAAAAAAGTTAATCTAGATTGGCAATTTGACAAACAACAAGCATTAACAATCAAAAGCATTGATAAACATTGAAATCCTAGCCCACACGTGTGTACTACAGGATATAGTACGGCCTTCAACCTGAGAAACAAGTAGAAATTGATTTGGTTTCATTTGGATCACAAAAACTCAATGTACATAGTGAACTAGCTTGAGATTACAGACTGTAATGTTTATTTCAAAGCTATCAATCAACTCTTTGTCATCATCACACTCTATTTGGATGATACATTGCTGTTTAGCAACAATATTGGACTGACAAAGGACACCAAGAGGATGCTATCCCAAGAATTCAAGATGATAGATCTTGAAGAGGCTCATTATTGTCTCAAGATTCAAATCCACAATGACAAAAGCAGAAGACTTCTCTATATCCCCCAGCAGAGGTACTTCTATTATTTGTTGACGAAATTCAGTTTTATGAATTGCAAGTTCATAGTGTTATTGTATTATCGATCAATCCTAAATTTCACTCTAAGAGCAAGCACATCGAAATTAAGTACCACTACATCAGGAGTGAAATACTCAACAAGGAGGTAAGTTTGAAATTTTTCAAAACCCAATACATGGAAGCTGATATATTCACAAAAGGATTGAATTAGTCTCCAGAAATACAAAGGAATAAATGATAGTGTCCTGACAACTCAGCCGACACCAACTATTCGGCCACCCTTCGACTATTCGGCCTACCTCGACTATTCGTCAGACAACCGACATCAATAGTTCGACTTCACCAATTACTCATATGTCAAAATCAACTCCAAAAGTTGACTCAAACAATCAACGGCTCATTAGTACCTTCATCACAACCGGACAGAATCTCTAACAAATTAAGATGTTGTCTGAAGCTAACTGCCAACAACACATAGTCCCTTAATCCTATTTGTAAAGTACAGATTAGGCATTCTTTTGATTATTTAGCCATGTGTATATGTCCAACAACTTATCAGTTGCTTGGTTAGCTCCATAGACATTGAATTAGCTCAATCATCTTGGCAAGTAGATCAATCAACAAACCACCAAAAGGGATCAATAGAAGCATCTTAGATGTCAGTTGCTTTTACGACCAACTCTTTTCTCCTTCAATGGCCTAACCAAAGATGTCAATACAAATGTGCAGCTATCAATTAGAAAATATGAATGTTCTGACTAAAGATGTCAACACAAATGTGTAGCTATTAATACAAAATGGCAACTAAAAAACATAAAAAGCTGATGATGATTGTACTTGTTACCACACAAACATCTACTGAAACTGATGTAGCCAAAGTTGTATGAAAATTTGGAATCGATGTCTATGTAGAATGCACTTGAACTCTTTTTCTACCGTCCCTTTTTTGACAATTTGCATCTTTGCATGTGCTTACGGATAACAAAAATTACTATTAACATGTCTCACACTCATATTAGCATTCACTATTTTACAACAATCAGCTATTATGTTTAGGAACAATATGGACAACACAACTGCTCCATACAAATAAAAATCTCGTCATGAACGCTCAACTTACTGTATGATGAGGCCAGCAAGAGTCTTTGTACATCATGTAGTAAAACATAACTACTTTATTTCTTCTTCACAGGGTGACAACACTCCTCAATAGTAATACACATACTATAATACAACTCCTCCATGCCAAACTACACTTAACTACATACTTAGATGGCTATGAGCGTTTGGTCCACAATGATAACTATAATCTATTGTTGTAATCACTACAGAGTTGTTAAGTTTTTGCTTGTGAGAAACATGAGATCACTAGCAAAAAATGTCACAAAAGCTGCAAAATTTATTTACGTCATAGTACAATCAGAAATGTCTCAATTATTCTCACTAGAAATTCCCTGGAAAAGAATTACTAGAATGGCTTGGTGGAACCAAACATTGGCATCTGGTTCCACCAAGCCATTTTCCATTCTTCAAATTATCTCCAAAAAAAAGTTGCTTCAAGGTCTAATGCTTTAACCCAATCAGCTAGTGAGTGTTGTCTTGCTATCTGAGTGTCAACAATAGTGCTTTTTATGTTCTAGCTTGATCAAAACCAACATTCTTAGCCCAAACAAACTAAAAAACAAACGGCATTGGCTGAGTTGGCAAAGGCAAAATCAATATTCAAAGTATGAAAAGGCCATTGCTCAGGTCTTAGAAAAGACATCCCAGATTCCCATGCCAATAATGTTAGCTTTCTCGCCTCCACAACAAGATCAGGGAGAAATGGATATGTGAATGGATCAAGGGGCAGAAGAAGAACAAACCACATCTTCTCAAGCCACGGATGCAGGTCCATCAACATCAAGGGCCATACCATTGTTTCATAAACTAATCACTCTCGAGGAACAAATCCAGACATTTTTACGTCAACATCCAAATGAATCCTTGAGGGGTGGATGGGTTATCAAGTTTAAAACTTCAAAGATTGAAGCCGACAAAGAATTGTATAAGCTACTTGCATTGGATAAGCAACCACCATGGCACATGAAAGTTTTTGAAAATACTCCAAATTCAATAAGGAGCTATGTCGTGAGCCCTCGCCAGCTCCGGGTGGATCCACATTACGTTCCAATGTTGCGTAGGAATAAATGTAAAGATTTGGGAGTACCAATGGATAAAATCACCATCCATACTCCAAATTGGCCCATAATCTACCAACAATATAGTTGGTCGATCGCAGTCGATTTCAACGGATCCCTCCAGGCTTATGGATACGAGTACAGGTCTTCACCAGATCCGACCATTAGGCAGTCAGCTATTTTTGCAAACGACTTGACCAAGTTGGTGTCGGATTCAACCAAATGAGATGATTTCTTACCATCATTGTCTTTTGATCCAAATGTCCCTATGGCATCCGACAAAGTCCAAGACCAATTGTTGATAGCCAAATTGTACTATCGAGTCACAATGTTGGGAGGATTTTGGGAGTCCAGATTTATCGAATGGACAACATCGAATTGGATTTTTGGCACAAATAAGTGCTTCTTTCCACACAAAACCGATTTCAATATGGAGTGCCTGGAGTTCATGGAAAAGGTTCGATACCATTTAATAAAGTTTCGAACCCGAAGTAATAAATCTTGCGAGGTGTTGTGGGACCACCACCAATTTTGGTGGGGGATACTGTTGGAGGGTTTGCGGATATTGAGGCAATCTTAACCCTAATTAAGAAGTGAGAGGGATTTGGAGCCCTACGTGTGTAAGTCCAACCCGATGATCACATAGTTATTTGATCAGTTAGAAGTTAGTAAAAGGACTTTAGGCTTTTTTACAGGAATTTTAATGTCGCCTAATAGTCAAGTTAGTGAATAAAAAGGGGTTCCTACCAGGATTCAAATTCAAATTGGTTCCCTCCAATTTTTAAATGGATTCCCTCACTTTTTCAAATTAAAATAGCTACGGAGGAGGTAGAAATTGGCAAATAGGATTTGAGGCCAAAGCCCTATATATAGTGGTAAATTCGAATCATTTGTATATGTTCTCTTCATTTTAATACAAACAGGTTGGCCCTCTTATGAAATGGATATGGAATGTCCTTGCTCTCCATCTTTCCTCATCTAAACTCTCATGTTTTCTTTGGATTTGCTATTTGTTGGATTTGATGCTTATTGGGATTGAATGTTCTTACGCTTTTTGTGAGAGAGAAAGGGAGAGAGAGCAGAATAAGTTTCTATCATTGTTGTGGATCTAGTGTTAATGGAACTTAGTGTTAGATATGAATCATATGCACATGCTGGATTATGAAATAGGCTATTGCTCTCGTGGGAACAAACCTTCGTGTGACAGCTAGCTTTATCTCCTTGATGCTTGTCTGTTTGGATCTACTGTGGAGAGTAGGATGGGAAATGCCTACTATAGATAGGCTACAAAATTCACAATAGCTTTAATAGCTTTGCACATTTTTCTAGAACTTTTTGTATGAGGTGAGCACAATATCAAAAATATTTTTCTTGATACAAATACACTTGTCTTGCTCGCATCAATCACTTGATGGGAGTGGTCCTATCTCATTATGAATCTAGTGCCTCTCGGTACGCACCATATGAGCACACAGGAGATGAAGATGAGGGGTCAAGGGGTACAAATGATGACCAAGGGCAGGAGTCAATAGATGCAAATGACTCTAGCTCTAGTGATGAGTTGTAAGGAGTCATGCATCCTTTTGTAATAATTTTATTATATACCTTTTTCGATATAAAAAATAAAAAGGGGAGTTATGTTTTAAACCTTTTTGAAAAAAACATACTTACTCTTTTTTGCAAATACAATTCTTTTGAAAATGTCTATAATAGCATCTCCTTCCATGTCACTCTCCTTCAATGATGTCAACCATTACAGTCCATGAATTTGCAAAACATTTCGAATTTGTTGTAAGCTAATTCTCTTTCTCGGTAGTCTTTAATTTGTCCTCTGTGAGGCATAGTGCTACTTTTGTGCTTTTGGATTGAATTAAAATTTGGAGTTTATTAAACTAGACCAATGAATGAGCCTTAGACTTTTCTTGTACATTTATTTAACGTCCTTGATATAACTAGTTTTACTAGATTGAACAAAAATTTCTATTTTAACATCATACTTGCAATATTTATTTCATTATTTTATAATTAAATTGTTCATGGTGCTACAAGTAAAAAAACTATCAACATGGCTTGTCAACTCATGATAGTCCCACAAATGTGTTGCCATGATCATTGTCATGTGAGGCTTGGCAAGCTCATTAGTAGCTCCATGTTATGTGTGTGATTGTGTGTGGCACATTGTCACAAGTTCTTGGTGTAATTGTGATCAAACATCGTACAAGATTGAGATGGACATCAAATGAATGTATTGTTTGATGAATTCTATGTTTTAGGATCTGAAATGATTCACAACAAATCAACCAAGAATTCACAATCACAAGCAGGACCAAAAGTAGCACTCAAGTTCTAGCTAGAAACCTTCTAGTTTGGCAATTGCTTCCAAACACCTAGTTCCCATCAATAGGATATTATTGGCCAATTCAGGTATATACTAAACATAGGCTATCTTTTTTACATAAGGAAATCTGACTGGTACCAGTCCTACTACTTTCACTAGTGAAATCTTGCCATCTACTTTGTCTGTTTCATTATCCACATGAATTTCGAAAATCAATCTTATCTAAAAGTGATATGCCTTGAGGCACCATCATTGATATACCTTGTGTTGCTTGGTTCATCACTTGCCATCATGCAATTATAAACATATTAGAGCTTTCACATTCATCATCGTGATCTTCATCTTCTTGTTTATGGTTTAGATAATTGTTTGTCTACCATTTATATTTCCTTCATCTCTGATATTTCTGTTTCTTGTAGCACTTACTCTCCCAATGACCTGATTTGCTGTAATATGAACAATTTATTTATTCCTCCAATTTTCTTGTCATTTGTTTCCATCATCTTGTTTCCAATTTCCCATGTTTGATCTCCCAATGCTTGATGGAAAATGCATCTACTTGAATTTCCCCCTCTCATATAATTTCTTCCTCGAATTTTTTGCCTCTACCTTGTGTACTTTTCACACGTGTGAGGACATCTCAAACAACACATGCATCTATCACATACCATTCACCACACATAATGAGAGACAACTTTGGATGAAAAAAACTAAGTATAAAATTGGCTTTCTCTCAAGTAGAGAGATAATGCTACATCAAGCTCTCGGGTAGAGAGAGAATGTGAAAAATAATCTAAGTATTGGAGCATGCAACCTCCAAATGTACCTCCAAATGTCTCATAAAAAGCTAAGTGTGGACTTAATCTCACTCTCACTCGTAGTAGCTCGAGATCCATGAAGAGTGGAAATGGTGTACAATGATTGGACTGTTGCGAAATCGGTGAAAGAGTGTGTGTGATTGTGAGGAACGAAAATAACTCAAAAAGAAACGAACACGAAAAGACGCGAACTCGAAACTCGAAAAAGAAGCGAACTCGAAACTCAAAAAAGAAACGAACTCGAACAGAAAGTGTTTGTGCACAGCGGAATGAGCTATCTTACTCTTTCCCTAAGCATGACTATGCCTATCAAACACGAAGAGAACGTTAGTGATTGAAATCATGTTCGAACTGTTACGTAGCCAAACATTAAGCAACAAAACATCATAAAGATAATTTGTCGTGAACAGCTAGACACATTATTAGTCACGAATTATTCGCGAAGGGCTAGACTGAGCTCAACTGATAATCAGGCGCAAACTACTCGCAAAAGACAAGACTAAATATTAGTCACGGACAGCTAGACTAATAATAATTTGCGAGGAATAGACTATCAGATTGAGCAATAAAAGAGTCAGACAGAACATAGAAAAGCATAGCAATATTGAAACAAATCTGAACGCAGAACAAACAGAGCTGTAATCAAATTAAGTATAGCAAAACTTGATATTGTGGCCTCAAGTTTTATTTAATTAACAATAAGGCCCAAGCCTTTTATTCTATTTACAACTTGACTTGTGTGCTCATTGGGCCATGGGCTTATACACACAAGATACCATGACCCTCACAACTATTTCTACTTTTCCAATTTTATTTATTTACAATATGTTGGGAATACCCCCAGCATAAAGATTTCATCAAAATGGTCAAAAAGTTAAAGGGAAAATGTACCCCTCTAGTGTACTTGATTCGAATGTGATTTCATGTTTATGGATGGACTGCCTAAAAGCATTTGGCGCCACATGAAATGCAAGAGTGAGCATGAACACCTTTAGTAAAGCATTTGTCGATGCAATATGGAAGGCCAATGAGAGCTCAAGAAGTGATCCAAATAGGTCAATCAACTGATCTAAAGGGCACCATTGAGACAAGAGAAAAGGAAAGATTCAGTTTCACATCTTCTACCATAACCTCATCCGATGCCTTTACTAAAGCCTTAGAAAACCTACAAATTCAACAAAACGATCAATTGTAGAAGTTCACTATTGAGCTAATTTGGGATTGGGACCAAAAGCTCAAGGGTCGACCACCTAGGATGTGACACCTGCAGATCAACAAAAAATAATAGCTAGTTCAGCTACTACTAAGTGAATTGTGGAAGAAGAAATAGAATCAAAACTTCCAAGATGTTGGAGGCGAATAGTGATTAAGGACAACACCCAAACCTAGGTAGTGGATTGGATGGAGGTCGAAGCCACCGTCGATTGCTTGAACTTCATGATAGATCACTCAATAACTCTTCTATGCAATCTGACATAGCTGAAGAAGATGAAGTTCTAGATTCCATTATGGGAGAGATGGGAAGTGATTTAGAGGACCATATTCTTGAAATTCCAAATTTGATGATACACATTCAATGGCTACCCCAGGAGATTAGTGATCTGCAAGTGACACTACATGGATGACAAAGGGAGCACCAAGAGTGACTCCATCCTAACCTTCCAGATAGCATAATTTGTAGAATTCAATCTCTCACTAGCTTCTAGAAGGTATGCGCCAAAAATGTCCTATCTTCTCACTATGGGAGCTTGGAATACATAGCAAATTTGACTTCCTTATTGAAGTTAGGTGGATTTCCAGCATGTAATAAGAAAGTTAACTCACTCTTCTTGCCCTAAAATGAAACCCTAGACTAGATCCTAGAGTTATGCTTGGCAGGTAGCTAGTTGGTCAAATTTTTGCCTTAAACTTAGGTGTAGGTCTTATAAAGTAGGGATGACCACCAAATACATGACCAACTCTCTTGAACTGACCTAACCTATATTAGGAGTGGATTGCCATGTGGCATTTTGCCATACATGTGTGGAACCCAATCATGTACAAAATTTACACTATTCTTCATGGTTTTTGATCAAGCTAGATTTGCCAATATTTGGCAATTCTTCACAATGGTGTCTAGTATTTCTTCTTCTCCTTTCAAGAATGATGGATTGTGGTGGATTGATATTGGGGCTAGTTACCATATGTGTGATTCAAAAAATTATTTCTCTAGTCTCATACCTTATGAGGGTATTAAAAAGTCCATCTATACTGCAAATGATGTTGAGTGTAGAATTAAAGGAGTAGGAAGTATTCCCTTGAATGTTGCATCCTCAAAAATTTTGTGCCTCAAGAATGTCCTTTATGTGCCAAAACTAACAAACAATCTCATTAGTGCTGGTCAATTGTTTGATATTGGCCTAGATGTCAAGTTTGATGTTGGCACTTGTGTAATCAAGAGAGAAGATGAGGTTGTTGCTAGTGGATCTAGATTTGGAGGGCTATACAAACTAGATTCTAGTGACAGAGCTAACACTTGTGATGTTTTCTAGAAGACCAAGATTTCTCAAGAAGACTTATGGCATAAAATATTGGGCCATCCCAACTTCAAAGCCATGGAATCTATGGTCAAGGATGGAAAAGTTATTGCATTGCTAAAGACTATGTCAAAGGAGCTTCAGCCTTGTGAAGCATGTGCTATTGCCAAATCACATAGGAGTCCTTTTCCAAGATCCAACATCAAGACTCATCATCCATTTGAGCTTGAGCACTCAGATGTCCACTTCTCATTTTCCAAGAGAAAAGGAGGAGATACATGCTTTGTCACCTTTATTGATAATTATACAAGATTTTCATGGTTGTATCTCTTATCTTCCAAGTCTTTGGTGTTTGATGTTTCCCTCTAGTTAAAAGCTTTAGTAGAAAAGAAATTCTCCTTCAAATTAAAAGTTTTGAGATGTGATGGTGGTGGAGAGTACATCTACAACAAATTCAATGACTTTTGTGATCAAGAGGGAGTTAAAAGAGAGTTTACTGGTGCTTATTCCCCTCAACAAAATGGGGTTGCTGAGAGAAAAAATAGAACTTTATGTGAATGTGCAAAAGCACTTAGGATTGAAGCATCTCTCCCAAAGGATTTTTGGGGAGAAGCAATCACATTTGCTAATTATCTTTGCAATAGACTTCCTCATCTTGTTCTAGGAAGAAAATCACCTTAGATGTTGTATAAGGAGAAACCTAAGGTTGATCAGCTTAGAAAATTTGGACGTATTTCCTTTGTTCATATGCTTTTAGAGACTAGGAAGAAAGATGATCCTAGTTCTATTAAAGGTGTGATGGTTGAATACTCATCTACAATGAAAGCTTATAGAATATTTATACTCTCAACGTGATGCTGCAAGTGAGTTCTCAACACCACTAGAGCGCACTATGCATGTATGGCAATTGCTAGATATCAGACACATAAGGGAGGGAGGAGAGAAATGGTTCAAGAAAATGATAATGTAGTTACAAAAATTGAAAGATCGTGACAAAGCACCTATAATTCAATTGGGAAAACTTGTTAATATGGAAATGCAAGAAAATGATAGGCCAAGTGATTTTGATGATTCTTCATCAACATCATCAGAAAATTGTTCAAAAAAAGTTGAAGAACAACATCAAGAATAGTTGAAGATGACAAAAGTTCTAACCAAGAAGACCATGGTTTTTCATCCCAAGATGCATACCCTGATTATGGGAATGATATTGTTCAATTGGCAGAACAAATTCCAGATATAGATATTGGTCAATTGAATGAGTCAACTTATGAAATATGTGGTAACCATGGAAGTCAAAAGTCAAGTTGCAACTCTTTGTGGTGATTATAACCAACTATGGGTTTCTGACCATGAGAGAATTCATGAATCAAATGGTCATTTTCACCAATTGGAACAACTTGGTTATGAAGACAAGTAGGTTAAAACAGTTGAAGATCCAATGAAAGAAAATCAAGGACACAATAAAGAAGATGTTCAACATGCAGAACTAGTCCATAGCCAAATGCAGAATTCACATCAAACCTAACATACAGTGTCAAACTAATGGTGTTAACCAATTCAAAGAGCAAGATGATGTTGGATGCAACCTCGAGCAGTAGTCAGTTTTTCAGCATGGCATTTCAAGTGAGGGTCAACTCATGGGTGAGTACCATTTCGAGTTTCACTCTGACCATCAAAGTCTAAGAAAAAACCCTTATCAACGCTTTAATTTGATCAATGGACAATCAATGGACAAACAATCATGAATCAACTAGTCAATGAGGTTGTTCAGCTCAAAGAAAGTGAATTAAGTCATTCACCACACTTTCAAAGTGAAGACTACTCAACATTTATATTCTATGCTTTGGAGTTAAAGATCCGACCAATGAATCGTTTCAATTTGATTTGGAAGATTTTTCAGTTGTCGACAAATCTACCAAAGATTTTTTAATTGTTGACATTGATTCATCAAAATATAAGATGTTCAATAGTGGTACTAGGAGCAATGGGAAATTTTTTTTGTTTCTTAGAGATCTTATAAGTATATTTTGTGAAAAATCCAGCAAACCACATGTGTGAACAAACCATTAATGTGTTAATGACCTTCCCTAAGCTTTGTGATAGCACATGAACCTCATATAGAGTGAAATCCACAATCTAATGCTAGAATCCAAGGCTAGAACACAATTCATAATGCAAATCGTCAAAAGAAACTACATTCCACACATGTGAAAAAGTACAATGAAAACTAATTACATGAGAAAAAGGCTCTCCTCGAGTTAGAGAGAGAATCACATTACAAGCTTACAAAATTACAATCCAAATTAACATGAATTTGCTACAAAGTTTGATTCATCATCAAGTTTAGTGAGGATTCTCACTTACATATATAGGAAATGCTTGTAGCTCGTGGTAGTACTAACATGCAACTACTTTTGTCCACATCTAAAGGTCTAATCTACCAAAATAGTGACACATATCACTTTACATGCATGTATATCCACCTACATCTACCTACTTTTTACATGTGGCAAATTCTACATTACTAATGTACAAATCATCATGCATGTGTCCATTACAACTTTTGCATGCATTGCATGTCATATTAGAACACTTGGACTTTTTGCATGTGACATGGCTCGAGTTCCTACAAGCCCAGTTTTTGCATTTCTATGTCTAATATCTATATGGAGCTGTTGTGACAGACTCCTACATTTGCTGCTTTTGCTTGAAATCATGAAACTTGTCTTCAAGGAAGAAACATCACGACCTGTGTCAATATCATGGATATGATATGCCTTGTGTGATGTTGAATAGCCGATGAAGATATACTTACAGCTTACAGGGTGTAATTTCTTTCTCAGATCAAACGGAATTTGAGCATAGCAAAGACATTCAATTATATGTAAATGTTTCAGACTTGGTTTGTAGCTGTAGTGGGCTTCAAAGGGTGTCTTGGAGTTGATTGCCTTCATGCTAGAATAATTTTGCGGATAGCAGGCTGTAGAAATTGCTTTACCCCAAAAATCTGGGGTAATTGAGCACTGACAGTCATGGATCGTGCAGCTTCCAACAATGTACGATTCTTTCGCTCAGCTACGCTATTCTGTTGTGGAGTATAGCTGGTTGTGAACTGATTGTCAAGCTGCATGGTGATAGATAGTCCGCCATTTCATTTGATAAGTACTCTCCTCCTAAGTCAAACCGAAGGTCTGGATTCTCTGACCAGTTTCGTTCTCAGCGAATTGCTTGAACTCCTTGAAGCAATTGAATGCTTATGACTTGTTTTTTATGAACGTAATTCTGGTGAATCAGGAGTAGTCATCAATGAATGTGATAAAATATACAGCTTGACCCAAAGAGGGTACACTCATGGTACCACATAAGTCATTGTGAATCAGTGACAAAATGGACTTCGCTCTCCTGGCTTGTCCTCTTGGAAATTTTGTTCTAGGTTGTTTCCCTAGTAAACAATTTTCACAGACAACCTGATTGGCTATAGAAACAACATTGATATTCATATCCTTGACCAATTTGTTATGATGCATGTACAAGATTGAACGCATGTTTAAATGACCTAGTCTTTGATGTCAAACATGAGCATCCGAGTTACTCACAGAAAGTGCATAATCATGACTAGATATACAAATTTTCTTCTCTGTGTGCCGCGAGGATTTCATTAGAATTTTCATCAAAAATAGTACAATGACTAGTAGTAAACAAAGCTCTATAGCCTTGATCAGTGATCTGGCTAATAGACAATAAGTTCTTTGTTAAATTGGGTATGCAAAGTACACCATCTAACTGGTAGTGATGTCGTCAGGGAACTGAAGTCAGACAGTGCCTTGGCCTTTGACTTTAATTTGTGGGAGTTTGAGTCGTCAAAGAAAATGTACTTTGAGTCAGTTGTTATGAGAGTAGAGAAAAGGTTCTTACATGGCGTCATCTACTGTGAAGCACTTGAATCAAGATACCATTGGCAGGCATCTCTACTCAAATGTTCTTGTACCATTAGCACCTTATCGTCTTCTTGGGAATTTCTGACAGAGTCAGAAGCTCCTTCTTGGTGCTGCTGCATCTTCTTCCTCACTTCATTGTGTTTGAGGATGTGACAATCCTTTATGTTGTGATTGGATCTTTTGCAATACCTACGAAAGATTTTGGTCTTTGGTGATTGTTGTTCTGATGTTGTAAATTTTGCGTTGAATCTGACTGCTCTACCTTCATCTTCTTATCCTTGAAGTTCTTCTTCTTGGACTGCTGCTTATTAGGGTACAATGCCATTGACTTGGTACTCGTTGTGGATAAGTTCTTTCTCCTGACCTCTTCCTACAATAGACTTACTGTAAGCTTCTGGAGAGACAGCACAGGAGTATTGCTCAAAAGTAATACTCGGTTGTCATAGGAGGATGGAAGACTAGCGAGAAGAGACATTGTTGAGTCTTCTTCTGAAATAGGAGAACCTATGGCAGCAAGTTGATTCAGCAACTATTTGAATTCGTTCAGGTGATTGCTGACTGAGGTGCCTTTGCTCATCTTGAGTGTGAGGACCTTCCTCCTCAAAAAGAGATGCGTCGATACATTTGAAGTCTTGTAGATACTTGTAAGAATATCCCACGCCTCTTTGGAGGTGGTGTTGTTTGATACATGAGCAATCTGAGTGTCCTTCAAATTTAAGGATACAATGGCAAGCGTTTTGCCATCCTTTGCTTCCCATGCTGGAAGTAGTTCTGGTTCTGCTGGTTTGACAATAGAATGTTGGCTGATTCTGACAATCTCGACCACACCTGAAACCATCAGATCTCGACCACGTCCAAACCTTCAAATCTTGATCAACTGTTATTTTTCAAATCTTGACTGGATCTTCAAGATAAAGCTTAATCCAAATGGATCGATATCCAAATGGAAAGCTTGCTTAGTGGTTAAAGAATTTGAGCAAGTATATGGAATAGTTTACACTGACACCTTCAGTCCAGTGGCATCAATTTATTCGCACCTTGTTGGCTATAGCAGTTGCAGTTGGAGGTATACCCTTCAAACCGTCGAGTGACCAGGCAAAAACGTCTTGATACTCCTTCAATAGTTCAGTGAATTCCGCTAACTCCGATTCTTCAAGTGACTTTAAAACATGCACAAATCTTCCAGGTGCAAGTTCAATCAGTTCAATAGAATCTAGTAATATGATATTTTCTGTCATACTGGCCTTGGTATGGCCATGAATTTGCGCATGGTTGACTCCACAGATGTTTTCTTGTGGTCAACCTGGTTTTTGTTACCAAATTCGTATTCAGATTCATCACTCAAATTGTCAGACTCTTTCAAGTTCGTGTCTGCAATGTTAATTTCTTCATACAAAACATCTGTTTCAGCGTTGCAGGCATCGAAGAATTCTTCGTCATCAGCATTCTCGTAACATTCAAAGTACTGCACTTCAATATCAGATTCATTGGAAAACATATTCAAGGCATACGAAGATTCTTCTGATGTAAAGCTGGTGTCGGACAAAGGAGTTTCACCTTCATATTTGTCACGACTCTAGATTATGATTTGTTCTGCTGACTTACCTCGGTTATTGGTCTCACCAGTCTGAAATCTTAGCTCTCTGAATTTCCAATGTACACTTGCATTTGATTGATAAAGCCAAGGCCATCCAATCAGCACAAAATAGGATGACAAACCGAGTGGTTTGATAACAATAAAATTCATTGTGAGTGGCTTGACTTGAATGTAGACAATGGCATCATTCAGTTCTCCAACAGGTTTTCGTCGTGTCGAATCAGGTAACTTGATGTTTTGTTGTTTCGGTTGAATGTCAGTCAGTCCCAAAGCATGAACTGTGTCTTCTGTTATTATGTTTACACTGGAACCAGAGTCAATTGGCACTTTTTCAATCAGGCATCCCGCAATGGTAATATCAATCTCAAGTGCACCGAGATCACCTAAATTGATAGACAAAACACCAGCATCTGGCAGAGAAATTTTTTTCTTCTTATTGGGCACTTTCAGTTGCTTTCTGTAATAAGTGCTATCAGCCAACAACTGCTCAAAAGTAATGTTTGGATGAAGGGATCCAATATCAGTCACGATGTCATATTCTTTCGTCTTCGATTTTGAGGTTGGTTTATCAATAACAACACTAGACAATTTCGTCTTTGCGATTTTTTCGTCCGGGGGAAGGACGACTTTCTCTACAGCAATTGTTTGAAGTCCAGCGTTGATGATTTCCTTTGTTTCTGCCAAGATATCTTTTGCAAATAACTTCACAGCATCGCAGTCATAGTCAGTGTCATCTTTGAGATCTTCTTTAGTCGTAGATTTGTTCGTAGTTTGGCTAGAGGATTTCTTCTTCGAGGATTTTCTGCGCCTTGTCGAAGATTTATGATCAGGTTTCGAGGAGCTTTTGCTTCTCGTTGTGACTTTGAATAGTTTCTCCATGTCACTTGGCCAGGACTGATCTTCTGTCTTTGGCAATTTTCCTTCAATAACGTCAATTCTCTACACAACAGCATCAGTCGCAACTTTCGCTTTCGTGTCTGCAGCAGCTGGTGTTGCTACATACTGATATTTGGGTCGCAGCTTCTGCGGCTGAGGGAAGTCAGGATACTTGTGGCCAGGCTCTCTACAATTCGAGCATAATGGTACATAACCAATCGGCTTTCGCGGTTGAGGACAGCCAGGAGAAAAATGTCCCGGCTCTCCACAGTTGTAGCAGCTGCCCGAAACTGGTTTAGTTGCGATTTGAGACTTCGCTAGTCCAACAAATTCAGGAGGATTATGTCTTCTTGGTGCGAACTTGGGTCTGTCCTGTTGGGCTGATGCTGCAGTACCCTGTACATAGTTAGTAGTCGCATCATTTTGAAAAATAAAAAGTACCTCCTGAACAGGATCTTCAATGTATTTGACATTCGCAGTGGTGCAGTCTTCCTTAGTGTGTCCAGAAGTTCCACATTTCGTACACCACATTCCTGAGTTGGAAGAAGATGCTTTTGGTCTTTTATCTGCAACTTCAGAGATCTGCACTTTCAAGTCATAAACTTTTTATTAAGGTCAGCCATATTACTCTTCCAAAGCTTTTCAACTTTGGAAGTTGACGACTTATCCTCGACAACTTTCGTGTCGTCCTTTCGTTTAGTTCGTCGTTTATTCTTTCTCTCTCCTTTGTCAGCTTCTGATTTTTGATGAATCGTTGCTTTTAGATTTTGAGCTTGAAGAACTGGTACTTGAATCAGAATCTGAATCATCATCACTGTCACTAGAATCAGTCTTCGACTTTCAAGATTTCTTAGTCGATCGTCGCTTTCGTGCTAGTTTCGAGGTCTCAAGATTTTTGGCACTAGCTATTACTGCTTTCAGTCTAATTGTTAACTAGACCCTTTTGTGGGAGCGACGCACCTACTGTTTAAAAGGTGTGTTTGTTCGTCCCGTAGAACATATATAAATCTCACACTTCAGTCTCGATCATCAAGAGAGAAGAATTTATGCTTATGTAAGAGATTGAAGAAGTGAATAGAGTTCTGTGAGTTATTCTCTCTTATCTCTGTTCTCCGCACTGCTGAGTGTGAGTGATCTCGAGTCTGCTAACAATCTCTAATGCATTTCATGAATTACTCTCTGATCAGACAGATGCTCTAGTGCATTACAGTCATTTGTTGTGTATCCGTAAAGCATGCTCTAAAGAACTGTCTTAAAACCATCTTATTCGTCTGTCGCAAATACTTTCTTTTCGGCACTCGAATAACGACTATCTTTCGTACAGTCTAGCATGATCATTGAATAAAGCTGTATGTATACATATGAGAGACAGTCCATGTCTGAAGAATTGAGTCTTTGATCTGTTTTCCTGATTGGCATTGACATAAGTTTCTAATGTGTTCTAAAATTCTTTGTGTTCTTTAATCATTAAGTTGGGCTTTAGTTGTTGAGGACTTCTGTTTAGAAACAAATAGTTTGCGAACACAATTAATGAATTGTCTGCACAGTCGCGAATGCATCGAACAATTCTTGGTTCTCTGTTGACACCTTAATCAGCCAGTGTGTAGTATTGCTGTACTACTCTGATAACATCTCATCTGTAGAACGTGCTTCCTTCAATTTGATAGAGGCCAGATTGTTGTTCTGAATTTATTAACATTACCCATCCCAAACATAAGTAATACTGGTTACTTTTTAATGTCTGTCGACATCCAGAATAACACTCGAAACCACTTGTCATAAATTGTACCAAGTACATAACTAACACTGTCCTCTGTGGGAACGACATTTTTTACTATAAAATCTATATTAACCTTGTTGGTATTGTACGACATATACCAATTTTTGGCGCTGTTGCTGGGGATAGTTCAGGAAAGTTATAAGAAATCTGACAAATCCATCTCCATTCTAGTGTATCTCAAATAGAGAATCCAGATTAGAACGATATCGTAAGCTTAGAGAGGAATTTTTACAAAGACAAAGTGAGAGTACTAGTCGAAGAAATCTAGACGAAATCACTGCCCAAATACTTGAACTCCTAATTAGCTTCGGTATGGAGGGTCCTACTGCACTTTTCACTCCTATCTCTAAAATTAAGTACGATTATTGTAAAGGGACTTCTTCCGATGATGCAGATAGCTATGTCTCACAATTCGAGTCAATAGCCAATGCAAATAACGAGGGAACTGACGTAGACAAACTACGAATCTTCCTTGGTTTGCTAAGAAAGGAAGCACGCATCTGGTACAGCCAAGTTGAACCAGGCCGTGTAGGAACCTAATACCTGCTGAAAGATGTGTTTCTGAACCAGTTCAGAGAGATAGGTTACAAATCTAGAATTCTTGGACGTCTGAACAATGTTCAGAAGAAGAGTAAAGAATCCCTTCGCAAATATACACGAAAGGTTAAAAATATCTAAAACTAACCGGTGCATATCCCGTGGATATAGGAGGTATACTTAACTATGAGTTAAAGTTACTCTAGTTTAACATGTCTTTTTGTATCTAGTCGTTTCGTATGGACGACCTAGTAAAGGTTATCCAAGGCAATGTCTTTTCTTTTTAAAGGTCTTGCCCTTAATTACAAGGCAAGTACCTAGAAAATATATTCCCGAAAAATGACTTAGGCCTCTTCATGATTTATACTTAACCAGCTCATATCTTCATTTTCAAGTATATCATGCCATATTTATGTTGATATTCAATATTTAACATTTTTGTGGCATCACACGCGTTGATCCAATATTGGATAGTAAAGGCGCAGACTAAGCAAACAACATGAATCCACCCTGGTGGAATCCCAATCACAGGAGGAGGTCAGGGAAATCCACCACCACCGCCTCGTCCACCACCACCTCCTCTTAGGCCAAGGGGCAGATGAAGAGACCCTCCCTAGCTGAAGGATATTCGGAAGCTACAGAAGACCAATAATCTTCTGATTTTGAAAGCTTACATACAGAGATCCATCAGACAGGTTACAAGAAGTTGATTTGCAGATGTGAGATGAACTGTAACGGCAATTGAGGCGCTGCACACTGCATATGAGGATTTCCAAGTGAAATTTTTTTCAAATAGTGTTGTTGCAGCTGTCCATGCCAAGAGGGTGACCATCATGCCCAAGGATTTCAACATTGTGTTCAGGCTACGGGACACATATGACAAATTTGTAGAGTACTTTAGACCAGCTCCTTCCTCTCCTCCAAAACAAGATGCAGAGAAAAAAAAACGAAAGAAATCTCAACCATCCCGGCTTGTTTTTCGAGTACAGAGCGGGACTGTTTCAAAGAAGAGGAGGTCTCATGACCCTCCTAATAAAGCGAGGGAATTTTCAAAGCCTTCTCCTCTGCATGAGATTCTAACTGCTTACCAATCTCCTCCTAAGTCTCTTTCTTCTCCTCCTAGAACTCAATTTCCATCTCCTCCTCCTAAATCTTCCTCTCCTAATAAATCTCCTCCTCCTTCAAAATCTCCGTCTCCTCCTATCATCACAAATATTAGTTCCCCACCTCCTGTTTCAGGAAAAGATTTAGATGATTTTGTAATTTTAAAGGTCGAATCAATTTTGAATGACAATTCTTTTATTGGTATATCTGTATTACTTCCTTCACCCCCTGCACTTGCCTTTGTAAATACTCCTCAATATGTACAGTATGACCAATTGTTAAATACATATCTTAAAGCTTTAGGTCCTCTATATAGTTTTAAGATGCCGAAGACCAATGTTGGTCTTCCCCATTCTAAATTAGACACAGGTAAGTAGAAAGTAGGGATAAAATGCTAGGGGACAATGTAGGAGGGGGGGCAATTCAGTACTGGATGGAGTTTTTCCAGACCCCACTGTTTATAGATGTAGCATTGTTTCTGCTTCGATTCATGGCTGCTTTTGATTTTTCTGATTTCAAAAGTCTACATGATATGCTCCAATACGTCAGACTGGGAACTCCAATTTTCGTGCTCCCATACATAACAAAGTAAATGTATTTCTATCAGATTTTATTGAGTTGAATTTTTTATATGAATTTTGATTTCACATTCATTCTCATAAATTTATTGTTTTCTAATTGCAGTGATCATTGGAGCTTATATGTGTTGTCCTTATATGTCAATGATGAGGGTGTGTGTAATCTAGTTTGTTTAAAGATGAACTCTATTACACACACACACACACACACACACACACACACACACACACACACACACACACACACACACACACACACACACACACACACAAATTGCCAGGAGCCATATCCAGAAAATACTGGAACTCTTTCCAGTGTTACATGCAATATCATATACGAAGCTGAAAATGGTTGATGCAAAGGTAAAAATTTTTTAATATCGATTCGATGCGCCCTTGTAGTTATTGCTTGGTTTCTTTTCAAATCATACGCACTGATCCGATATTCAAACAATATTTTTTGGATATCGGTTCGACGACACTTGTTTTCGTTGTAGATTTTATTATAACCTTCTGCACGTTGATCCGATATTCACAAGAAAAATAGAATTTAAAGAAAATGCTAACTCTAAAAAAATTAAATCTGAAAACTTACAATTGCATTTTCTTCTATCATTTGGATTCAAATCATGAATGTTGAGCTCATTGTGATAAGCATGTTTAACTAAAACTTTCGTGATAGATTGACTGATAGGTGATACTTTGAAATCCATTATCTTGCCTTTCCAAGAGCTTCTATATATGTTATCCGATCTTTGTCTTTTCCAAAATGAGCCTTTTGCAGAGGGATACATCAAGATCCATTGATATTTTCTATATATTCGTGGTATCGATTAATCTTCTGCATTTTTTTCATTACAAATATTGATTCCATTGACAATCCAAAATAAGATATGGAATGAAGAGAATGAGAGGTATACCTATGAATGACAAGAAGTTCCTAAACTACAAGGATTAGTTAACTACAGTTTATGACTATTGACGTCAAATCAACCTCGAGTGTACAAAGACGGGCAGCATAAGAGTATTCGGGCAATAGCTGTGGTCCAATCACAATTGTTTGTTCTGCCCGGCGGGATATTTGAGATTCACAAAAATTTGGCCGGGAATTTTAAATACAATTTTCGTCCGTCAGCCACTATTACAGTTCGTCACAGATGGACACCATTCATTGGGACACATAAGCGTTGAAAGTGTGGAAGTAAAAAATATCATCTTGACAAAGGGCCCATTTTGAGTTCTAATATCCCCTAATGTGGTTGTAAGGGCCTTGTACTCGGCTTCACATGAGGATAACTGAGAAATAGTATCTTGTTTCTTGGATAACCAAGACACAATATTGTCTCCAATAAAGATAGTAAAAGCACTAGTGGACTTCCTATCCACCTTCTCACTTGCAAAGTCCAAATCCGAGTAGGCAACCATTGATAGATCTTCACTTTTATAGAATAGTCTATAATCAAGTGTGGAAGATACATATCTCAGGATCCTTTTGGCTGATTTCCAATGACAAACCTTTGGATCTTGCATGAATTGACTCAATTTATGCACACTAAAGCTCAAATCCATCCTAATGATTGTCAACCATATAAGGGAGCCAATAAGACTAATGTAAAAGGTGATGTCCTCGAAGGATCTTTCATTCCCTTTGATAGGATCTTTTACAACATGCTCCATGGGAGTATCAATTTTCCATATGAAATTTCTTAATCATAGAAAGATCATATCTAGATTGACTAATAAATGCACGATCTTAACAAAGATCTACTTCTAGGCCTAAGATGTAGTGAAGCTCACCTAGATCTTGCATTTTAAATTCACTATGTAATGCACTTTCTGTCTCATCAACAAGTTTCGTGCAATTTCCACTCAAGATAATATCATCTACATAAATTATGAGAATAATGAGATTGTTATTTACAAATTATAACGTGATAATTCTTTATACCTCTTTTGATGATTCACGCTTGACTGATTCATTTATTGTTTTGGGAATGTGATAAGTATTATAAGAATGCTACAAGCATTAATCTGGTTCTTTCGGTTTGAGATCATTAGTACATAAGAGGATCTCGCTTTAACACTGAAGATGGGTAGCTCGCAGTCCAGGTATGAAGCTATGTATTTTACACCTATATGATGTGTTGGATTTTTTAAAAATGCAAATATGACGCAGCATAGACATGTAGAGATGGTAAGAATGAATGGTTACATATATATGATTCCTACAAGCTTACGTTTCTTGCTCGAGTCATATGAGAGTGGAGTTGAACATAATATATGCAAGGCACAAAGTTATAAAACGTAAAATGGCAATTGGAGGTGGGCTGTATTTCTGTTTTCTGGGTCTGACTATGGTAGGTGTGTATCGCATGGATTTGCCCAAGCCGCAAGGTACTTGGACTCCTGACTACCTTCTTGGGAGGTCCTTGGGGCTAGCATGGCCCAAATCTACCCTAGTACCTAACACTAATGCTAAAGTCATGGCTCGTTTTAATTGTGCATTTAAAAAATTAGCTTCTTACATAAAAAATGATAAAGTTTTTTAAAAATACATTATCTTGACCCTTATGCTAATCAGTATGGTTTCTGCCCTGATACGGTTCGTAAAAAGGGCAGAGTGTATTGCTAAGTATAAGTTGCATGATAGAGAAGATTGGACATGTCACTTGAATTTGCATTCTTGTTGATAAAGTAGCGAATCTTGTTTCAGACATGGATAACAACTGATGCTCAGCTACGACACATGTCTTCCTCACGTAACTAACTTGTGCGGTTTTGTTTTGTGAGATGGTGGCTTGTAACAGCTGGGTGTCCTAAAATTTGCTTTGCTTTATGGTACTTTGTACTGTAAGACTTTTTATGGCTGTATTTTTACCTGGTATGCTATGAATTGAAGGGTTCAAAGGGTTTGGTCTTGACTTGTCAAGAGGGACTATGAAATTTTGCTATTGTTTCTCTACATCTTTTTAAGATGTAAACCCGACTACCTTTTGGCCAGGGTAGTACCTTACCTTCACCTTCACTTGTATTTTATGGCTAACAAGGTCTATTTTATGATGTAGTCCACAGGATGGTTTCATGACGTAGTTGCTCTTGGTTATAGGGAGCCCCTTCCTCCATCTAACCCCTTTGTTCAGACTATTATTTGCTGCATGAGGAAAGCTATTGAAGTTCACAAACTTATTACCTCTTATGATATAGCTACTTGTAGTATTGCAGGTCCTCATGATAAAATCTTTTGCCTGGTTGATTTGATGACCACCATGGATTGGATCAATATCTATTTGGAATTTATTAAAAAGAAGGACACTCTTAGCATGGTTGAAAAAATCTATGTTGATCTCTCTAACAATGTCGAACGTATTTCTGTTGAAGAGATTTTCTATAGTACGCATATTCAGAAGATTTTTACTTGTTTGGAAAAAGAAAATGGTGCCATTACTGTTGATATCCCTACTCATATTGAATCACCTATCTCTCCTCACCCTTTGATCTTTACTAATGACCTTGATGAAGATAGTGCTTCCCAACTAGAGTCCTTTTCTCAAGAGATTTGGAAAGTTGATAATCTTTCTGCCTTTGAGTTATGTCAAGCCAAGAGTTGCCAAGTACCTTTGGTACCTTGTCACACTATTGAGTTTAAATCTACTTCCTAATATAGAGGTTCAAGCCTGTAAGCTTGCCTCCTTGCATAAGCATCCCTCGTGACACTCCTATTGCCTTTGATAATGTTATAAAAATGAGCAAATTTGAACCCTCGAGATGTCCTTCTGAGCAAACCTAGGCTAGAACTAGAGGCCACTTTGAAACTGGTTTCAATATGATAAGCCTACATCAAGTTAGAATTTAGAACTGAAAAAGGCCTTTCTTCAAGTGCAGATGCAGTGAAAAATGAAAAAAACAATTCCTCTATTATTTGGTTTGACCACGCTATCTGGTACATAATGAACAACCTTGCCAAGTTTTTCCCTGGTGCCTCTTTTCAAAATCAACTTAATGTTTTTTCCTTTGGCTGCATAAACTTGCTAGAGATGTTGTCAAAGGCCATATCACCTTTCTTTTTATCAGACAACATATGATTGATGCTGCCATAGAACTTTCCAATAACCCTACTACTAAGCTCCTTGCACATCTTGGTGATGCCGAGAATATCTGAGAAATTGAATGTCTTCTTAAAAGCCCAGCTTTTTCTACCTTACAGGATAAATACTTCTAGAATATGTATACAAAGATGGGATCCTTCAATCTGAATAATCCAAGTTCGGTCATAACATGCAGTAGCAACAACAAAAAGCGGAAATACTTTCCAAGTACAGGCAATGAGAGGCAAAGCAATGAAGGCAAAGGAGATCTTCCTATCAGAAAGCTAAATTTTTACCGTGATTGATCCATGTACAGGAAGAAATAGAAAAAATAAGAGTACTGGAGGTCAGTGCGATTGGGAGGCGACGACTTGTGCTTAGAAAAGACAAAGAGAAGATGTTTTTGCATTTACGGTAGTAAAATAGATGCTTTGACTTTACCTCATATTTCTGGTCATATTGATGAAATCTTTGAGCAAATTGTGTTTGGTTGGATTTATTTTCCGCACTTGAAGCAAGAATGGAACAAGCCTTTCCATGTCTTTTGCGATTTCAATATTGATGATATTCCTCCTTGTATTTGCTTGAATACTAAATGCTTTAAAGGGTTTATCAATGAAAATTTTGGACGTGTGTTTCTATGGACACTAAAAATATTATAACAAGGTTTTAAGGAACTACCTAAACAAAGGACTTAATCATATCCCTTTACGACAATCAAATATTAATGAGCTTGCTTTGGAACTTTACCATGGATGGTTTAAATTGGCTAAGCTTTTCACCTACATATCAGAACATTGATGATGACTACATTATGGAACATGCCCTCATTTGTAAACATGTTGTAACAAACTTTTTAAGAAAAACTAAACGGCTGCATGCTAATAGCATGACAAGGAACAATTTAAAGAATGTTGTTGATGAACGTGATTGGATTACTACCAATCTATATGTTAATGGGGTGGATAAGGCCCAACATAGCCCTTGTTTCATGTGCATAAACTTGGTTAGAAATCTGGCTTTACAAAGACTATCGAGTCATGACTTTGCCCCTTTTCCAACGGATGGTAGCAATATCATTAATAATGCTATGGTAATTATTAAACATACCTTTACTGATATGATACCGGATTATCTGATAGGAAAAGATTAGTTACCTTTCTTACTTTGTACTTTGAAAGCACATAAAAACACCTTCAGATGGATTACAAATGCACATGACTACTACTTTTCAAAGGTGGCCACATTCCTTTCTGGAGCTCTTGGTATTCTGTAGCCTCTCCTCATGGAGGGTGCAGGCCTTAAGGCACATTCATACCAGAGTTACCTAAATGTGGATACCAACCTATTTTGGCAATGCAACTCATCCACTGAATTTTATCTTAATGTGCCAAATAAAATTACTTCTATGAGATCTACTAACATCTCCAAATGCTATGAAAATATCTTGCTAAGTGGCGCTAATGGGCTAAAAACTGTCATACGTAAAATGGTATTATATGCGTCCAAATTTTGCAAGAACAACAATCTTGCATATAAATGGAAACCTAACACTTGGGAATTCAAAATATATGGGGTTGATTCCAAGCTACAGGGGATATTCCGCTTCGTATAGACATTTAGATGACCTTCCCTCTGTATTCCAAGGGAGTTGGTTTCGCAGCTTTAGTGAAAACATATTCACAATGTCAAAGCATTAAATATTAATGACGGTAATTATCAACTATACAACAACAATACTTATCAAAATGTCGTACAATATACATCTTAACACCAATGATCAGGTTTGAATTTCTAAACATAAGCAAAATTAACTTGAAACTGAAAATTTTTATACATAACACATTTTGTATCCTCTCTTTTTAGTTTCTCTTTTTTGTTGTTTTTTTAATCTCTTTTTTGTTTTTTTTTCTCTCTTCAATTAGCTCCTACTCATCATGTTAATAGACAGAGAAATGATAGTCAACAAAGGTTTGCAATTATAATCATCTTAACATTTCTGCTATTAAGTCAGCATAGATGCAAACGATCATTCTTAATCTGTATCATGGAAAACTTGTGATATTATATACATTGACATGATCAGATTGCATGCACATTAATTCACACAAAAACATAACGCTGGAAAGTATAGAAAAGATGTACGTACCATCAGAGTGTTGAGTCACCAAATGCTTAACCAGAGAAATCTCAGTCACGGGTTGTGGTTGTAGAACTGCTATCACTCAGGAGTACAGATAATAGTTCACAGGTAGAATTCCATGTAGAACTGCATCACGTCTTGGTACTGGTTCATAAGTAGACAGCAAGCATATACATCTACTATAAGTAAGAGGTGTGATTCAGTACTCTGACAAGTCCGCAGCGAGGCAACTCTTCTTTGCTTCTGACTCGGTTAGCCATAACACTCAGCTTCAAGGATTTTGAGGCAATGATGATTCCTTTGACGACGTTGGTGATCTGTAAACTAGTTAGAGGCAGCCATGACAGGCTCAGATCTTTACTTAGATCTTCACACAACTGATAGCAGTTTATTCGAGATGCAACACGTGGTCTCCAAACGTACTCAATTCAGTTCTCCAGTCAGAAAGCATCGTATAAACAAATGATTTTTATCTCTGAACTGGTTCTCAAAACTATAACTATCCACGTTAAGATGGCAGTGCTTAGATCAGTGGCTAGTAGACACCGGAATTTCGCTCTTGATCAGAAGTAGGCATGGAGAAGTGTTTTGCCTTTGCTTAGGTAACAACTAACTGGAAACTCAGAGATCAATGCTCAAACCATCATGCAGACATGACAACAGCTCTTAGTTCTCTTAGGTGGTTGTGCTCACTCTTCTACAATGCCTAGAGGTCAGTGCTCAGAAACACCTCTACTTGAGCTTGTATTCACTTTGTTCAAAATCCTTATAGAAAGGCAGCGATGTTGATCATACTCCTCCTAGGCAACGATGGTGGTAATCAATTGTGAGTGCTGGAAATTTCTATTGCTAGACTATTCAGCGATGAAGGCTCATTATTTCGCTCAACTTCTATCATCGTTCTTGATCTCAGACCTGTACTCAGCTTAGGAAATGTGGCAAGCACTCAGATAACATATGCGTTCACACGTTGTACAGTGTGAAAGGTTATGAAGGGACAACAAAATCTGATACAACAGATGACACAAAACCATCATGACCTCTGATTCTTAGTTGCGCTCAAGAAGATAGCTTGTGTACTCAGACAGCTACATAGCTATGTCAACGCAGCATTCATGATCAGAGTGTTATTGACACAGAGAGTACTGATAAGGCAACGTGTACCAACGCTCCAAATCTAGGTGAAAGAGTGTTTATATGCGTTTAGAAATTTGGATGAATTAGTGTTCATCCATCGATGAGTCCTGTTACAGCTTAACAAGTCTCCGAGGTTAGTGGTATCATAGCAACTTTGGTTCCACGATCATCGCTTACATATCAAATGTAAGAGTTGGAAAGCTCCACACCTTTGTCAAGTGTGGGCATCAGAGAGTCTTCATAGCTGCGATTTAGTCTTCACGTTATCCAAAACAGAAATGAGAGTATTGCTGGATTGATTAAGTAATTGATACAACGTTGGTTTAGTTCCTCATCCACAGAAGTTGAGCCAGCGATGGTCTGAGCTCCAAAGTGGGCAATCTTGGTATCTTAGAATTAATCCTCCACAACAGACTTCAGAAAGCAGCTCTCGACACACAGTTAGAGAGCAGCGCTCAACCACGTTGAAGGAACTCAGGTATGCTCATAAAGTTCAGTCATGATCAATATCTCAAGATCTATGCTGGCTTAGGAATGTTAGCTATAAATCTATAAGTAGATATATCGATAGAGCTCTGAGCTGCACTCATCATCCTCAACCATCGCCCAAATAGCATGCATGAGAAGCTGACAACAGTGATGGTTTGAAATATTGTAGAGACACCAAAGGTTCACTGATGGTTAATAGCAACACTGATGTCGCTCCTTCATACCTTAGTCTTGGCATAAGGCTTTCTCTAGAACGATTGCTTCAGATTATACGTTGAAAAACAACAATAATTCAAGGATCTCTTTGATTATGGAGCCTGATAATTTCATCCATAGCTCAGACGATGTCCAGATAGTCGCGATCATGGTTGCTCAAGGATTATGGGCACCTAACAATAGTGATGGTGCGTTGGAGGTCTCATTTACCTTGTTTTTTGACGGTCATGTCCAAATTTCCTAAGCGTGTACTCTATGGATGACTGATTTTGGTAGAAAATAAACTGCCTGAAGTACCTTGTTGATGGTTTTGCTCAAGTTGCTGGTTTTTATACCCATTTTCGATTTCTTTGAACTGTTTGATAGTGATACTGCCATTGATGCTATGCCCCGTGACTGAGATTTCCTTAGTCGGCAGGTGAAATCAAAACGCACTATGGTCTTTTATTAACTTAATGCCATTTGAAAGTGTTGTTACATACTTCTAATTTACTGAAAAAAATATTTATAGAAATTTAAAAATTCTACTCTAGCTATTATTGGGCATGAACAATATCGGCCATTTTAACCCGATTTTCTCATAAAAAATTTAAAAATTGTCATAAGTCAAGTCCGATTTTTCATGACACAAAATTGGCTAACATGGCGATATCCACTGGGGGTGTGGTTCCCACACCAAGAACCCAGATGGTCTTATGCTTACGATCAGCTCTTCCTTGGACACTCAACAACAATTTTCAGCTCTTCCTTGGACACTCAACAACAATTTTCAAGTGGTTCTTTCAGCATCTGCTCCATGATTTTTTAGATTCTAGATTTGATTTGCTCTTTGAAATTCCTACAATCCAACCCACCAGTGATCCTAATTGGCTTTATGCACCCACTCCCAGCAATTTTAGAAAAATGCCCAATTTAAGACCCATGCATAAGGTGGAATGCATACGCAATTCAGGAGTGTATGTTGTAAAAACATGAATGCAATTTCTCAGAATAGCGTCTAAAGTGTCGATTGTCGTAAATGCATTTGATGGATAGACCTCAACTGGAGTGTACATGTCTGCTGTTAATGAAAGAGTGTTTAAAGTTACTCTTCCAGTGGCTTTTACATCCTAACTTCCTATCTCCCTAAAAGTTGTTTGATCAAAAAAGTCTTTTTTTTTTCAAAGATTGGGACTAATTGAAAATTTCTAATCCTACTCGATTTCTAGAATAACTCCTCTCTTTTGAACATAATTTTTTTTTGTTTTTTTTCAAAAGGTCATAGAATTAATCAAAGACTTTTGTCTCTAAGTTTATCAAGAAAAGCTTTGAACATCGAGGAGATGTGATAAACCCAGAAGTAATCCTGACTAGTGGATTGAAAACAACTAACTCTTTTTTTCTTTTCTAAAAGGTCTAGGACTAAAAGAATGATACAAGTGATGATCTATCCAAAACACAACTATTCTAGACTTTTATTTACATTATTTACATGTCATATCCAATGGATCTTCATCTAAGCTCTCACTTGAGGGATTAAAAGAAAAACCCCTTTTTTTTCAACAAAATATACATTCTCATAGTACATTTCTCTCCATTGCTACGCATAGGCCTGCCTGCAAGCTTGTGTTCTAGCTAAGGTCTTTCCTATCTTTCCGTAGATTAATGCTTTGTTGTCATCGATGAATGTGGGGTATAGCTCCTTCCAGGAATTGATGTTGGAACATCTTATTCAATGTTTTACACTCCTTGGTTGATCTATCCATGACCTTAAGATAAAGCACTAAATCATATCCTTCCTCCAGAGGCTCATTGGGGTTACACCACCTTTGTCTTAATTTCAGGTTGGTAGGTCTATTTGATGTTCCCCATGGCAATAATAACCATTCTCGTAGCCATTTCGCATAAAAGTCACTTAGTCTGATGATGTCTTCTTTATGATTTTGTGCAGTAATTGCAAACTTCTGAAGGGTATCACAGATCATCCCATATGTGTCGAAGGATCTTGGTATTATTGGCCACTGTGTTCTTTGTCGATGACTTGTAGAAGGTCGTAGTTCACAGTCTTGGTAATTGAGGAGGAACTCCATGGCTGGTATATAGAGGAAGTAGGAATCTAGATCTTCAAAGCATGCTTCCACTGCAATTAGTTCTTTCATTTTTGGAGGGTAATTTGGAATATGCCCTCTAGCTATCCTTGACTCTTCCCTTTTTCGGTGGCTTTCTTGTGACTGGTACTCATCTAACTACCTAGCCAATAAATGGTTATTATATTATGCTGAAGTGGCCTCTGCAGATTTGTGGCTTCTCAACTCTTTTTCCATCCGTCTGCTGCTTTTTCCAAGCTGTAGATTTTGTTGCTTTGACGGATATTGAGATTTTTCGCATTTTTAAGTTCTTGCTTCAATTTGTGGATTTCTTGGGCATGCCTTTCTCGTTCTTTGGAGAGTACGATGGCTAGTGCCTCATTGGATTTATTAGGCTCTTGATTAATTGACGCCTCATCTCCTCTAGTAATCATGTCCTGGTGAACAAAATTCCTCATGTTGCTTTAGAAATTGGTTGAGATAATGATAAGTGCAATGGTGTCAACAATATGTATTCTTTCTTTCTCTTTTTTTTTTTCGTTGTATATACACAAAGTAAATTTTTTTTTTTAGGGATTGGTAGTAGGTAATCGGCCGACTGGGTGTGCATATCCCCAAGTCAGTTGTTTACTCCAATACAGTCCACCAAAGCAATTTTTTATTAATGGTCTCATGCGCCTCTAGGCACACTTCGTTTTGCGGGATTATAGTACATATATACAATTTTTCTCACTGGTACTACTGCGGCTAGTTCATCCAGGATGTGTTCATCAATGATGTTTACATCCATGAATGGACTTCCTATTTCATAATGAGATCTACATCCCTCTTCGTATTGACAATCTACATTTATCTTTTGGATTAATTTTTGTTTATATAGGAATTTTAAGAACAAAAGTTCATCTTCGCTATCCCACTCCTAGAGCTACTTGGAGTCAACTGTATAGTGCAAACTGGTATCATTCCATACAAAGCTATACACGTTGGAAAAATGGTCTCTAAGAGTGGCTGGAGCAATTCCTGTTCCCAAACTCTGAAGTCCATACTTTCAACGGCCATGGTAGAAAGTTCTAACATTCTGCAAAAGGAAAAAAGAAAAGGTTGGTATTATACCCTATACATCGTAGGACTTTTCTTACACATAGTATGGCTTGATTTTATCAATGTTTACACGAGTTTTGAACGAGCCACCTCCTATTTCAACTAACTGAGTTGTATTATTGTCATACAACTTTTTGATCGCATATGTTCCAGTCCAATGCATGCCAAATTTTTGAGGCATTAGCTCATGCCTAACTGTATCATAATACAAGATTAGCTCTCCTTGGCTAAACTTGTAATTAGGAATTTTCTTATCATGCATTGATTTCATTATTTTTTTGCAGGTTTCTTGATGCACTAGGGAGGTCAACCGTTGTTTGTCCAATTCTTGTAAGACATTGATACGTTGTTGGATGGATTCTTTCCTACCCAGATTGTGAGGCATAGCCAGTCTCAGGGATAGTAATTCTATTTCAATAGGCAGCAGGATACACTCTTGTCCACATACCAAGAAAAAGGGAGTGTGATTCATACTAGTCTTGTAGGCTACATTGTAAGCCCACAAAGCAACATATAATTTCTTATCCCAGTCCCTCTTACTTTCGGCTACTATATATCGCAGTATGGACATCAACTGCTTGTTTGTACTTTCTTCTTGGTCGTTCGCTTGAGGGTGATAAGGAGTACTCTTTCAATGCTTAATCAGTAATTGTTTCGTCCGACTCTCTATGATTTTGTTCAAAAGATGGGTTCCTCGATCCGAAATTAGTTCTCTAGAAGCTTCGAATCTACCAATGACTTGCTCTAATAGGAATCGAGCCATTTCTTTGGCATTTCTTTTAGGCACTGCCTTTGCTTTAGCCCACTTAGTAAAGTAGTCTGTAGTTGCGATAATGTAGTGTTTTCGAGATGAAGATGCTAGGTGAATTGGCCAAAATAGGTGCCTTCTAGCTATAGTTAGGCCCAAAACCATTTTGCCTTACAATATTGAACTAGAACTTCAAAAAGAAATTTACCTAATGAAGAATTTCAATTTAAATGTTGGGTCCACTTCAGCATTTCTACCTGAAGATTTTAATGAAGTTGATGGGTGCATTCCCTTTCAAATCTTTAGGGCCACCTTCAAAAAAGACTCAACCATTGATATGGATCCTATGGCCTACGCTTCATCCTTGAAGCAGGATTTCGACCATTCATCATCTTATCTCACAATCGAATGGATATCTCTTAACCTGCGCACTGAATCAAGCTCCTTAGGAGCGCTAGACACCAACAAACACTATGGCACCATTCTCCCTCACAACGAGCGAGCCCACATCCCTCTTCACGTGACTTGTCTGCTGGCTATGGTGGAAAAAAGGTTGAAACTCACCTGCTCAGATCGGTCCAGCACGCTATAGCCACCACGATTGCTCCCGGCCTCTTGCCAATATATTATCTTCCCTAGGGCGCCCATAGCTATTGCTTTACAACTTCAAAATCAGCTCAAAATGGAGAAATAACAATACTTTAGGCCTTCAAATCCCTAGCAGGCCTTTCTTCCATAGCTGAGAAGAAGAGACAATTGCTCCTATCTTGCTTCTTGGCTGTCCCTGACAATTTACCACAAGCTTGACCCCTACTATAAGATAATGGGTAGCAATTTACAGTGCCCACTTCTGTCAAGCAAAGAGAAAGATCAGCAACTTTACGTTTTTCGTCAACTAACCGCTTTTTGCCAATTCCCATAATTGCTTCTCTCTCCTCCCACTATAAATGGATGTCAAAGTCCTCTCATGACTGAGAAAGCACTGCCTTGCTTTTCCTTATGATCCGCTCCACTCAGCAATCACCGAACTACTGAGAGACAACTGGCCAGGCTTCCGTAAAAGCCGTTTTGAGCAATTTTTCCGTGAATTCTCCTTGGAATCCACCTACGACGATCGTTCTAATCTTCCCCATAGCTCTGATTGAAGGAACTTTGTTGTCTCCTGCCATCGGGACTGCCGATACCTCGTATGGAGTCCTCGCTCTTGAGACGCTCTGAGTGCCATTTTTCCTGGTGCAAGACACTATCCCATAGCTCCACCGAATCGTGCATACCTGCATCACCCTGCTACCCTAATACCAAGTTAAAATTCCGATAGAATCTAGTGCAGTATGCAGATCACATTAATCAATCACCATAGCCACTCCTCACAAGCTCTCAAAAATGGCACAACAAAAGTTAATAGATTACAAAGAAACATTGAGTATTCACAATTTGAATGAAAAGGTAGGTGTCCTAAAATTGGCCTACCATCGGGCCCAGTATGACATGCCCCCTGTGAAGAATTGCCAAAAATTGGCAAATCTAGCTTGATCAAAAACCATGTAGTATAATGTAAATTTTGTACATAAGTGGATTCCACACATGTGAGGCCAAGATGCCACATGGAAACCCACTCCTAATGTAGGTTAGGTCAAGTCCATAGGGTTGGTCATGTCATTTTGGTAGTGATTCCTAGTTTATAGGACCTAAATCCTAGATTTAAGGTGAAAATTTGACCAACTAGCTATCTACCAAGCATGACTCTAGAAATAGACTAGGGTTTCATTTTAGATCAAGGAGAGTGAGTTAACTTCCTTATTACATGCTGGAATCCACCTAACTTCAAGAAGGAAGTTGAATTTGCTATGTATTCCCTCTCTCCATAGTGAGAAGATAGAAAATTGTTGGAGCTCATTGGCAATCTCAAGCTAGTTCGCTATGTACATTGAGTTTTTGTGATCCAAATGAAACCAAATCAATTTCTACTTGTTTCTCATGTTTAAGGCCGTACTACAGCCTGTATTACACACGTGTGGTCTTGGATTTGAATGTTTTTTCAATGCTTTTGATTGTTAATGCTTGTTGTTTGTCAAATTGCCAATCTAGATCAACTTTTTTATGTCTAGTTTTTTATAGATTGTTAAGCAAGCATCCAATCACTCTTGTGGATCTTTTGTAGATCCATTTATGGTTCTAAAGTATAGTACTTTCACATGGTATCAGAGCCAAGTATAAGAGCATAAGCCATTGATCTAATGCAAATCCATTTTTAGCAAGTCTGGGTGCTAAAAGCTAGTATTGAGAGGGCAAGCTAGAATCTTGATTTTGGTGAGGAGATTTCATCCCAAACTTGGTAGTGGTCCAGATCCATACTATCCACATGTGTGGAGACCTCTGAACCTGCATTTAGTGCATGGTATTCATTTGATCCAAATAAATTCAATTTGTGAGCTTTTGATGTAATTTTTGGTGGAAATCTTAGAATAAGCTACCAAGATTGAGTGCCATTGATTAGATTTGACTTGGGGTCATAAGATCTAATTAATCTAGGCTAAAATCAGGTCCTCTAAAGTTGTTTTACAGGTCTTGAAAGTACATCAGAAATTGTGAAAGAGATTAAGTCATTTTTTTTTGTCCAAAAATAGCCAAAATTGGCAAGATTTGATTGTAAGTAGATTTCACATCATCTTATCTTCATTCCAACTTTGTGAGGGAGTGCTAGAACTAAGATTATAAGTCCATTTGTTGGATTAGAAATCTAATTTGTGTGAAACACTACAAAAGAGAGAGTGAGTTTCTAGAGACAATCAAATCCATTTCTTGGCAAGATTTGTTTGAAAGTAGTTTTCACTTCATCTTATCTTCATTCCAGCTTTGTGAGGGAGTGATAGAACTGTGATTATAAGTCCATTTGTTGGATTAGAAATCAAATTTGAGTGAAACACTGCAAGTGTGAGACCTTTGTGAGTTTCAAGTCAATCAAATCTATTTCTTGTTTGTAGAAGTCACTAGTAAGATGGGATCTGCTGGAGCATACCTTCTAGAAGCTAGTGAGAGATTGAATTCTACAAATTATGGTATTTGGAAGGTTAGGATGGAGTCACTCTTGGTGCTCCAAGGCCTTTATGAGTTCTTGATTGAAGATGAAGATGAACCTCTAGGTGCACAAGAGTTAGCTAGATACAAGAAGAGATCTAGGCTTGCACTTCATTGTGTGAAGATGAATGTGAGCAATGATTTGTTGAGAGAAGTATCAGCATGTACTAGTGCTAAAGAGGCTTGGGAGTCTTTAAAATCAATCTATGAATCTAGTAACACTTCAAGAGTACTCATGCTTAGAAATCAGATTTTGCAAAGCATGAGGAGAAGTGAGGAGAGTGCACAAGATTATGTACTCAGAATCAAGTCTCTAAATAGGGAGTTGGCTTCCATTGGAGAGAAGATTCATGACGGAGAGCTTGTACAAATTGTCCTTAATGGTCTAGGAGATGACTTTGCAAAATTTGGTCCAAAGTTTTGCAATCCAAGACACTTTGCCAAATATAGAAAAACTTCATAGTGTATTAGTGGCTGAAGAGTGTAGGATGCTCCACACGAAGGCAAGAATGAGTTCATTGTCTTTGCAGGATGGTGATGAGAAAGCCAATTTCTCATTCAAGGGCAAAAACAAGACCAATGGAAAGAAGAAGCATCCAAAGGAGGCCAAAGAAGAGGATGATGCATCAAGTTCAAAGGACAAGTGGTGCTCAAACCAATGCATCTTTAAGTTTTTGGAAAGCCTTTAGGGCTTCCTCATTTCAATGTGGATCCGTTGTGAGTTTGTAAATTGGTCGTGCTAACTCCGCAAAATCTAGAATGAAAATCCTGTAATAGTTAGCATGACCCATAAAAATGTAGACCTCTAACTTGACTTTGGGCCTCAAGCTTTATTTTAATCACAAAAGGGCCCAAGTCTACTATTCTATTTACAACTCAACTTGCGTGCTCATTGGGCCATGGGCTTATACGTGCAGGATGCCAGGCCCTCGCAACATATTTTATTAGCCGATATTATCTATTTACAATATGTTGGGAATACCCCCAACAGAGAGAGAGAGAGAGAGAGAGAGAGAGAGAGAGAGAGAGAGAGAGAGAGAGAGAGAGAGAGAGAGAGAGAGAGAGAGAGAGAGAGAGAGAGAGAGAGAGAGAGAGAGAGAGAGAGAGAGAGAGAGAGAGAGAGAGAGAGAGAGAGAGAGAGAGAGAGAGAAGCATTCACGTAGTTCCTCTTGCATAAGCAAGACCAATCCCTTTGAAACTTTTATTCATAAGCTAACAAAGTAAAATATAGTTGAAAAGCAAAATATAGTACTTGAAAAGGCACCGTAAAATAAAACTCATTTCAAGACACCTAGTTGGTACCTGCCACCATCCCACAACACAAAACCGCATATATGTGAAGAGGACATGTGTCAACACTGAATGTCAGTTGTCATCCATGTACAAAACAAGCCTTACTACAAGTTTACAGCGTGGTTAGAATTGAAGAATCATAGTCCAGTATTCTCATTCAAATTAGATATCTAAAGATACGTCGAACCATTTTTTGACCAAATCAGGACAGATCCCGTGCTAATGAATATGTGTGGTTTTGGTCCTTATCAGTAGTAAATATCATGGATAGGTACTTAAACGTTAATCGTTCAAAGAAACGCATTAGCAAATAAGCTCAACAAGGACAGGCATGTAAAGATATTAGAGCAAATCCATGTCATTCTAATTCTTGTGACTTTAGAGAGTATCAAGTCATACATTGGTGTCAAAACTTTTGAGCATATCCATGCTTTCCGAGAACGCACAAGCTCAAGTCTTACTTTAATGGCATACTAACTGAAACTGGTAATTGTAATAGGTTATATACTACTTGAGCTGAATTCAAAGAGAAAATACCAATTAGGTAAGTATGACCAACCAAATGTAATGTCATAGAAAGAATCATGAATGACACCGAACAACCGTAGTAAAATGTGAGCGTAAAATTGCTTCACATGGATAGTCTCAAATACTCTATTATGGCAAAGCAAATGCAAAGAGAATTTTCTTGTATTGATGCGAGTACTCGGCTGAAAGCGGTCGCCCGAATTTGTAATAACTTCCCTCTTTTCCACAACATCAAAATCCTGCACCCAAGTCAATCCCTATAGATGTTCAAGTTCTTAACCAGTAAGTCACCTTTCGAGCTACTGCCTTGCCCATCTTTATCCATGTTTGTTGTAAATTTTCTTTTTGTACTTGTGCCTTGCTCTAAAATAACTGAACTTGGGTTATTTACAATAAAAGAGCTTCATGTTTTGAAAATATTTGTCTTGAATTATAGAGAAGTTTGGTCTTTCAAAGAGGCCTTTAGTTATACATCGGTTCTGCACATAGGCTATTGTCAATATAGCATGTTGCCAGAACAATTTGGGCAATGAGGCATGAGTTATCATGCATTCGGCAGATTCGACTAAGGTCATGTTCTTTCTTTTTGCCAGTCCATTCGACTATGGAGAATAGGAAGCAACAAACTACTGCTCGATGTCATTGACTAAGCAGTAATCCCTGAATTCATTTGAGATGTATTCAGGTCGTTGTTGCTCCTAAGAGCTTTGATTCTCTTGCATGTTTGCAACTTAGCATGCTCTTTGTATTTCTTGAAGAACTGGAAGGCTTCAGATTTGTGCTTCAAGAAATATACATCAGTTCTTTAATAATAGTCATCTATGAATGTAATAAAGAATGGAGCACCAAGCAATGATGGTGTCTGCATTGGGCCCACATATATCTGTATGCACTATGTCCAACAAATCTTTAGATACATGTTTTTGCTTTGACTTAAATGGCCTTCTTGCCTTCTTTCCTACGATACAACTTTGGCAGACAAGAGGATCGATCGCAATAATTCAATAATCTAAATCAAGAACTGAAAAACACTTAGACATGGCAACATATGATAAGGTGGCCAAGTCTATAATGTCAAATCAATTCTTTATTGATAGATTCTGAACTACTTAAAGCACAATTAGTCATAGAGTTACAATGACTAAGCCTATAGAAACATCTTTGTCTCTTTTCGAGTGCAAGAACTCTCTTGCTTTTATCAAGAACTTGACAGAAATCTACCTGAAACTCTACCCTATGTCCTAAATCTGTAATTCGATTGACCGACAACAGATTTGTTATCCGTTTGTAACATAAGGTACATTTGCTATCAACTTTGATAGTCCATTCTGAAATTTCAGTTTTATAGTACTTTCACCTTCTATACTGTTATCTCCAAGGTGAATGAACTTCTTGGTGTTGTGAGCTGAATATTTGATAAACCATTCTTGGTGGCTTGTCATGTGTTGCATTGCTCCAAAATCGAGGAACCACTCCTCCGATTGTTCGACATGGTGATGGTTCACCGTGAAGGCCTCCTGCTCGTCGTCGTCTTCTTGGACTTTCTGTTTCGTGTTGGCTGCATGGGCTTGTTGATGCGGCATTTTCTCCTTGTCATTGTTGAACTTCAAGATCCGACAATCTTGGATTTTGTGGTTCGTCCTCTTGAAGTACTTGCAGAAGAGTCTCTTCTTGTTCTTAGCAAGTTGCAAATTTTGGGCCTTCTGTGACTGTTTCTTCTTTTGTTCATTTCTGGTGTTCTTGCTTGAGAATAATGTTTACGAGTCGTTAATGGAGGATGACAATGCTCCATTTCTTCTTGTCTCCTCCTGCAGCAACATAATTATGACTTTGGACATTGTAATATTTGAGTGTGTGGAAACCATCATCACCCAGTTTTTATATGAGAATGGCAAGCTAGACAATAAGGTCATTACAGCTTCGTATCTTCAATTGTTGAACCTATCATTGCCATTTGCTCTAATAGAGTCTTGAATTGATTAATGTGATTCTGAACAAAATCACATGTTGACATTCTGAGTGAGAAGGATTTTTTCCTCAGATGTAGCTTTGAAGTGACATCTCTCACTTCGTAAAGTGTGCTCAATATGTCTCAAGCTTCTTTCAAAGTCTGGGCTTGTCTGATGTGGCCAATCTACATGTCGGAGTCGGATGTTAAGGGTGATCAAGGCGAATGCCTTGCCATCCCTGAGCTTCCACTTGGAAATGGCTTGCACATCGACATTGGGAAGTAGTTCGGTTCCAGCGACTATTTTCCACAAATCCTTGGCAATCATGTTGGATTTCTATCATCTCCATCCCTATCTCTCTGCTAATCTAGATCCATTCACTAGTTATTGTAATTACTTGTACAGCCGCATACTCTACAGAAATACACCTGTTTCTTGCTGACAGTCTACAAGAAATACAAAGGAATAAATGATAGTGTCCGGATGACTCAGCCGACACCGACTACTTGGCCACCCTTTGACTATTTGGCCTACCCTGACTATTCGTCGGTCACATCGACTCCCGACACCGACTATTCGTCAGACATCCAGCATCTATAATTCAACTTCACCAATTACTCGTATGTCAGAATCAACTTCAAAAGTTGACTCGAACAATCAACGACCCATCAGTACCTTCATCATGACCAATCTCTAACAGATTAAGATGTTGTCCAAAGGTGACTTCCAACAGCACATGGTGTCTTAATCCTATGTGTAAAGTATAGATTAAGCATTCATTTAATTATTTAGCCATGTGTATATACCCAGCAACTGCTCGGTTAGCTCCACAGACAATCGTCTATCAAGTCGATTAATCGAGCATCCAAAGAGCAATTGTTTTGTTCTTTCTCTCTGTTATTACAAGGTATTGATTCAGGAAGAGTTTCAACAACAACCTACGTGTAGAACTGATGTATAACTAAAGGCCTCCCTGACAACAAAACTCCTCATGAAGTCTGGACATGATCTAAGTCGTCATTGAAACATTTGAGAGTATCAGAGTCAGATGTACTGCCTATGCTCATGTCCAAAAGGACAATAGAAAGAAATTAGATGAGCATTCATTCAAAAGTATTTTTGTTGGCTATTGTACTCTTGATGGAATGTATAGACTGTACAGTATAGAGACCTGTAAAGTTTTCACTAGCAGGGACTTGACTTTTACTGAAAATCAGTTTATTTATTTGAAAGGCAAGGACCAGATGCAGTCTACAATTTCTGCCCTGACAACTAATACATATTGAAAAACTATTTTGATTTATTCCAACAATCACTCTGTACAATCAGACCCAGAAGAAGAGGAAGAAGCTGCAACTCAGGAACAGCCGACACAAAGTTGAATCTCGTAGCCAGAGACTTCAGCAGTAGATCTTGAGGTACACCATATGGATGTACAAATGGCATTCCTCAATGGAGTTATCAAGGAGGACATCTACATGATCTAGCCAGAAGGTTATATTCTTAATGGTTGAGAAGATCAGGTAGGCAAACACCATAACTGAAGCAATCATCTCGAGCATGGTTTGATCAAATCAACACATTCTTGATCAATCATGGATTTGAAAAGTTATCTAATGAAATTGCTTTATCAACAACAAATGTAGATTTCAAAGCATCCCATTCATTGTCTTGTCATACAAAGTATTAAACACCATGAATCTTAAAGTAAGAAACAAGTCACCTCATGTCTACTACTACTTTCCAAAAAGTATTCAAAGATAGTAGACTCTCCAATGCTCACCACCCTTGCAAGATGTACACTTGAATGGACAATTTGCATGCAATTTGATGACTCGGCCATTGTCATTGAGGACTCCCTTGGAACTCTCATGCTTTGAGGCTGATCCTCAAGATCTTCCTCCTTTTGATGCTCCTCCTCAATGCAAGCAAGATCACACTTTGCCAAGATCTCCTCCTTTGCCAAGCTCATTCTTTCAAAAGCAACACTAGCTTCCAACTTAAACAATCTTCCATGTTTAAATCCCTTTGCAATGCAAACATCATTCTTCAAGATGAAGCAAACACCATGCTTAAAGTGGACATCCAAACCACTTTCTAAGGGTAGACCAACACTAAGCATATTCTTGGTGATTGATGGTACATAAAGGACATTTTCTAGGTCCATGCATTTTGAGGATTCTAGACACAAAGAGATGGTACCAACACCATCTATCCTACACTCTTCATCATTTGCAGTAAAGACAAACTTTTTAGCAGCATTGAAAGAGTGTAAGGTTGAGAAAAAATCCTTTTTCACAAGACATGGGGGAGCTAGCCCCACTGTCGATCCACCAATTGTCTCTTGAATTGCTATTGCTTGTTGGAACACAAGTTGCATGCTGCTCTGTGGTTTATGGTCAGGATGCTGTAATGCCAGTAGAGTTTTTAGTCCCTTCATTAAGGATTGCCATAATGCAACGCCTTGATGAATCCAGGTCTCTACAATTATGCCACAAAGCTCTACATAAACTCTATGAAACATGCTTAGTAGATGTACATGCATTGGCAGCTGAAAAGAAAAGACGAAAAGCATGGCACAATTGCAAGTTACAAAAGAACGATCTTCGATCCGGAGATCTAGTCCTGATGTATAAAACCAAGGCGATCAAGGGAAAGTTAAAATTCACAGGCGAAGGTCCATATCGGATCAAAGACATTTTTAATCATGGAGCCGTGAATTTGGAGAGGCTAGATGGGACACCTTTCTGGACACCCATCAACGGTAGCCGGTTGCACAAATACTGGCCACCATAGTGAGACAGATCCAGGTTGGTGGAGGCAGTTTACGAAAAGCTCATTTGCAAGGCCATCACCACTAGATCTAGGAAGATCAAGACAGATCAAGATATTTTTAGCCAGATCTGGCAAGATCAGAGAAGATCCAACTAAATCCAAGAGAGATCCAGGTCCAGATAGGATCAAGAGGGAAGCAGATCATCAGATTACACCAATAAGCCCCCCAATTTGCAAATCAAAGACCTCGATCTCAAAAACCGTGGCAAAATAAGGCAAACTTC
Organism: Diphasiastrum complanatum; assembly: GCA_029204225.1. Taxonomy (NCBI): domain Eukaryota; kingdom Viridiplantae; phylum Streptophyta; class Lycopodiopsida; order Lycopodiales; family Lycopodiaceae; genus Diphasiastrum; species Diphasiastrum complanatum. The sequence goes on along the minus strand of CM055096.1, from coordinate 36,183,492 downwards.
ACCAAAATTAATGGATATGCTACCAAATATCTATCAAAACTTCCAGAGAGTCACCTACAGTCAGATCTAACATGGAGGTTACTGATTACTGGTTTACAAAAGTTAAAAATCAGAGAATCTCAAGATCTCGTCGAAAAAAAACACTCAAAAAGAGCATTTTTTATGATTTTTGGAGATCCCCTGAGAGATAGCTCTTGAAACTTGGGCAGTCACTAGGTGTGATCCAGATGCATCTATGAAAATCTCTGCGAGAGTTACTGAAGAAAAAAAAGATAATTTTTTAGTGGGAGGGCTCCAAGGAGCAGAATCTTCAGAACCCTCACAGAGCATCAAGATCATCAAACCAACCTTCGCAAGGGGCATAAATGGAATCAGAGCAGCGAAATTAGCCTGCCTACATGGTCTGATCTTGAAAATCAAATCACAGGAGCAAGTTGTGCGAGCATTCACTTCCTACGAGGATTGAACCCTTGTAGACTATCTGAACCCTCGCAGAACCTTTGCAGGGCAGTCAAATCACCTTTTTTCAAGTAAATTAGGCCGACATTTAGGACAATAGATTAGATACTCAAGTGCTAGTTTACAAGTTCTAATTGCTTTGGGTGAATTTAAGGAGCTAGGTCTGCTTCTTGTAAGTTAGTCTTCAAGAGGTGTATTTTGTTGATGTTAGCACATTGAAGCTCCCCATTGGAGTTAGCATACACTTTACTCGATATCACTAGGTTCCATTGTTGGTTACAAAGAATTTAACAACTAGCTCCATTGTTAGTTACAAAGAATCTAGCATCTAGATATCACTAGGCTCCATTGTTGGTTGCAAAGAATTTAGCAACAAGCTAATGGATGATTATAAGGATTTTCAAGTCAAGAGGATCCTAAGAACACTTATCAATCTTGGCACTCATCACCGAGAACAACTCAAATACCCTGATTTATGGAAGAGTTATCCATACACAGTACCACTTGCAGCTAATGATCATAGAGATATTTTCAAGTCAAAAGTGGAACACTTATCCATCTTGGCACTCATCACCCAAGACCAACTCAAATCCCCTGATTTATGGAAGAGTTATCCACCCACAATACCACTTGCTAATGTGGTCAACACTCCCCTCAAAATTCAAGAGATACACATGGCAAAGAGGGTGGTGCTGCTTAAAGAGAGGGAGAAAATTGCAGCATGTGCCTGACTGAAATACAAATAGTGATGTAGAAGACCATAGCTTGAATTCAGTGTCAAAATTGGGGTAACATATCTGTTAGATTGGCACTAATAAGAAACTCCCATGAAATTGTTTAAAATCTTCAGCAGTTCTATAGCAGGGAGAGTTAAAATAGAGGAGGAGGCTTGTAACAATGTGCCAAGCTTTAAAATAACAACAGTAACAGTAATGTGTGGATTATAAGGCTATTACTTAGTCTTTATCATCTGCTTCCAACGAATGGAGTTATTTTTTAAGATTTTAACTCTTCATCAACTTACCTCACTATCCAGAAGTTTTGCATATTCCTTGTAACTCAGCTCCTATAGCCAATTCCCTTCGAAAAACAGAAATTCCTGAAATTTCTAGGTGAAATTCTTACTTGAGGTTTTGACTCCAGGAGAACAGCACTCTGGAAGAAAGAAGATGGCCTGGGTGCAATGGCTTATTTATCACAAATTTGCAGTTGTCCCAGTTTTTAGTCTCTTTTTGAAGCTGACCTGTCTGATTGCACTTGTGGTATTAGAGATAAGCACTTTGAAATAGTCGAAGCGAACGGAACGGAGGTGGCAGTTGTAGAGATAAATATTTTTAGGTTCAGTGGCTTCATATCAAAATTGTTGAAGCAATCAGCAGCAGATACAGTCATAGAGGGAAGTTTGTTGGGATTTAGTGGTTACATATCATAAGTTAAAGTTGGTGGCTTTAGTGGTGAAACTGATTGCTCTTGGTTTCGTGGTTGCATATCAGAAGGCAAAGTCATGTAGTTTCAGATATAGAACGGTAGTTTTGGTTTCATTGGGTGCATATCAGATTCTTAAAGCAAATAGTAGATGTCTTCAAAGAATCAGGTCTATTGGAATGTGTGGGTTGTTTATCAGTCACAGTAGCTTTGCAGAGAGAAGAAACATATTGTACTTTGTTGCAGACCCCCACAGACTGAATCAAGAATCTTCAGTAGTGGTGACGGATGGGGCTACGAGAATGCGGCTGAAAACTTTGTTTTTAAAGCGCTAGAGAGAATTACAAAGCTGACGAGTGATAGATTAAGTGCAAACCAAAGTCTCTTTGAGCAAGTTTTCAACACGTCAGTACAAATTTCATGTCTATAGGTCGGAGCAGACCTACAAAATATGAAGCACTAATCCTTTTGTTTTGTTTCAAAATGTCACAGACCTATATCTGTGTATAGCAATCAACTGAAGGATGATCAGATCTCAGATTAGAGTGTATTCATCTATGCCAGTGCTACAAGCGTCGCCGAAATGTTACAGAGATCATAGTAGTTGTCATCTGACAGCAATAGAACTATTCTTTCATCATATTGTCTGGACCTAAAGAGGCCTTATAGTTGTCTGCTTTCTACAACTCCCGGATCCAAGGCACACATTGCTTGATGTTTGATCCCGGGAAAGGTTGACATATCCTTTGCCACAAACGCTTCAGCATGTTTCAAAAAAGGCCAAATTGACAGCGTTTCATCAATTGGCAGAGATCTGTGTGTTGGTCAGCAAAAAATCTCTCAAAACAAGGATCTTCATCAGCCACATTGCTCACTTTCTTCGTTTCACAGCCAAAGCTCTGCACTTGACATGGATCAGCTTCGGTAAAAAGAGAAAAGGGTGTGATAATATTGCAGCAGTCCTCTGCACTTTCCCTATAAGTGTGGTAAATAACTGCACTCCCCCCAGGAAGCACCTGCCTACTTGATCCATCACAGACGTATCCACTAGGAGAAACTGATCCATCCCAGGAACCTACATTCTCTGCTGCTCGGCTCAAATCACCACAAACATACAAAGAAATGCTCAGGAAAGCTGGTTTGAAGCATGCAGCAACACGATCCACCAGCTTTCGCAGCTCGATTCTGCTGCCTGGACCATAGCCCATGGTCTCGAAGCTTGCATAGCTGAATCCCTCCTCAGGTGTGATATGTATTGTGGAGTGAGCATTGTCTTCTATTCCATTCATAGAGTAGCCGCAAGGATCGAAGGCAAAGTCGCAAATATGAGAATTGGGCAGGAGCTCATTGATCCCTGATGCAGTAGTCATCTCTTTGGCCGATCCCGCGGCGACTGCTTTGTAAAATTTAGCGGCGATCTGCTTGTCTAGGCCAGTCATGCACATCTCCAAAGTGTAGGCAGGATCGTCAGAAGGCAGAAAGCGATAATCTGATTCATTTGCTGCAATGTAAATGTGCCAATTGTGATATTTAGATGGATCGCCCATTGTGAAGGCCTTGCCGCATAGATGGGTGAAGAATTTGTCGAGAATTTTCACCTCCTGGGCGAAGCTGCCATGTGGGAAGGGCTGCGCATGAGGGAAGAGAAACGATCCGCGGCTGTATTTGCAGCGGCGAGCTCGGAGCGACAAGCGAGATGCGGAAGCAAGCAGCTGTGGGATTGTTTTCAGAATCTGCGTTGTTCCGCAAGTCTTGATGACAATCTTGAATGGATAGAGAAAGAGGCTGGATTCAGAGAGCACATAGGAGTCGAATTTGTTGTTGCTCAATTGCGACACTATCGTGCATTCTGCAGCGCTCAGCATTGTGTCGATCTCCGCTCGAGAAATCGCTCGTAATCCACCATAATCTTGACGCAATTCATGCTCATTCGAGGCATTGAATGTAGAAAATTCCACCTCCAGCCTCTTCTCAAAACCTTCAAATCCTGGAGTGGGAATTGACCCCTCTCCTACTACAGAGGCAGAAATTGCACCCATAACTATCTCGCTAATTTCAAGCTCTTACTGATTCTGTTGCAGAAGATAGAGTGGCGATGAACAATTAGCTCTTTGCAGTTTCAGAAAGAGGATATGGGCGAAGTACAGGATTGAGTTCTTAGAGAATAAGCTCGTCCGCTATAAGAATATCAGGAAGGCTTCCTCACGAACTGCAACAGCATAACAGCAATAATCAGAAGCCAACGAAAGAGTGTGATTCCTCCACCATCAGTTAATAGGAACATGCAGATTGTTAAATGCGAGATAAGAATGTGAGAAGAAGACACTAGTTACAATAAGCTCTATCATCAAACGAAGAAGGGAATAGCAGCTTACGTGCGAGTAAGCAGCGCTTTGAAACTTCTCCATTTCTCCGTCTGGGCGAAGATCTTCAATTCTGTAACGCAGAGGCCTCTCCAGATGTGATGATTTTAGATGAAGCTTGCTCGCACCCCCAGCCACTTCCATTACAACATCTGCTCCCTCCCCCTGCTTTACAACCATGCCACAGTAACCACAAATACATCAGCTTGAGTGGTAAAATGCCACACTGATCAATTCTACTTTGCTTTACGTCAAATTAAAGTTCTTGGTGATGCTCACGCGTCAAAGGACTATTCATAGAATTTAAACATGCCCACGTAAATGCTAAGTCATGTCTTAAAATTGTAACTTGCAGATTTTTGAATGGTTAGTGATGAAGAATCGGCAAAATCTGAATGCTTCTGGAATTAAAATCCAAGGATGGCAGGCATAGTTTTGCATAATCACGGGGTGGGTCTTGCAAGTGAGAGATGGAGCAGATAGTCATGCACAAACCTTTCGCACCCACGCGGAATAGCAATATCTTCTCACGGCTTTGCAATCGTCAGTCCAGCAGATGAATTACTGTTAGGATCTTCTTCTCAGGTAGTGACAGCTCTCCGATCTTTAACAAGGCGATGATGAATGCCCGATCAACAGCAAATACAATCAAGACAAAATTGCGATCCTCCGCAATTGCATCACAGTGTCTATCCAGGGGAAGTGAATGAGCCGGACATGCATCCTCACAGCCTCTGCTATCCAACTCGGGACAGAATCAAAGCAGCAGCTGATCAATTACATTCTCGCAACAGATCAGATAAGATGAAGCGCATTCCCGATCCACCCAGAGCAAGCAAATCGATGCACTGCTGCTGCCGCTGCGGAAGATTGTGAGGTGGGCAGTGGTATATGTAGGGGATTAAAGCGGAGAGAGCAGCTGCAGCAATTGCGAGAATGTCAGAGAATGATTGATGAATTTGACCTGCTATAATTCTCACACCGATGATGCAGCAGCAGCAGCTCCTATGCTGTCTGTGTATGCAGCATCAAGGCAATGAAGGCAATGAAGGCAATGGAGTGAGAAACGATGATGCATGAGGACAGCAACATGCGGGAAAGAGAAGAAGAAGAAGAACGCGGAATGATAGTGTAGGCGGGAGCGGGAGCGAGACGGGGACGGAGATGGAATCCGCTGGCCTATTCCATGCACAACCACTTGGATCTTTGCCACGTCGCAGCATGCCACTTGGACACCCCTAGACGGTTTCTCTTCGTCACATCCGAACGTTTATGACTCGATCCAACGGCTGATCTTGCTGAGTCGGTCCGTGTTGCTAAGATACGAGTCAGAATGCAGCGAGAGAGCGAGAGCGAGGGAGGGGTATGTCGGGATGGTGCTTCCTGGCAGGCTGGCACGATATCTCTTCCGCTTTCCCTGTTGGATGCTGGACACGCGTCACAAAGCGGGCACGTGGCAAGATCTGGATCGTATAAAAGATCACCCGCGGGCAGTGGATTAGAATCTACGAGTGGGCCAAGGCCAAGCGATGGGGGACGCTAATGCCACATGGACGTTTCGATTTCTACCACGTGTCAAATAGTGCCACATGGACGTTTCATGGTTGTGTCGTGGCAAAATCTGGACGTTTGAGGAGTTATCCAACGGTCGTGGATCGTAGATGGCTCCGTGCTGGTAAGATAGGAAGGGGTGGGCGGAGCGCCGAGGGGCGGCCTGGAGGTTGCGGCCTGCAGCCTGGCAGCGCGCAGAGGAGTCACGCGTGGACCTGCGTTTGGCTGGTTGGGAAGGAGGCGTGACCGCGGCGATCGTGAGTGCCACGTCGCCTCGCGGGGGCCGCAGGCGGGATTGGGCCATGCGCGCGTGCGCCACCCACGTCCAAAATCCCCGCCTCCAGGAATTGGGCCCCCTCCCACCACACATCACCACTCCGATTCCCGCCACGACTGCATCTCACCACGTGTCAAGCATCCAACAAAAAACCACTGCACGTGGAGAAATCCACACCCTTCTCATAATATCCAACGGTGCAGGCTCAAAACTCCTCGGTGCTGGTAAGAAAGGGGGCCCTGCCTGGGGGCCGTTGGGGCGGGCGGGCGCGCGAAAAGGAGGCATCAACGGCCGCGCCCCCGCGCCTTTCATTGCAGCCGTCAATGGCAGGCAGCGGCTGCAGCCAGCGCCCCCCACACTCCACCTCTTCATTGCAAGCCGTCATCATGTGACAGCAGCAGCAGCAGCAGCGCTGACAAGCTCCCTGGTACTTCCCTTCACTTCAATACTTACTAAGTAGGTGTGCTATAGGTGAGGTGCCATCATTTTATTGGCCTCCTCTATCATCATCAATCTTCATCCATCATCACATTTTAGCTCCCATCTCACACCATCTCTCCCACGCCATCATCTCAGCCATGGAGGGAGGGGGGTGGAGGGTCCATGTGATACCTCCTACTAGTGCCATTTATGTGACAATGATAATGATCTATATCTCTCTTTCCCCACCACCACCATCACCACCACTCATCCATTAGTCACTCCCTCATGCCACCATAACAACCACAATCCTCTTCACAAATTCCTCCTATCCTCTTACACATTCAAGACACAAACATCACTCCTACAACAACATATTTGTTTTGAATTGTATGTCAACCCTCATTGTCAACTCTTTAATAGCATGCAACAAGTTCAAGGTCTCAAGCTCTCCCCCCACTTTCTTTGTGTCCCACACAACCCACTCCAGCCCACCCTTTTTTATTCAAGCCAACTATTGTAGCTTCACCTAGGCACAACATATAACACCTCCCCATCCTCTAAAACAAACTCTTTTTTATGCAAGCAAACTATTGTAGCTCATCTTAGGCACAAAATAATACCCTTCCCTCTTCTAAGCTTATATGCCAATCAAATTCCCGCTAGTTCGGCACATGGATGTTAGAAGGGATTACTAGTATGTGAACCGAACATCTACTTTGATGGCAATCTCTACTTCACTTTGTGGTGTCAACCTTGGTTGAAGCCTTGAACTACTCTTTTTTGTATATTGTGTAAAAAGTTTGCAGTCAAGGTAGAGCAAAAACATGAGAACCTAAAGCAAACACATTTTTACAAGATAAGAAATAAGCAAAACATTTTTAGTAACTTGGAGGAATGTATATGAAGTATGTCATGCATTGAATCTTGTATCAAACATACTTGCAAAATGAAAAAGCTTAATGAATCATGCCATAAGATCACCAATTAGTAATGTTCTAAATATGAGAATCTCTCATGTGGAGTCAATGATAAATAAGAAACATAGCCATAATGTTTGCTAAAGTTAATAACCACAATAGTAAGGTATGTAATATCTCACATGCAAGATGATAGATAAGAAACATAAGCACAATGTCGTAATTGAAAGGTACACAATATCTTACATGCAAGTAGATTGTAAGACCATCACTTATAAACAAGATCACAACTTTCCATCAATGGATGATTATATAGACTTCCAAAGTGTTGGTGGTCAAGTTTTTTATGAATTTCTCAACAATGTTATGATATCAATGCATGAAAGTGAAAGGGTGTATTGTACGATTACTAATGACTGTCATTAAGCATGCATTTAAAAAGTTGAGTCACTGATTGCATGTCTTATTTTTTTTAATAACGCTATGACTACGTTTCAACGAACGAGTACTCAGTGAACTAGTATTGCATAGATGCATTGATTATACCAAGTACAAGATGCCCTAATGAAAAGAAGATGTACATGCATCTTTTTTAACCAAGCTAGTATAATTTCCATACTTTACACAATAACAAAATTTTTCTATTAATCTTAGACTATGGTTTTTCAATATTTAGTTTTTGAATTTAGGTAGTACTTGGGCTAGAGTAAGATGAGTTAAGCAGAGTCTCCATTATTTGTAATTCTAATGCACATCTCACTTTGTTTAAGATGAAATAGGCTTAAACAAATACACTATGGTATATTCATTCTCGAATTGCAAGCTTAACACGCGTGCATGATTTAGATGCAATGTGTGTAGCTTCAAAATTGGAGCAATCATGTTCAAATTTCAAGATCTACACACTCTAAATATCTTAAGAATTCTAGGAATCAGCAATGACCACCAAAAAACAAATGTTTGGTTTACTAACATTATAAATATAACTCTTCAATGTCATTCTCATCTTCAAGATAGTCGATGTATTTTCTTTTGTGAAAGATAAGAGATACTATATGATATGTAAAACCACCTAACCAAGTAGAAGCATCCAATCAAACTCTAGAAGCTTCACCTCCAATCCAAGGATTAGGAAGCATGAAAGTAGAGTGAGAGCCTGGCAATGAATCAATCACATATGTGTGGAGTAGGGCGAGTTTGGCCTCTTCTTATAGAGCCATGAACCACCTGTGCACTCTTTCAACAGCTCGGTAAATTCTGCTAATTCTGTCTCTCCAAGGGACTTAGAAACATGCACAAATTTTCCAGCTGCAAGTTCAATTAGCTCTGTAGAATCTGGCAGAATTATACCTTCCGTCATAAATTTGGCCATGAATTTCACGTATGGCTGACCCATAGATTTATTCTTGTTGTCAGCTTGGTCTTCATTACCAAATTCATGTTTAGATTCTTCAAATTCGTCATTTGTATATTCATCGTCTACTTCAGAATTATCAAAATTCTGGTCTACAACTTCTGACTTACATTAGCATCTGCATTGCATACATCGAAGAATTCTTCTTCGTCATCCAATGAATCATTATTTTTGTAGCATTCGAAATAATTTACTTCGATGTCTGATGCATTAGAGAATATATTAAGATCATAAGAAGAATCTTCAAAAGTAAAACTGGTGTCGGATTTAAGAGTTTCACCTTCATTGTGCTTTGTGTGTATGGGCAAGGGACACACAGTCAGACAATGTCCCAAGGGGCCTTTCACTAAAAAAGATAAAAAAGATAAGAAACAAGTTCATCTTGTTCAGACTGTAAGTTTCCCCAGTGACTCGGCAGCTTCCGAGATCAAAGTGTATCATGAAGATCATGAACACTGTTGCCAGCTGACCTCTACAATGCTAGCGAGACCCTTCAGTTTTGGGCCGCATGACCTAGTACGCTCTTCAAAAGATGAATGTTGATCTTCATGAAAGAAACATCTCTACTTTCAATAACTTGAGAAGTAGAGAGTACAAAGACTCTATAGGCCTTTTTGGTGGATGAGTATCCAACCATGATTCCTTTGCATGCACTAGGATCTTCCTTCTTCCTTGTTTCCAAGGGAACATATGCATCCAAAAACTCTAGGGTGATCAACCTTAGGCTTCTTCAAATATAAGATTTCATATGGTGACTTTCCTCCAAGAGCTATATGTGAGAGCCTATTGCAAAGATAATTTGCACAATTAATGGGTTCTCCCCAAAAATCTTTGGGCAAAAATGCCTCAATTCTCATAGATTTTGCACATTCACATAGAGATCTATTCTTTCTTTCGGCCACTCCATTTTGAGATGGAGAATAGGCACAAGAGAACTCTCTTTTAATGCCTTCAAGCTCACAAAAATCATGAAATTTATTGGAGATGTATTCACCACCTCCATCACATCTAAGAGCTTTAATCTTGAATGAGAATTGTTTCTCTACATAAGCTTTGAAAATAAGGAAATGATCAAACACCATAGATTTAGAAGCAAGAAGATATATCCAAGTGAATCTTGTGAAATCATTAATGAAAGTAACAAAATGAGTGGCTCCTCCCTTGCTTATAGTTGATGAGAAATGCACATCCGAGTGGATTAACTCCAAAGGATGTTTGCTTTTGATAGAAGATCTTGTAAATGGCTTTTTGTGAGATTTAGCAATAGCACAAGCCTCACAAGGCTTGATCTTCTTGGAGAATGACTTTGGCAAGCCAATAGATTTGGCCTCTTTGATCATAGAGAGCATGGATTTGTAGTTGGGATGAAGTACTATCTCCTCCTATGAAAGATCTTGCAACTATTTGTGAATTGATTCTCACTAGCTACTCAAATCTCTCTCAAACAAGATCTATTTCACATCAAATGATGGACTATAGACAAAGTTAGGATCATTTGCTCTTCGCACGTGTGAAATACACTAAGTAACCAAATTTGACTCAAACTCAATGATATTGCATGAAACAAATTGGTTATGATCTCAAAACAATGTCTAGATCACTTATAGATGAGATTGGTAACCATACAACTGTGAACAGATATCTAACAAGCAATCTCTTGACCAAACCAAATGTGTCCACCCAGGTCTAGGTGCCCTACCTAACCCTCTTCAAAAGCTTATAACTTCTGATTGGCTCAACCAAATGAAATGAGACTAATTTCATCAAAAAGTAGACAAAAATAGCTTCAAAACAAGCTATCAAGCAAGATAAATGGATCAAGCATGAGAGAGAACTATCAATCTGAAATTGGATGTTCCTCACACGTGTTTGAGCACCTGATTTCGTACAGTACCAGGTCAGACCCAATCAATGCCCTATTGATCTCTTTTGATCCAAAACTAGACAAGATAGCTAGGAGAATGGATCTTGACAATTTCTAGCTCAAGATTGATGAAAAGTTTTCACTTAAATGGATCAAAATGCATGGTAACCTTTGATGGGGTCGAGATTTGAAGAAGACTCTCCTCGGATTTTCTCACCAAGAAGATCCATGAGAGATAGATCCGAGCCTAAGAGACTCTCATATGTTGACAAAGGCAAACAAGTGGATTTTGATTCCACTAATTATTATTTTTATGTCTTTCATGAAGAGCCAAAGAATGTACAAGAGGCACTCAATACCAAGGAGTGGTATGATGCCATGAAGCAAGAGTATGATGCACTGATCACCAACAATACTTGGGAGCTTGTGGATCCTCCATCCAACAAGCATGTGATTGGTTGCAAGTGGGTATTTCGGATCAAGTTCAGTCATGATGGCACCATCAACAAACTTAAAGCAAGATTATGTGCCAAAGAATTTGCTCAAATCCATGGCCTTGATTATGAGGAGACCTTTGCACCCGTTGCAAAGATGGTGACAATAAGAATTCTTATTTCTCTTGCTTGTTTCTTCAAGTGGAAGGTGTTCCAATTAGATGTATCCAATGATTTTCTGAATGGCTATCTTGAGGAGGAGATCTATATGGAACAACCTCAAGGATTCATCAAGGATGAGTCCAAAGTGTGCTTGCTCTTCAAAAGTCTTTATGGACTCAAGCAAGCACCAAGATCATGGTATTCAAGACTTAATTCTTTTCTTATCTCACTAGGATTTACTCTTAGTGACTATGATCCTTCCATGTATCTAAACTTTGTTGATAGTAATATTGTCATTCTTCTAATTTATGTTGATGACATTATTCTTTGTGGAAGTTCTATCAAGCTAGTTGATGAAACTAAACTAGCAATGGATGTGAGTTTAAAATGCAAGATCTAGGAGAAATACATTACATCCTAGGCCTAGAGATTCATTTTTTTTTTGAATATTTTTTGCTTTCAACTTTTGTACACATATGCTACTTTTTCATATAAAAAAATACCCTATCTCACTATTTTGCTCATAGCTTTTGAACAACACATTATACTCCTAAGAATTTTAATGTGCTAGAAAGTACACTTCAAGGACTTTCCTATAGTGAAAATCATTTCTTATTGGCCCAATCATGTTAGTGTTATGGGCATAAGTACCTCTTGCTCTTATACCAAATGTCAAGAGTTTAGTCCATAGTGAGGGTGCGTAGAGAGAGTCCATAACATTTCTCATAACCTTTTTTGAGCTTCCTTTCCACCTCCATCATTGTTGATGGGGGTGTGTAGAGAGGCTCAAAATTGTAACTCTAAACATTTTGGGGCTCCCTTCTCACCCCCATCATCATTGATTGGGATGGGCCAAGTGGCCCAAAATTGTTTTAATTAATTATTTTTTGAGTCCCTTTCCACCACCATCAACATTGACGTGGGTGGGCAAATAGGCCAGAATTGTTCTTTTGACCATTTTTTATTCCCTTCCCACCCATATCAACATTGATGAATTTGGGCAAGGAGTCAAAGGATTTTTTTAAATACACAATTTTGAAACTCTCTGTCCACTTCAATTCTCCAATATCATTCCCATCATCTAGACATGCTAAAAGAATCAATATTTTGATGTGAGTTACATAATAAACCTTAAATTGAGACATGGTTTTTTTTTAAGATATTTTTTAAGGTGCCCACCCTCAATAAGCTACTATTCGAAGAATCCAACATGCCTCACCAATCTTTGTCTAGCCATTACCAAGTAAGCTTTATTAAAAATATATATTATTTTCTGGCTATTTATAATCTAATATGATTACTTTTCAATATGTAACTAGGCATCTTCTAGAATTGTTGTCATGTTTTTAAATGAAAGTTCATGCACCTAGTTATTAAATTAGCTCACATTCTTTTAAAAGTTGTTATTTTTCATATTAATCTGGCCATAAATCATAATTTTTTGGACAAGTGTTGTTCATAGGTTTGTGGTTATATTACAAAGGCTATACATGATGTTGTGCATTTCCACTTGTCAATGTAGCCAACCAGTTCAGTGTAATAACACTGTTTTGTTATAGTTCTTGTGTATCTTAGTGCTGGCAATACATCCTGCCATTGTGAATAACATTAGCTTGTGCTCTCTAGGGTATTGTTGCTTCCCGAAATATGATTGCTTTATTTGCCAGACCACTACAACTCAAAAAAGATCATATGGCTTTGATATTGCAAAATGTTGTCGCTCATAATGATCCAATGGCTCATAGCACCACTACTCGAATGTCATATCTTGTAGGAATATAATGTGGTTTCATTTTATGAAGGTGTTCTCGCTTATGATGTATAGATATATTTTTTTGCTTATCTCGTAGCATCATTGTCATAATGATCAAATGCATGTGTCTTCAAGGTATCATTCTCTCAACAAGATTCAATGCATTAGTCTGTTCAAAGTCTTGATTCTTGGAAAGATTCAACATGTTTATTTGTTCAATGAGTTGTTCGAAATGTCTTATGTAAGTGCTTATGTCAAGTCAACTTTGAATTTGAGATTTCATTAGATTTTGTTTGTTCGTTTATTTGATTTTTATCAAAATTCTGGTTAGTGTTTAAATAATGCGATTGTCTACTTGCTTTAGCTTGATTTTAATAAAGATGTATGATGTTTTTTTTTTGTTAAATTTTATACTACTTTAGACCCCTTTTTTTAGTGAGAGAATATATGGGTTTTATTTCCAAATCTTTTTACAAAATTAGAGTCTTTTTAAAATATAAATATATAAATAAATAGATAGATAAATAAATAAAGATTTTGCTCTCACAAAAAATTGTATGAATTTTAGTTAATTATTCAAATAAATTAAATTTCTAGCCTTCAATCAAAAGACCAATCTAGTCTTAGAAAAACAAGTGATTTACAATTTAGTTCTTGTTGAAGATGTGAAAAGATCAATTATGAAAATTTAAAACTTTTATTTTCATTTTTTTATTGTGGAAAAAATTGAATTTCTTTCAAATATCAAAAAAAGAAAATGTCAAAAAAAAATTCATCAACAAAGGAGACATGAATGAGTATTAAAATATGAGCTTTAAAAAAAAAAAACATTACTGTTTTTTTCTTGTGAGATTTTTTTTTTCAAGCTTTCTCACTAGATTTATTATGTGTCTAGCAAGGGTATATACAAAATTGGAAAATAAAAACTAACATAGTTGTAGCCCTATTGTATAAAACAAGATGTAGTATCATTCAACACCATCACATATGTATTTAGTAAGTGGTGAGCCAATGAATACTTTTTTTACGCTTAGATTCAACGTTTGACTCCAATTCGTTACACAAATCATGACAGACAAAAGAAAACATAATAATATCATACAAATGAGAAAAAGACGAACAAACTAGATAACATCACCAACAAATTGACTACAAAAGTGACTATATTTTTTTTAGTGTCGGGATTCAGTTTTCCTGAAAAGTTTTTAAAAGAAAATCATTTCAATCCCTCACTAACCAAGGAAATTGACTAAAATATAACATCAATATATAGTTACAGGCCATTTTTGACATGCATTGTTTATATTGGGCTACCAAAACTAGTGTTTTGCAGCAACACAAAAGGTACACCATAAATGATTGTTTTCACTTTGTTGTGGAAAAAGATATGCAATTATATATCAAGTGGGCAACATCATTTCAACTAAACTACATTGCAAGCATTAATGAATTAATATAACTCGAAACTTAAAGCTAGTTCTCTTGGAAATATATTGCATAATTGTTAGTGTAAACACATAGATATCATGGTAATTGGTGAAATTCAACTACATCAACATATTATATTTACAGTCAAAGCATAAAGATTGTATACATTGTCAACTTGTGTATACAAAGTATCTAAACAGGCAATTGAAAATAATGTGTGTGAAAATGATTGTACTCAACAATCATAGCATGCCACAAAGTTTTCACACCCCCAAATGTTGCATAATTGTGGGAGTGAGGATAACTTGCATGGGGAACTAGAAATTTAATCTAACTACTTATCATAGACAATGTGAGAAACTTTTTAAAATATTGAGTTTACCTCGGTTCTAGCAATATTCTACTTGCATTCGATAACAAAACTCATGCATCATATGATATTGCAAAAATAATGCATTCTATAAATGTGATTTGAAATTATTATATTACAGACTTGTTAGTGTGCTACTAGGTTTCATTCACTTGTATTTAATGGTAAATTAGTTCCAAGACATTATCCTATCCTTACAAAATTTTATGCTACTAAGCTTCATTTACATGTGCACACAAATAAAATGGTATATTAGTTACCAAACGTTATATTATCTTTAAAAGATCTTATGCTTTGATATGGTGTCATAATGATATGTGTGTGTATTTGTGTGTGTGTGTGTGAGACATATACATACATATATATATATATATATATATTGCACCACATGCACAACATACGATAACAAAGAGATATAGAAAGGTGAAGTACTTATCTCATACCTTCAATTTTGGTATGAAAAAGATAAGAACTTAAGAATTTATAGAAACTAGAGAAAACCAAGGGCTCTTTAATGGAACATAAAGATAACTAAAATCCGACAATGAAGGTGGGACATATATTCAGCTAGCACACATGGATGATTACAATTTTTTCTTGCCTCACTTTTATAGAGTTTGACATCCCTCGTGCACATTGGCCAATACATCATGTATTTTTTGAGCATATACTAGTAGTATTGTTAGATTTCTCGAAATCTATTACTTGGAGCTAAGGTTTTTATTCTTGGCATTCAATGCAAATGGAGGATGATGCCTAGGAGCATGATACCACTATGTGGGTTTCAACAATGAAGCTTAAGTCTCCATTATTTGAGCCAACAATGATAGAGTATCCTTATCTCTTGAGTCACTTCAAATGTGTAGTTGCATGATGATAATTTAAACAATCAGAATATTATAATTAGAAAAAAATTAAAAATATTTCAAAAAAATCAATTGGTACTATTTCATCATTGTTAGCCAAATTTTTGACACCAAAAGTCGGACTAATTTTGGAGCTTAATTTTGCTATAGTATAGAAATCGGCATGTAAAAGCCACACAATTGCAATGTAAAAATGGCTGAAAATCGCTAGTAGTTAGGGGTCCCTGATGAAAATCCAGTATTTCACACATGTGGGAAACAATCCTCAAGTGTGAATGATCTTGTTAAGCTTTGTGTTTAGCACGTAAACTGATTCTAGATTGAGTATCAATATCTAGTTCTAGATTTTATGACCAAAGCACAATCTAGCATGCTAATAATCAAAGAATGATTGGTTTTAATATCAAAAGAGAAGAAGTACAAGAATCTAATGCATTAGCATAACCTTCTACTCGAATTAGAGAGAGAAAGAGAGAGAGCAAAATTCAAGCAAACAATATGGTAGATCCAAATTGACATGGAATAGCTTCAAAGCTTGGTTCATCATCATAAATTATGAGAGAGCTTACACATATTTATGGGGATTGGAATAGCTCCAGGTAGAGCCTTCTCTCTTCTACTTTCATCCACATCTAAAAGTGATAACTAAAGAACTAGTGACATTTGTCACTTTACATGCATGCATTTCTACCTACTTTTACCAAGTGTCAAATTCTAAACTAAAAATGTCCAAATCACTATGCATGTGTCCAATATACTTTGTGCATGCTTTGCATGTCATTTTGGATCACTTACAATCATTGCATGTGATATGCCACGAGTTTCTACAAGCCCATAAATGGCATTTCTATGTCTACATTCTATATGCATTTTGTATATGACCAACTAGTCTCAAGAAATCATGTAGCTCGAGTTTCTTCTAGGCCAAATTTGACACTTGCAACATGAAACATTACATACACATAGAAAAAACTTTTACCAAAGCCTAAAGTCAAGATAGATGATTTTTTATTTTCAACACTCCTAAAAATTAATCTATGTTGACTTGAACATGGATCTTGGAATTAATCCAAGATTGCCTCTATGCTTGATGAAGGAATTTTTGTTCAAATTTTTGGTGAGCAAATCTGCAATACATGATGATGTGTTGATGTGCTCCAAGTATATTTCTCCTCCAATGAGCTTCTCTCTCACGAAGTGATGTGCAACCTCGATGTGTTTGCTCCTTGCATGTGAAATATTGGATTGTTGGCAAGGGCTTGTGCTGAAATATTGTCACACATGATCAATGGTAGATCATCCTCCTTGATAGTCTTATTCAAGAAGCAACCTAAGGTTGATCACCCTAGAGTTTTTGGATGTGCTTGCTTTGTTCATGTACCCTTGGAAACAAGGAAAAGAGATGATCCAAATTCAATCAAAGGGATCATGGTTACAAAATGTATATTCCCTCTACCTCAGTTACAATTGAGAGTAGAGATGTCATTTTTTAAAAGATACATCTTTGATGAGGCCGAGATCAAAGATTCTCAAAAAGATTCTCCTATCATCACCCTTGAAGACTATCATGGAGGGATGGGGCCGAGAATTGAGGAGGAGTCACCTCGAGTCTTCTCACCAAGGAGATCATAAAGAGAAAAATCCGAGCCTAAGAGGCTCTCATATGGAGATAAAGGCAAACAAGTGGAACTCAACTCCACCAATTATGCATATTTTGTTTTACATGAAGAGCCAAAGGATGTACATGAAGCACTCAACTCAAGAGAATGGTTTCTAGCCATGAAGGAGGAGTATTATGCATTGATTACCAACAAGACATGGGAGCTTGTGGATCTTCCATCCAACAAGCATACTATTGGCTGCAAATGGGTTTTTTGAGTCAAATATAATCAAGATGACACAATCAACAAGTATAAGGCAAGACTTTGTGCAAAGGGCTTTGCTCAAGTTTATGGACTTGATTATGAGGTGACTTTGCTCCTGTTGCAAAGATGGTGTTAATAAGAATCATCATAGCTATTGCTTGTTTTTTCAAATGGCAAATTTTTCAACTAGATATCTCAAATGCTTTCTTAAATGGATATCTAGAAGAAGAGATTTATATGGAATAACCTCTTGGGTTTGTCCAAGACATGACCAAAGTTTGCTTGCTCTTCAAAAGTCTCTATGGACTAAGGCAAGCACCAAGATTGTGGTATTATCGACTTAACACTTTTCTTATCTCACTAGGATTCAATCTTCGCAACTTTGATCCTTCCTTGTATATCAAGTTCTATGCTAGTGATATTGTCATTTTTTCAATTTATGTTGATGATATTATCCTAAGTGAGAGTTGTATCAATCTAGTTGAGGAAACTAAAATTGCACTTGGAGGAGAATTCAAGATGCAAGATCTTGGAAGAATTCATTATATCTTAAGGTTAGAGATTGACTTCCATAATGAAAAGGCTTTCATTTGTCAATCTAAGTATGCTCTTTCAATGTTGAAAAAGCTTAATATGCTAGATTGTAAGAGTATTGATACTCCCATGGAGCAAATTGTAAAAGACCCTAATAAAGGGGATAAAAGATCCTTTGAGGACATCACTCTTTTTAGGAGTCTTATAGGCTCCTTAATTTGGCTTACCATAACTAGGCCTGATGTAAGTTTTAGTGTTCATAAGCTGAGCCAGGCTGTGCAAAATCCTACTATTCATCATTGGAGAATGGCCAAAAGGGTACTTAGGCACATATCTTCAACCTACGATTATGGTTTGTTATACAAAATATTGCTGGCTATTCTGACTCGGATTTTGCTAGTGACAAAGTAGATCGGAAATCTACAAGTGCATATGTCATATACCTTGGAGGAAACTTAATATCTTGGCTTTCCAAAAAGCAAGATACCATATCACTCTCATCTTGTGAAGCTGAATATAAGGCACTTACTACTACAACAAAAGAAATGATTCTAGATTGAGTATCAAGATCTAGTTCTAGATTTTATGACCAAAGCACGATCTAGCATGCTAATAATCAAAGAATGATTGCTTTTAATATCAAAAGAGAAGAAGTACAAGAATTTAATGCATTAGCATAACCTTCTACTCGAGTTAGAGAGAGAAAGAGAGAGAGCAAAATTCAAGCAAACAATATGGTAGATCCAAATTGACATGGAATAGCTTCAAAGCTTGGTTCATCATCATAAATTATGAGAGAGCTTACACATATTTATGGGGATTGGAATAGCTCCAGGTAGAGCCTTCTCTCTTCTACTTTCATCCACATCTAAAAGTGATAACTAAAGAACTAGTGACATTTGTCACTGTACATGCATGCATTTCTAGATAACATCTCGGCCCAAGCTATTGCCAATAATCCCATATTTCATGCAAGAAGCAACCACATAGAAGTGGCACACCATTTTGTGAGAGAAAAGCTTATTGGAGGAGAAATCTATTTGAAGCATGTCAACTCGTCCTCTTGTATTGCCGATCTACTCACCAAGCCTTTGAGCAAAAGTGCTTTCATCAATCATAGATCTAATCTTGGAGTCATATCAAGATCAATGCTCAAATCTTCATAGATATACTTTTAGGAGTGTGAAGAATTGAAAAAGATTATCTATGTTAGATATAGGGGTCTTATGTTTTTTACATCAAGCATCTAGGTGTAGGATGTTGATAGGAACAAATTTGGCATAGATGGCAAATTATGCATTTCCACTTGTAATGCCACTACTGAGCCAAAATAGAGTAAGAGGCTAAACTCGTGCCAATTAGAGTGTAGACAAGTGTAATGCTTTTGTTTGATGAATTCTAAGAGGTCCAATAGGATTTAGAGGTGGAACCATGTGAGGTTCAATAGGAATTTGAGGTGTGCTTGAATATAGTCCAATAGAATTAAGAGGTGCATGGATCAATGGTCCAATAGGATTAAGAGGTGACAAACTGTGGTCCAATCATAGTTAAGCATAGTGGTAGCTCGTGGATCTACTAGTATCATTGTACTCCTCATTTTGAAGCTAATTGATTTGGTGATTGTGTGGATTTTGAGTGTTATTGGATTTCTAGCTTTCTCTCTCTACCCGAGAGCTCATGATGATTTTTCTCTCTCTACTCGAGGAGAGCAGCTTGTTTTTACTTAGAATAATTTTTTAATACTTCCCACATGTGTGAGTGAGAGTTGGAAGTGATTGAATGCATGTAGTAGTGTGTTTTTGCCATAGAATCAAAGATAGATCTTGAATCTCAATCTAGTCTTGATCTTGGTGCATCTACACACCTTAGGAGATCACAAGTACATGTTGTGGACAGTCCACACGTGTGAAATCAACAAGCATCAATCACAAAATGAAAATAGTTTCATTTATGCTCTCATGTCAACTTATGAAGATCTATTTTGCTTTGAAGGGATTTTTGTATCTCAAAGGTGGCTTAAGGCAATGCTAGTTGAGTGTGATACCTTAAAAGATAGCAAAATATGTTTTCCTTGTAAGCTTACATTAGTTATGAAGTCAAGGAAATGGAAATACCTTCATAATGTAGGATCTTTTGGTTTCAATAAGATCATGAATGATGTGTTCATTCATAAAGATGAAAATTGTAAGTTTTCAATCTTAAAGGCAAGTTGTAAACTTCTTATGAGAATAATGAGGCATCCAAAGTGGACACTTATATCCATAAGCAAGTAGTTAGCCTTATTGAGATGGAAATACCTTTTGATTTCAATATTGGAAAAATCATGCCAAGTTGTGGTGATTTTTGGACTTATGTTTCTAGAATAAGTAATCTTGATAATCATAGGAAGTGCATATTGAATGGTCATACTTGTTGTGATCATTATGAGACATGGAGGTCTCAGATTTCCACCAAAAAGGAGCACCATGAAGAGGATCTTAAGGAGTCATCTCAAGGTTCAAATGTGCCAAGGATTGAGGAGGAGAATCCTTCTCAAGGTTCAAGTGTGCCAACGATTGAGGAGGAGAGACCTTCTCAAATTGTGATTCCAAAAATAAACTCAAGAAATATGGTTGAATCCATGTGGCTCACATTTCAAGGGAAAGAGGAGCATATCTCATGTGGTATACATCTCATACTTACTTCTCTTATGTCATTTGATAAATCAATTTGCTTTAGTGAGATCATTGCATCTCAAAATTGGAGTAAAGCCATACTAGTTGAGTATGAAGTCTCTCTTGAGAACATAGATGATGTTCTTAAAAGATTGAAATTGATTTTAAATCAATTCAAAAGCAAATGGTTATTTCATCAAATGTATGCTCTTGAGTCATGCAAGAGCAAAAGTGATTTGTTCCCTAATAATTTGAAAATTTGTATTGAGGCAAATTGTAAACTCTTTATGAGAGTAAGTGAGTCATCTTCTAAAGACACTTATCTCCATAATGAAGTATTTAGCCTCATTGGATCTGAGATTAGGATGGTAAACAAGCATGAAGATATATTGCAA
Organism: Diphasiastrum complanatum; assembly: GCA_029204225.1. Taxonomy (NCBI): domain Eukaryota; kingdom Viridiplantae; phylum Streptophyta; class Lycopodiopsida; order Lycopodiales; family Lycopodiaceae; genus Diphasiastrum; species Diphasiastrum complanatum. The sequence goes on along the minus strand of CM055096.1, from coordinate 36,162,338 downwards.
ACACTTTGTTATTATAGCATGCATAGTCTTGCCAATTTGGATGAGACTAATTCTCTAGATCGTAGTAACATGATGTTAGATCTTTGTGATCCTAATAAATAAAAAAGAAATCTTTATTTTCTCATGGAGGAGCATGCACATGAAGAAGGAGCAAGCCTCAAAGTCAAGCATCTACATGAAGATGTTGCAAAGCTCTCAAGTTCATCAAAGATGTCAACATCAAAGAAGCACTATCATGGATATGGTGATTTCAGATCAACATCAAGCTCATTGGCTGATCATCACACCTTTTGAACCAGCAAAGACCAATTCAACCCATGGAGTCAAGTTCAAGATCATCATGTTTTCCATCAAGCTAGATTTACCAAGCTAGATTTTTGAGGAGTGTGAAAAATGCAAAAATAAGTTTGGTAGAGGCCAAAAATCATGTATATAGGATGATTACAAATGTGTGGAGCCTGTTCCCACGTGTGAAAATAGTGTACTTGTCATGTACCATAATCATATAGGTTGTACATATGATTTAATTCAAGTTCTAGTGGCTAAAAAGGCCAAAAACTAGTTTTCTAGACATATGTCACATGGCATCAATCTATTAATTGCATGAGCCACATCCTTTGGTTAGGTGTCATATCACATGTGTAGAGGACACCTCACATGTGTGGAATAAGCTGAAGTAGGCAAATTTTGACTTCTAGAAGATTTCCAAGTAGATCTCCATATAGAAGGAAAATGGACCAAAAGTGCTCAAAATAGAAGGTTTTTTCCAAGTGTCAATTTTGCATGATGAATCATTATATGACAAAGCACCTTCACACATGTGGGATCAGAGGGATGATCAGTACCACGAGCTCCCACTTATTGTATATATAGAGCCACATTTGGCCATAATCAATGTGAGACACCAATCTTGCTTTTGGAAGTAATTTTGAGTGATTCTCTCCATTTGTCTACATTTTTTTTTATTGTTTTGAAATTCTATCAATGTGTATTTGATTTTCAGGTTGGAGTCCGTACTCAGACAGTGTTTCACACGTGTGAAACCATAAAGTACAGTTACCTTCAATTAATGATTGTTCTTGTTAGGATTTTGTGTCTAGAATTGATCTAGATTGATCTTAATCTAAAGTAGATTGATAGATCAAGTGATCTGACAACCAATCTCTCTTGAGGATCAGATTAGGATCCACTCTTGGTCCTTTTTGTACTTTTTGCACACCAATTCTTTGACAATTTCTCACATCTTTTGAGTTGCTTTATGAATTCCAAAGCTAATCTTAAAACTAGACTTTTTACCGCTAGTAAGCCTTTAATTATATTGATATTGGTCGGAATCTTTCATATTAGAAAAAATTGTCTATTCTTAAGCCCTTGTTCTTCTAGTGACTCCTTTTTTTTTTGAAGTTTTGTGACCTCCTTCAAGTCATATTACTACTAATACAGCAATCCTTCCCTCATCGATTTTGAAAAAGTCCTTTTCTGAATGCACTAAATTTCGTCCACCTCTTTATTCAAAGAAGAAAACATTTACTAAAATAGTTGATGTTGAAGATATGTGTTCCTGGTTGCACTCTCTTGGATAATTTGCATATTTCTCTAGGTGATTCACTTTTTCAAACAAACGATAGGTATTTCCATGGGTACTAATTGTGTTGTTCATCTAGCTAACTTTTATTTTTTCTCTTATAAATTTGAAATTATACAAAGATTAGTTTCTTGTGGTACTTGTCCCATCTTATTGCTAGGCTAAGTCAGGTTTATTGGTTAATATTGTTGACAAAAGGTTGCAGCCATAATACAATAACTTGAACATAATTCGCATGCCTCAAATTTTTTCTAATATTTTAGATTATGTTAAATATGGAGAGGTCTCCTTTCGATTCTATAGGTTTTCTTATCTTTGTACTAGTAAAGATGCTTTTGTAGACCAGTTAAGCAATCTCATCTTTTGGTATGTTTAAGATGATTAATAATAGAGTCCAAAAAAGTGGGGAGCTAAGGAGTAGGCTTTGTTTCTAGTATTTTGTATTTTGTCTTTGTCTTGGTAATTCATCTGCATATTATGGTCCATGTTAATTTTCTTTTATTTTATTTTAATTATTATCATTATTATTATCTTTTATTTCTTCTTAATGATTGTCGTTTCCTTCTTAGTCAACATTGGGTCTACCCAAGAAAATCTTTTTTCGAAATCCAGTTAGCAACTTATGCTTGGATACGGATGAGACATAAGCAATGTTGTTTGGCTAAGATTTTTTGTTTTTTGAATTCTATATTTTTGTTTTGATTTAGTTCCTTTGACTTTTTGGATTTCTTGTATACTATTTCTAAGTTTTACCTTATGACATCACTTACTTCCCTATTTAAATTTGTGAAATTGGATATATTCTAATTTCACAAATAGATATTATTATTTCAAGAGTATATCATCAACCTTCTTATTTAAGCAATTTTTTTAAGTGAACAAAATTTTTAAATTAGTCCTAAGGGAACCGTTACTTATTATATTTGAATTTATTCAATATGGACAAATTCTTAAAATTGTCAACTAATTTTTGTCTATTTTTGGGTCATTTTGAGGCCTAATTTGTACATAGTTTAGGATTAGACTTTTAAATGTGTGTTGGATTAACATAGTATTTTCTGTAGTTTGACAATTTGAAGAATTTTCAAACTTCATTACTCTTCAAATGTCATTTAGATTAAGGTTTTTTTTTTATCATATGGACCTTTTTTGGTGTTCTAATACTAGATAGTGACTGTTTGAGGTGTTAGGCAGAGAGAGAGAGAGAGAGAGAGAGAGAGAGAGAGAGAGAGAGAGAGAGAGAGAGAGAGAGAGAGAGAGAGAGAGAGAGAGAGAGAGAGAGAGAGAGAGAGAGAGAGAGAGAGAGAGAGAGAGAGAGAGAGAGAGAGAGAGAGAATCATTTTTATCTATAAATAGTAGGTCTTTTTTTGTAAAATGATTAGCCAAAGTTCATTTGTGATTTAGAGAATTTTTGGTGAAATATTATAACTCAGATTTGGCTCTCTTCTATATGTAGGTAGAGATTGTATTGTAAGCTTGATGTATGTGCAATTTGTGAATGAATTAAGTGTATATATACTATTGTATGGCTTGTTTACAAAGGCTGATGTTTAGATCTAAGAAGGTTTTAATTTCTATTTGATTCTATACGCATTCAATTAGTATTTTGATCAAACTAGCAAGTGAGTAGTCTAACATTTGTTGTTGGTGCTATCATTTTTGGCCTAGATCTAACGTTTTGGATCATATTTGGATCTAAAATTTCACATTGGTGTTAGAGCTAGTTGGAGGTCAAAAATAATAAATTTGCTATTTTTCGTAGAGATTCAAGGGCGAACTTAAGTCTAGCATATTATTATGCATTTGTGTTGATCAAATCCATACTAACACTTTGATGCGAATGGATCCTCAAGATTAAATAGCATTTACATGTCAATTGAAGCTCAGAAGCTAGGAGTAGGTCTATTTTATTTCATTCATAAAAAAAAAAATCTTTGTTTGGTGGAAAGGTTTTGTAAATTCAAGCTGACAATTATAGTTTCTAGTTAATAATCTCCATCGTAGATGAGCTAAGCTCCCCTTGTGGATAGACAATTTTGTTGTGGTTGATCTTTGATCCCCTTGTGATGAAACTTTTTTTTTTGTGGATGAATCTTGTTCCCCATGTGAAATTTTCTACTTTCAATTTGTGGGTGAACACAACAAGCTCCCTTTGTGTATGAGCAAGATTATTAACAAAAGGTTCAATCTAAGCAAGGTATTTTGATTGCTTTGATCAAATCTTAGGTTCAATCTATTGTGTGTAGATCATATGTTGAACATGTTCTTTCCAAATATATACTAGTCAGCTAATCACAAAGATAGATAGTATTGAGAGGTTCTAAATTTGTGTTTACCTACATTTTTTGAGAGGAGAGTGAGTGCTTAGTGCATACTTATGGTGCACAAGAAGAGGCATTATTCTCAAAGGGTAAGTTCAAAGACAAGGACAAAGGTAAGAGGTTCAAGAAAGGTAACTTGGATCAAGGTGAGGCTTCTTCTTATGGTAGTAAGAAAAGAGATAAGTCAAAGCTAAAGTGCTTCTACTGTGGCATTAAATACCACTTTGCTAGTATTTGTTTAAAAGAAAGAGAGATTAAAGAGAGAAGCAAGGCAATATCACTTTAGAAGAGGATGAACATAATACATGTGATTATTTTGTGATGCGATGTCTTTTAGTTTGATAATATTAATTAATGGTGGATTGATAGTGGAGCAAGCTCTCACATAACTAGAGTCACTCTTGTAAGTTGTTTGGCCATATATTTCTTTTAGACCTTAATTTGGTAATTAGAAAGTGTTTAGGGTTTAGGAAATATTATTTTGGAAAGTCTATTCTATTTCATGACTTGGGTAGTCGCTTTTCTTAATGATATTTAGAAATGATGTACATTGTTGGGTCATTATCTCTCCCTTCAACTTCATGACTTGGGTAGTCGCTTTTCTTGATGATATTTAGAAACGATGTGCATTGTTGGGTCATTATCTCTATGTTTTAGGATTAATTGGCTCTCAATTTCACATCAATAGTGTCACATTTTTTTTGTTCCAACCAATCTTGAAATAGGGTCCAAAAATAAATGTCTTGGAAAGTCTATTCTTGTCAATTCCATGACTTGGGTAGTTGCTTTTTTTGATGATATTTAGAAATGATGTGCATTGTTGGGTCATTATCTCTATGTTTTGGGATTAATTGGCTCTCAATTTTATTGAAATTTCACAATTCTAGCTTCACCATTTTTGGTCACATGCATTGTAATTGGCAAGAAGGCCATGTAAATAGATGCCACACGTGCCAAATCACATAGGATGCTTTCCAAAGACTACACTCCTCATATTACATTGTGATAGCATCTTTGAAATGAGGCCAAAATGTGTTTAGATAGGCTAGAGAAATTCTAGGATCTAGAAATAGTATGTTTTACATTATTTTTGGACCTTCAGATATAAGTTCAGAGGTGCCCTAATATGCTCAAATCCGAGCTTGGAATGTATAAATATCTGATGGGATCTCCATCAAAATATAGTGAAAAATTGAGTTTTACCACTTCTATCAACATTGTCTTTGAGTGACGAGTTATAGTTATTGGATGTGAGTGATTTTATGCATTAATTACATGATTTGGAAGGTACTGAAGTTGATTATAGGTCTGAGAAGCTTGCTGCACTTTACTTTTATGTATTTGATCAAATTTATTTGGCCATTGTGGAGTTAAATGCCAAATTAGCTAGTTTCGGTAACTAGTCTTAATTCTAGCTCATAGTTTGGATCTAGGTCTTTGATTTGTGCATCCTCCATCACTTTTAGAATTGATTGGGATTCATTTTGATGTAAAATTTTGTCATGGTATCAGAGCCTGATCAAAAGTGAGCTTTAGATTTGATTTTCTCAAGCTTAGATCTTAGATTTGAGTAGTATTGGCTTTGTCCTTGCTACTAGTTGCTAATCTAGTGCCAAATTTGGTTTCATTTGAGTGAGAATATATCAAAGGAAACTTGTTTTGTTGAGTTATAGCTGCAGGAACCGATATTGAGCCATTTCCTTTCAACCAAACCAAATTAGAAAGTTCTTAGGAGTTGAATCTTGGAGTACATGTCTCCTAGTAGAGATTTTCATAAGGATTTGAATGCCATCACTCTTTAGGAATTTGAATCAGCCATTTGAGAGCTTAATTGTGAAAAATACAAAAATAAGCTTGGTAGAGGCCAAAAATCTTGTATATAGATAAACACACATGTGTGGAGCCTGTTTCCACGTGTGAAAATAGTGTACTTGTCATGTACCATAATCATATAGGTTGTACATATGATTTAATTCAAGTTCTAGTGGCTAAAAAGGCCAAAAACTAGTTTTCTAGACATATGACACATGGCATCAGTCTATTGCTTGCATGAGGCACATCCTTTGGTTAGGTGTCACATCCCATGTAGAGGACAGCTCACATGTGTGGAATAAGCTGAAGTAGACGAATTTTGACTTCTAGAAGATTTTCAAGTAGATCTCCATATAGAAGGAAAATGGGCCAAAAGTGCTCAAAATAGAAGGTTTTGTCCAAGTGTCAGTTTTGCATGATGAATCATCATATGACAAAGCACCTTCACACATGTGGGATCAAAGGGATGATCAGTACCACGAGATCCCACTTATTGTATATATAGAGCCACATTTGGCCATAATCAATGTGAGACACCAATCTTGGTTTTGGAAGCAATTTTGAGTGATTCTCTCCATTTGTCTACATTTGTTTTGAATGTTTTGAGATTCTATCAATGTGTACTTGATTTTCAGGTTGGAGTCCATACTCAAACAGTGTTTCACACGTGTGAAACCATAAAGTACACTTACCTTCAATTAATGATTGTTCTTGTTAGGATTTTGTGTCTAGAATTGATCTAGATTGATCTTAATATGAAGTAGATTGATAGATCAAGTAATCTGACAACCAATCCCTCTTGAGGATCAGATTAGGATCCACTCTTGGTCCTTTTTATACTTTTTCCACATTAATTAGGTCGTTCTTAGGCTTCTTAAGGTCATAAAATACACCTTTTAGGTTCAGATCAAGTGTTTTGATGTTTTCTTCATCTAGAAATGCAAAACTAGTGAAAATTTTGTTTCTTTTCTACTCGATTTTGAATAGGTTTGTGATTGAATATGTCAATGTGATTCAATCTGAATTTAGAGGGATTTATTTGTGAGACATTTGTGTGCTCTAAAGTGCTTTTGGTTCAGTATAGGTGGATTCACCCTTCTTGTGAAGTTGAGATCAAGGAGGAGACTAGTTTTGATCAAATCTATAGTAAATTGAGCTAAGTTTGGATCTTGAAGATTGATCAAACTCAAGATCATCTTAGATCTTGTTGAGAAATCAGAGAATGATTCATCTCAAGTCCCAAAGAGAGTGGGATAGCTAGTTGTGATCATATCTTATACAATCTATCTTGTTTAATTGAATCTATCTCCCTATCATTGAAGATGGCATCCATAGTGCCTATCTTTTGGATTCTAGTGATAGATTGAACTCTTCAAATTATTCAATTTGGAAGTTAAGAATGGAATCCATTCTTATCATGCAAGATTTGATGAATATTGTGAATGGAGAGGAAGATGAGCCAATCCATCCACAAGAAGCAACTAAATACAAGAGAAGGTGCAAGATTACACTCCATTGTTTTAAAATGAATGTTGCAATTGATTTGCTCAAAGAAGTAGGAGCATGTATCTCAGCCCAAGAGGCTTGGGAGACTCTTCAAAAGATCTATGAGTCCAAGAATACCTCAAGATTACTTTCCCTCAAGAACCAAGTTCTTCAATGCTTCCAAGGGAAGAGTGAGAATGGACATCAATTTGTTTTGAGAGTAAAAGATTTGAACAAAGAGCTTGCTTATGTTGGTGAACCTATTAAAGAGAGTGAGCTTGTGCAAATAGTTTTGAATGGCTTATGTAGTGATTTTACTAATCTTGTCCAAAGCTATTCCATCAGGGGAAACTTGCCTACACGTGAAGACCTTCAAAGTGTGTTGATAGCAGAGGAGAGTAGGAAAAAGGCTCATATCAGATCAAGGATGGAGAGGCTCTCCATCAATGATGGTGATGACAAAGCCTTATTTTTCAAGAGCAAAGGCAAAGCAAAGAACAAGGGAAGAGCATTTAAAAAGGAGCAAGCAAAGGATGGAGATCAAGGAGGATCTACATCATCATCATCACAAGTCAAGCCCAAGAAGGACAAATCTAAGATCAAGTGCTACTATTGTAACAAGATGGGGCACTATGCCTCAGAATGCTTCAAGAGGAAGCAAGCTCAAGGTCAAGCCAACATGGGACAAGAGGAGAAAGAGAGTTCTCATGAGGACTCACTCATGAAGTCAACTTTTTCATCATCAAATGTCAAAGGTGAAGATCCTTGGTGGATAGATAGTGGGGCTAGCTCCCACATGTTGGGTAGAAGGGAGTATTTTTCTCAACTCACACCTTATGTAGGACCTATAAAGTCCATTTTTACAGATCATGAATGTAAAGTTGAAGGTGTGGGATCCATTCCCTTATGCTTAGGATCTTCCAAGAAGACTAAGATAGATGGTGTTCTCTTCATTTCTAGCATCACTAAGAATTTGCTTAGTATTGGTCAACTATTAGATCATGGTTTCATTGTGGAGTTCTCTACTAATGTATGCAACATCAAGAAAAGTGGGATGAGCATAGCAAGGGGAACAAGGTTTGGGAGGTTATTTAAGCTTGATGCTTTTGTAGATCCTAACCAATTTGTGATGGTAGCCGAGGAGAGCAACATGATCACATTTGATTTGTGGCACATGAGGCTTGGTCACATCAACACCAAGTCCATGGAAGCCATGTGCAAGGAGGAACTTGCTCTCGGCCTTCCAAGATCTTTGACAAAGGAGGAAAGGGTATGTGAAGCTTGTGCCTTGGCTAAGACACACAAAGACAAGTCATCCTCTCGAGTTGATCCACTCGGATTGGCATTTTGCTAGCACAAAGAGCAATGGTGGAGCTACAATGCATGTCACCTTTATAGTTGACTACTCAAGATATGGATGGGTATATATACTTTCCTCTAAAGCAAATGTCTTTGAGAGTTTTGTCAAGTTCAAGACTTTTGTTGAAAAGCATCATGATCACAAGATCAAGTTTTTTAGAAGTGATAATGGAGGAGAATATATCTCAAATGAATTTAAAGACTTTTGTGATCAAGAAGGGATCAAGAAGGAGTTATCTTGCCCTTACACCCCTCAACAAAATGGGGTGGCCGAGAGGAGAAATAGGATACTATGTGAATGTTCTAAAGCTCTAGGTTAGATGCATGCCTACCTAAGTCTTTTTGGGAGAAGCTCTCATGTGTGCTAACTGCTTATGTAATAGAATTCCATGTAGCTCTATAAATGGTAAAACATCTTATGAGTTGTGTTATGGAAAAAAGCCTAATCTCAAAAACTTGAAGGTGTTTGGATGTATTTGCTATGTACATGTCCCTTTGGACACAAGAACCAAGGAGGATCCATCATCCATGAAGGGGATCATGGTAGGCTATGGCAATGCAAGCAAAGGTTATAAAATCTTCATTTTCTCTTCTCAAAAGATTGTCATTTCTAGACATATTATTTTTGATGAGACTAGAATGCATAAGCTTGAAGATGATTCACCTAACCACTCTATTGGAAGAGAGGTAGCCGAGATCAAGGAGGAGCTTGATCATGAGGAGGAGCTAGAGCATCTTTTGAAGAGCCTTCAAATGTTAGTGACGGCTTAGAATCAAATGAGTGGTTTCAAGCTATGTGTGATGAGTACAATGCATTGATGGAGAATGATACTTGGATGCTTGTTGATCTGTCTATGGATAAGAATGATTATGATGAGACCTTTGCACTCGGGCAAAGATGGTCACCATAAGACTAATCATTGCTCTTACTTCTCACTTTGATGGGTTGTTGTTTCAAATGGATGTGTCAAATGCATTTTTAAATGGTCATTAGAGGACATATTCATGGAGCAACCCGAGGGCTTCATCAAGCAAGGTATGGAAGACAAGGTGTGCCATCTCAAGAGGAGCTTGCATGGTTTGAAACAAGCTTCTAGAACTTGAAACACAAGGCTCAATACTTTTCTTAACTCTATTGGATTTACTCCTAGTGAGTATGATCCCACTTTGTACATAAGATTTAGTGCAAAAGGCATTGTACTTTTATTACTTTATATTGATGATAGCATACTCAGTGGAGATGATTTAGAAGGTGTTGAAAAAACTAAGCTAGATCTATCCAAAGAGTTTAAGATGGTAGATCTCGGACATTTGCACTTCAATTTGGGTATGGAAGTACTTAGATCTTTAGATTATGTCTTCATTTGTCAATATAAGTATGCTATTTCATTACTCATTAGATTTAACATGCATGGATGCAAGCATGTAGAGACTCCTATGGAGCATGATGTAAAAGTATCCAATAAAGAGGATGAAAGATCTTTCTTCAAGGACATCACTCTTTATAAGCAACTTATTGGCTCCTTAATGTGAATAACCATAACAAGACCTGATCTTTGCATAGTGTTTGCAAGCTTAGTCAAATTATGCAAGATCATTAGTTATCCATTGGAAATGTGCCAAAAAATTTTTGAGATACATCTCGGACACACTAGATTTTGGGATCCTTTATAGAGGTGAGTCCATTAACTTGCATGCTTTTCGTGATTTAGATTTTGCAGGGGACAAGAAGGATATAAAGTCAACAAGTTCCTTTGCAACTTTCATTGGGAAAAGTGTGGTTTCTTGGCTATCAAAGAAGCAAGAAACAATATCTCTTTCATCAACCGAGGCCTAGTACAAAGCTCTAACAACCACAACCAAGGAAGTACTATGGATCAAGAGGTTGCTTTAGGAGCTCAAAGTGATCAGATCAGGTGTCATTCCACTCATCTACAATGACAACATCTCAGCCCAACACCTAGCATCCAATCCAATCTACCATGCAAGGAGCAAACACATAGAGATTGCTCACCACTTTGTAAGAGAAAAGGTCCAAACTAAGGAGGTCTCATTGGAGCATGTTTCAAGTGAAGACTGCATTGCTGATATATTGAGAAAGCCTCTTCAAAAGAATGTTTTTTTGAAGCTTATATCATCCCTTGGCTTAATTAGTAAAACTATGGCACTTGTAATTTTGCAGACTATATAAAGACACATGAAAATCCATAGAACTGGATAAACCGTTGGATGAAGATTAAAAAAAAGGTTCTCCATGACATCCAGTGCTAAGGAAACCCTTTTTAAATTATTCTCAAAAAGCTTGCATTTTTTTAGAACTTCTTGGTTTAATAAGGACTGTTACTTAATAGAAAGGCTTATGTATGAAGAAATTCAGATCATTTAAGACCAATTCCATAACCTGATCTTTGGTTAAAAATAGATCAACTCTACCAATGTTGCCAATGTAAAAAAATCAACATCTACTATATGAAAGAGATGCAAACTCAATAAGAACCTGATCAAACAGCAAGTGTATGATATGATTCAGTTGCTGTCCTCCGTACAAAAACAGTAAGCTATTGTATTTCACACGTGTGGATCCGAAAATAGCATAAAATAAACATTGAAAAATTACAAGAACCAAACAATAAATGTGAGTGATGGCCATTTGCTTGCTTGTCTCCTCCAACATTTTCTTTTCTTGATATGTCTCTACCATAAAACTCCATGAATGAGCCTCCATCTCCACCTTGCCACAAAAAACCATCAAACCTTGGAAATCCATGAGTAGGTGAGTACATCAATGATGCAAATCCAGCATCACATGACTCCATAAACCAAGCAAGTTGCACTAATCCATCTTCAAAATTTACTTGACACAAGAAAATGACCATGAATTCACCAAAAATTGACAACCTCCAAGTATTGGCACCAAGTAGCTCAACACTTGAGAACTTAGGCATGGATGAGTGACATAATGAACCTCCAACAGCTTCATTTCCATTAGCAAATCAGCCAAGAATTCTAGTACAACTCCATCAATAAGATATTGCAAGACAATGTAGCTAGTTTTACCATATCTTGACAATTTGCACATATCCACATGAAATTGCTCAAACATGAGATAGAACAAGTAAAGTAAACTTGAACAACACTTCCTTTCTGCTCCTTTGACCTTACTTGAGTTTTCAAACACCTGCAAAAATAGATCCATAGCTCTTGACTAGCTCCAAATTGTCACCTTTCCTTTTGTGTTGTTGAAGCCCTTTGAGACCAACCTCTTGATCTTCCTCTTGACCATCAAAGCCATTGAACAAACTTTGTTTTCCAGATCCATTACTTATTTTCCAGCATGAAAACCATGAGAACCAATATCCACTTGCTAGCATCATCTACACAAGGAGATTTTCCATAACATGTGAGTAAAGCAAAATGTGTCGCTTCCACTTGCTTACCTTCTTCTTGAACATCAAAGATATGAATATCTTTAGACTTGAACCTCTGGAAATGCTCCTTCTCAAACATATGATCTAGATCCAACAAGATCTCATCCATGCTTGATCTCGAATTTTCACAAAGGTTAGTGAAAACAATGCCATTGGTGGCACCATCATAAATCAAAAGATAGATTCCAAACTTTCCATCCAACATGAAGTAGAGTACGTAAAGATGAGTATCAAACCTAATAAATCCAGCCTTCTTGAGTCCATAAAAAACCTCAATAAGCTCACCAATGAGATCTCCCTTGCCTTGAAAAAATTATCTCTCGATTTGCTCCATGTAGTCTTCTCCAACCAACCTTTTGCCATCTTGATCATGAGTGATCAATTTATAATCATAGAATCCTTTAAGTTGATGAAGAGATGTGAGATCCATGAATTGGAGCTTCCCAAGAACCAACCTTTCATTTCTCTTTCCTTCATAAGACTCCCTCTTAATGATTGTATCATAAGAAGTAGAAATCTCAAAGATATTAGAAGCCATGAAAAAATGATTAGTACCTTCAACATAAGGATGATTGAAGTACTCTCTTTTTTCAAACAAGAACTTCTATTTGATGTTTTAGGTAATGACTCATATGATAATGATTCTTCCTCACTATTATTCACAATGACATCATTCAAAGTACATCCTACTTTGAACTCTTCACATACTTCTCTTCTTCTTGACTTGTGACTATCTCCCTCACCAAGTCTCTTGATAGAACCATTTGATCTACTCTCTTTATGAAGACATGTGACTCCACTTGCTGCAAAAATGACTTTCTTGGACTCATCACAAAAGAATGTAGAAGAACCATCTCCTTCATGCATGCACCTAGCAACATCTTTTTCCATATGATCAAAGAAATCCTTTTCCAAGGAAAAACTTTCACCACCTCCATTGATGAAGTTAGTTTTTTTCTTATCTTTTGCATGCTTGCACTTTCCATAAAGAACCATTGAAACACCATCATTATCCTCAAGACTAGCCAAGTTAGCACAAAGATGAACATCTCCAAGAAGCATATTAGATCTTGACCTAGATCTAGAATAAGAAAGCTTTTTAGACTTTGCATAAGATGCACCAATCTTATTGATGCTAAAAGGTAACTTTGGAAAGTTGAGACCAATCTCCTTTTCCATTTCATCCTTTTTGTTAGCCATAACAAAACTATCAAGCTTGAAAAGTCTACCTTGTCTATTGCCCCTAGCAACCAGGATTTCTTCCTTTGTAATGAAACAAGCATCACCACCAAACTTCACCATGTATCCTTTCTCTATCATTTGACCAACACTTAGCAAATTCTTTGAAAGTGAAGGAATGTAAATAACACCATCAAGTCTTGCTTAATAAAAGAGACAAATAGGAATTGAACCAATACCTTCAATCACACACTCACCATCATTGGCATGTGAATTGCTTTCTTGGCTCCATCATAAGTGACCAAAGAAGTAAAGAACTCCTTGTGACTAGTCATGTGTGAACTAGCTCTACTATCAATCCACCATGAATCTTTGTCACCTTCACTTGATATTGGACTTGAAGAACACATCAAAAGAGAATCACCACCACCTAAATCCTCATCATTAGTAGTAAAGTTAATTTGCTTGCTACCTTCATCTCTTTGCTTCTTCAAACATTCATTTGCAAAATGCCCTTTGATTCCACAATAAAAGCATTTCAACTTAGACTTATCTTTTTTCTTGCCAAAAGAGGAAGTCTCACCTTGATCTTGCCCTTTATACCAATTGCCTTTGTCTTTGCCTTTGCCCTTGTACTTGCCTTTGATGAACATAGCCTCCTCTTCATATTGAGATGTTGATGTAGATCCACCTCCTGTTTATTGAAGCCTATATTCCTCATTCACCAAGATCTCTTGCAAATCCACAATACTTGACAAAGTCTTATGAATAGCAAAACTTTGAAAAAGATTAGCATGATCATCCAACAAGCCATTAAGTATAACTTGAACAAGTTCTACCTCCTTAATGCTTTCATCAATACATGCTAACTCATCATTGAATGCTTTAACCCTCAAAACAAAAGCATGAGTGCTCTCTTCCTTCTTTTGAAAACTTTGAAAGATTTGCCTCCTAAGAGTAAGCACTCTTGATGTAGACTTGGATTCATAAAGCTTCCCAAGCCTCCAAAGATGATGTGCACTTACCAACTTCCTTGAGAAGTTCATTGGTAACATTCATCTTTATCATGTGTAGAGTCTTCTTTGCTCTCTTGTCATACCTCACTTGATCTTGAGGTGCTTGAGGTCTCTCCTCCACACCTGCAACAATCTCCATCAACTCATTCATCTCCAATAAGGACTCCATCCTCACCTTCCAAGTAGAATAGTTGATTGAGGTAAGCCTATCATTGCCTTCCAACATGAATCAACCACTTGTAGCCATGTTGCAATGACCTGATCTTCTTCTTTCAAACTTTTCCAATGCACAAAGCACTCCCTTGAATGTCAACAAATGAACTCAAGAAGATATCACAAAGATATGGAACCTCTCAAATCTCTTCTAGCACTTCTAACTAAAAAATCAACACATAGAATAGTGAAATCTTGATCAACCTATGATCTGTCCTCAATCTAATGATTCTTTCCACTTCCTAAGATTTAAACACACTCAAATAAAGTTCAGTAACCTCACAAATTAGAGATCTAATCAAAATTAGGATTTTGACAAAATCACAAAAAATTGAATATCTCAAATTCTACATGCAATTTTTAAAAACTTGATATATCATCTTGTAGCCTCCAATGAGACCTTCCTAATGCACCAAAAATTGGCTAATTCCAGTAAAACAAGTGTGAAATCGGAATTGATCAAGTATATAAAACTATATTGAGTTTTGACCTACAAAAGATCAATTCTACATATGCAAAAATGCTAATTTTTTAGTAGAAATCAATCTAGCATGCTCTAGCATTGGTAACTCCTCCAAATCCTTGCTAAAGATGGCTAATCCTTTCATAAATTGAAACACAATAGCTCTGATACCATGTGAAGGATTTCAGATCATTCAAGATCCAATCCATGTCCCTGATCTTTGGCAGCAAACCAGCAATCCTGCCAATGTAGAAAAAATCAGCATCTACATACAAAATGAGATGCAAACTCTAAGAGATACTGATCAAACATGAACCAAAACATAAAATATAGTTGTCGTCCGTACAATTATAGTACCTACTATATTTCACACATGTGGAACCGAAAATAGCAATAAATGATCATTCTACACATAGAATTGCAAGATAACATCATGAGAGTGTAGCAATGAGTAGTAGAACCCAAAGAGAACCATATGTATAATGATGAAATGAGAGAGAGAAGAGAGAAGATGTGTCTCTCCATGAGTTACATCCTTTTATAGCAGGTCCAAACGCTATTTGGCCACTTGGCTTTCCTTCCAAAATGTAAACCCTACTATTTTTGGGTCTAGATTCAATGTACCCAAAGTTCAAATTTGAATCTCTCTCAAACTCTACTACCAACTTTCCCACACTTTCAAAAAGTGTTTATTGAATGTATTTAAAACTAATATAACTTCAAAAAGTATCTCTAAGTCTAAAATGAGTTTTGGCCTCATATTGACAATTTACCAAAATATGACTAAACTTGTTGAAATCTCTAACAGTTACCATCATGGAAATAGAATAAGCCAAACTTTGTTGTATCCTTCACATACCTTAAAATATGTTTAGCATCTTTACAGAGTGACTGATTCCGTGTATGCATAAACTGACTTACTAGAACCACAACCTGGCAAATATTTGATCCAGTAGTCATGAGATACATAAGACTTACTAAAGCGTGAGATCCTTAGTAGCATCAAAGGGCACACTATCATCATACTTTGAGAGTTTTGCACCAACTTCAATGGGAGTAGATGATACCTTACTATCCTCCTCCATGAGAAATATCTTGAGTAGTTTAGCAACATACTTTGTTTGGGTAAGTGAAATTTCTTGACCACTTTGCCAGACTTCCACACCTAAGCAGTAACGTATCATGTCCCAATGTGTCATGTCAAACTCCTTGCAAAGTTTTGATTTGACTTCCTTCACCAGATTATCATTTCTACTAGCAATGATTAGATCATCTACATAAAGTACAATTAAGATAATAGAACCATCTCTGACAAGAGAGTATATGTTGCAATCTGATGAAGTATGCCTAAAATTCTAGCTTATGAAATACTCATCAATGCATCCATACCAAGCACGAGGAGCTTGCTTTAAGCCATACAAAGCTTTATGCAACTTACATACCTTCACCTCAAGCCATCAAGTTGTGCCATATATATTTCTTCATCTAGAGTGCCATTAGAAATGTAGATTTAAGATCTATCTGATGAACTTTCCATCCAAACTTAGCTAATAAGGCAAACAAGATTCTCAAAGTAGTCCACTTCACAACTAGCGTGAATGTCTCCTCATAATCTATTCCCTTATTTTAAGCATAGCCTATCACAACTAATCTTGCCTTGTATTTAGCAATAGATCCATCTGCATGATATTTGATTCTATACACCCACTTATTCTCAATAGGCTTCTTACCTGCAGGAAGATCCACAAGTTCTCAAGTATTGTGCCTCTCATTGGATTCCATTTCGTCTTCCATTACCTTTTGCCAAACTTTGTTATCCCTCACTTTTTTAAATGTAGCAAGTTCATAGAAATTCTTGATTTCCGTCATAAGAGTATGCACAACTATACTTTTTGTAAATATAGAAATGGCTAGATCACCAGCCTCTAGTAATCTTTGTAAGAAATGTAAATGAAACTGTCATTAGAGTTTTTGAGCCTCTAAGTCGCATGTTGTCTCGGGTGTAGGGTACTAGGTCATTAATTAGGAATGGCTAGATTGACCTCTTAAAAAGTATGACTAGTCAACACGACACGTTCCATATGCTCATTGGGACACTTGGTCCAATGAATGAGTGACACATATCATGGTTGACCGGCCAAACATGACACATGTCACATGCTTACTGGGACACTTGGTCTAATGTATGAGTGACACATATTAGCCTACTCAATTGCCTATGGGTCAGGATATTGCAAGTGGTAACTATCGACTGTGCATGGAATTGACCATGTGTTGACGTTAGGAAGGGTTAGGGTTAAGAGGGTGCTTGAGGATTGTGCATAAGTGAGCCTAGAAAAAGGCATTCCTAATCAAAATCTATGCACCAAAGGTTGGGAGGAGACAAGGCATCTAGCTCCAACATGTTTCATGTCTTGTAATGTTTGTTATGTGCATGCAGGAAAAATCTATGTGTACTTGATATGCTAGGCTTAGAATTAAGTTTCAGATTAGAGTTTGACATTTGGTATCAAATCCATGTTTTGGATATCTCATCATCATCACACTTAGAGAGTTTGTGGTAGGAGACATGGTGTTTCTCCGAGCCAAAGACTCTAAGACCCTTAAGATGGAAAAATGGTACAAATATCTCTCATTATTGTGGACCTTGGAAAGTTGTTGAAAAAATCAATGATGTTTCTTATAAGTCGGGTTTTCCTGAAACTCGTAAAGTGCATAATGTATTTCATGTTTCTAGATTGAAACGGATTTGACATAATGGCGATAACTTGTTTTCTAATGGTTTGTCTACATTCAGGAGCAAGGAGGAGTAACTTATGGGCTAGCGAGGGTATTGAATAGGCAGAAGAGGTTTTTACGCAACCATTTGATCCGTGAGTACTTGATCGCTTGGCATGGCAAGCCTCCTTCTGATGCTACTTGGGAGACTGTACACAGTCTACGTGCACAATGCCCTTGCTTCACCATCATGGAAAATGTTACTTGAAGAGGAAAAGGATGTTACATCTTTTACTCCCTATCCCGGTTGTTTACTCTTTTTTTGCACAACTATACTTTTTGTAATACATAAATGGCTAAGTCACCAGTTTGTGGTGACCTTTGTAAGGAATGCAAATAAAATTGTTATTGAGCTTCTGAGTGTCTGTGTGTTGTCTTGGGTGTAAAGTACTAGGTCATTAATTAGGAGTAAATATGGACACAAATCGTTGTTGCTGGAGCATTCATTAATCCAAAAGGCAATATTAAGAACTCATAATGGATGAATCTAGTACAAAATCTAGTCTTTTGGACATCTTCCAATTTAATTCTTATCTGATGGTACCGTATTTAGCCCTACCTAAGCGATTTACAAGGTCATCCATCCTAGGTAATGAATATTTATTCTTAATAGTCACTTTTGTTTTAACCCCTTGTAATCCACGCACATCCAGAAACCTCCATCCTTTTCTTTCAGAAGAACGGGAGCGCCCCATGGTGACTTACTGATATGGCTCATCCTCAGATAATTTTCTATTGGACTTGAAATCTCTATCTCTTCTTTCTGAGAGAACCTATAAGGTTGTCTCGAGATAGGTTGACTTCTTGGAATTTAACTCTATCTTGTGGTCCACTGATCTAGACAGCGGTAAACCATGAGATGATTTACATCTTTGAATCACTTATGATCTGATTTTTCACTGCTTGTTCGTGATCTAAATTTATTGAGTTAAGAATTACTGAGTTTCACAACTATTTAGATACACATCAGAAACATCCACAATAGGAATAACAAACATTGAAAAAACTTCATATTGTGAATAATCAAATGTTTCTATTATATAAACTGTAGAAATTCCATCCGATGGATGTACAAAATTGATGCCAAGTAAAGTAATTCCTTATCACCCTCCTTGAGAGCGAGAATATGTTTCTCAAAATCAATATCCAGAGACGGTGATTATGCAAAATCAATAAAACACCATAGTAAAACCCAAAGAGACTTTGCCAACACCCCTAAACAGTCCATTAGACTTCCGTGAAGACTTCAATCAGGTCCAGAGAGGTAGTATGGGCTGAGAACAAATATTTTTCAACTTTTGAGAGGGCGCTCTAGCAACAACATGGAGACGGAGCACAAGCCTCCAGCAACCAATTTACATGTCTAATAGATTATCAAGAAGGCCAAGAGGAATAAAAAAAATAGGCTAGATTGACTCCATGTGTGATTCTCTTGTGAAATCCCCCAAAAAGCATGAAAAAAGATAAAATTCGGCCCTTTTTGGGCCTCCTACACCCTCTAGTCTCAAAAATCTTTGCTCTAACATCTTGAAGAGCTTCAAAAGACATTGATACACTCTCATGTGAGTCAACAAGGTGATTTACGGCAATATGTAACCAAATCTATGAAAAAACTTGCAAAAATCATGAATTTTAGCAATATTTCCAATTTTTTCCATTACATAAATTTGATTTCTATCTCATGCATTCACATACAGCTCACGTGCAACACAAATTACTTACTTGAAGCCATCTAATGATATATATTGTTGGATTATGATCCTTACTACCCTTTACTAGCTAGGTGGAGCAAAGCCACCCAACCAATGAGAACCCACCGATCAATCTCCAATAGCATCACCTTCGAGTCACGAGATAGGATGCAAATGTAGAGAGAGAAAATCGATAACCACGCAAGCCAGAAATATCCCAAAAGTGCTTTTCATTACTATTGAAAATTTACGCATTCATATAGTCGTCCTAACCCATGCACTAGCTCCACTAATGTGTCTAGGCCCTCACAAGTTTCTTGCCTAGTTCGGAATAACAAGGCGTGACCAATAATCTCGCGTATTGGAGTACCATGTATCCAAGTCTAGGATTATGTTGAATCCTATATGCAAGATGTGGACCTAACAGATACCACTGACCGGATGAATCACAAGTGTAGTTGCACTACAAAATCACTTAAGCGATCACACACACATAAGCTGATCAAAAAATAAAACATTTCAAAAGCCAACTGAAAGTGTGTTCACTCTCTACTGTAACAACTATATACATAGAGTTGACTTCTTCTTAAGGTAGTCCTGCATGGTAAGGCTACCGCTGATGAGACCAAGTCCTGACACATGTGCCACTACACTGCACTGCACGAGCATGATTATACTGGACTCATAATGAATATGTGTGCACAGTACTGTCAAAAAAGAAAAACACGATACTGATGGATTTCTACCATCATGGTAAAAATAAGCTTTCAAATCCAACATAATCAACCTCCATTTTCTCTTTCTTTGAAACTTGAACCAGTCATAGGATCTTGAGAAGATTCTAGATCAAAATTTGGAGATCCATTGTCTTCCATAGATACCCCCATCATCCAATTGCATTAGGAAATCATCTACATAATCGTTCATTATTGATCTTCTTTCTAACATCTACCATGAATTTTTGTCATGTTCTTATGAATTGTTCCATTGTACTCTTTGCTCAACATCATCCATCACCATCGTTCCTTTGACAATATCTTCTCTCTTGGAAAGAAGAAACTTAGATTTATCTAATTAAAGCAATTTTCATCTGATTTGAAGATTGATCTATACCTTTGCTTGACTTAAGTCTATTGTTGAGCCATTACTACATTATTTTTCTTGAGAATTATATGGTTGTGAACTATAATGTCTAAATTAAGTTATGCCAAACAAGTTCCCTTACTCTAGTCTCTTTTAGGTCATGTAATTCTCCTGACGATTACTTTTATTTCTAGTTTATAGAATCTTGAAAAGTCAAATTTTTGAAAAAGAACCTCAATTGTGAAGTTCAAAAAAAAAATTTAAATAGCTTGAAAATAACCTAAAGTTGTGAGACTTTAAAACCTCAAAAAATGACCAAAAAATCATAGAAACTTTGAGACTCCTGAAAAAATTCATTCAAGAGAAACAAAAAATATGTTAAAGATTTCAAAGAAACGTGCAGCTATGGTATCCCTAAAAAATATGTCCATAGAACTTGAAAGGATTCTCATAGATGTAGACCAGAGATGCATGTTCTGACCTCAAACGTGTTCCAAATTGCATTCCAAAAAAATCCCATTAAGGCTTTTGGAACGTGATTCCCCCAAAAAACTTAATTTTTTTTCAAATATATTTGGTTTTGTAATGCGTTAACAATTACAAATGTTAATGTTTGATTTTAGGGTTTTAATTTTTTTTTTCAATGCTTAAAATCAAATTTCTAGTGGTTCTTTTTAGGTGAAGAAAATTAAAAAATAAATGTGTTTTGAACAGTGTTCGGATGTCTCATGTTTTGGAATGTCGATGCAATAGAATAGCTAAAACTAAATAGAAAATTATCACAAGAAGGTTGCTCTGTAATAAAACAAGCTACCACAACCGAAGTATAAATAAACCATTAAAAAACACTCCTAAATTACAACAAAATAAAATTTAACGAAAACTTCCTAATGAATCTAAAAGCACAGAAGAAAAGAATATGCATGAACAGAAAATACATCATTGTGTCATTTGGCAATGAAACTAACACCACTCGGACATAAACTTCTCTCCATTCATTCTTAAACTCAATCGAATCTTGCCATGCTTTTGATGATTCCCACTCAAAAACTTAAACTTGTGCTTGAATCATATTCAAAAAAGTGCTCACATCTTAGAAAAGGTTTGATCATCCCAAATTTGACATAAAGAGTCATGTTTTTGCACCTCCCTCTTACAAACAAGATCTAAAAAAGCTACAACAACCCTAAAATATGAATAGACCATTACAAGATATTGATAAATTACAGCCAAAAAGAAAACTAATTTACTCAAAAATCAATGAATCTAAAGCAAAAAAGAAAACAATATGCATGGACATAAAATGAATCATCATCTCATTTGACATCGAAACTAACGCCATTCTTACAAATTTTCATCCATTCATTCTCCAACCAATCAAATTTTTTGCCATTACTTGAATGATTCCCAAAAACTTATATAAGACGATGATCGAATCACATCCAATAATTCACTCTAATAACTCATAGATCTAGAACTAGCCTGATCATTACAAATCTGACATAAAAAATCATGTTCATGCACCTCCCTCCAAACCAGATCTTAAAACACCCTCTGATTCAACTTATAGAAGAGCTTTGATACCGTTAAAATAAATAGAATCAGTGTTGGTAGCATAATCACAAAAAAGATATCAATTAATTGCCAACCAAAGAGGAGCAAAATAATAACCATGCAAAAGAATAACACAATATCTGATAATAGAGGCAAACAAAAGAATGATCACCTACCAATCAAAAAAGGACAAAACCAAAATAAATTCTCACTACCAATCAAAGAGAGATAGTGATGGTGGAATAGATATACATGCCATGGAATCCACGAGAAGTCCAATAAGAATAGACTCTAGGGCCTTAAACAATATGACAGTTGAGCCTCATTCTTAATGGTTGATTTTTTGGTAATAAACTGTTAGAGAGCTTTAGATCATGATTTGAAAATTGTTATCAGGTTACATCATGCTATCATACCTTATCACATGTTCTCCAAACTATGTTTCACATTTCACACTATTACCTCTCTATTTTTAGTACTTTGAAGATGTGCTTGTGTTATGTTTTGTTTTGGTTTTGATTGTCTCTTAATAGTCAACACTCATCTTGAATGAAAATGAAAGTTTTGGCAGACAACCAAATTGAGCAAGGGAATGGGTATAGAAGTAACTACAAGAGAAATGAATTAAAGAGATGATAAGGAATAAACTAAAGAGAAAGTTGATGTCTTGAAGCCATTTCGTTTTGCAACTTAACTAATGCTTTGAATCCTATCAATACAAAAATTTTCATTTGCATATTTAGTGTATTACATGTGTTCATCCTAACAAAACCGATGTTTGTGAATGCCATCTCTCTCTCTCTCTCTCTCTCTCTCTCTCTCCTCTCTCTCTCTCTCTCTCTCTCTCTCCTCTCTCTCTCTCTCTCTCTCTCTCTCTCTCTCTCTCTCTCTCTCTCTCTCTCTCTCTCTCTCTCTCTCTCTCTCTCTCTCTCTCTCTCTCTCTCTCTCTCTCTCTCTCTCTCTCTCTCTCACGGTTTAGGGCTACTCATACCTGCCCAAAACTGTGATGGATCATGTATATATAGGTGATGATATCTCACCAAAATCTATCAAGCAATTTTATGTTTTTTTTCTCTCATAATGGTGCAATTGCTCTCTATGTTCATAATTGCTCTCTATGTTCTAAACCGTGAGAGAGAGAGAGAGAGAGAGAGAGAGAGAGAGAGAGAGAGAGACGAGAGAGAGAGAGAGAGAGAGAGAGAGAGAGATCATCCGAGACGGAGAGAGAGCATCGTTTCCACCATATGTAGCCGTAGGCTAGGCCCTTGCAGTGGATCTTTCATCCCTACCAAGTTAGGGTTGGAATCTTGGAGATCCCCTCAACAATGCAAAAATTACCAAAAATAGCTCCTATTTTTTCTCCCTTGTATCTAAGCATAATTTGGACTCATTCCAAAGGTTTTAACACTTAGGTCTACTTGAGAATATCCTTATGAATGGAATCCTATGCTATTTGGCATGTGTGACAAGCCACATCATGACCATCTAACTATTTACAAGTCATATGACCAAAACTAGTCAAGCTAGAATTGTGAATTTTTAACACTCCTCCTCACTATCTAGCTTGGTTCAATCATTGCTTTACTAATCACTCCAAGTGATGATCTGAACTTCATAAAAGGTGTCTTTTGAAGTGGTTTAGTAAGTAGATCAGCTACACATTCATTGCTTGGAACATGCTCCAAAGCAATCTCCTTGGCTTGCACCATTTCTCTCACAAAGTGATGGCATATCTCAATGTGCTTAGATCTTGCATGGAAGATTGGGTTAGATGCAAGGTGTTGGGCTGATATATTGTCATTGTAGATGATTGGTTCCTCCTCTGAATCCATGATCTTTAGTTCCACCAATAATCTCTTGATCCAAAGTACCTCCTTTGTAGTGGTTGTCAAAGCTTTGTACTCGGCCTCGGTTGAAGATAGAGATATAGTTTCTTGCTTTTTTGAAAGCCATGAAACCACACCTTCTCCTATGAAAGTTGAATAGGCACTTGTTGATTTCCTATCCCTCTTGTCCCCTGCAAAATCTGAATCACTAAATGCATGAAGGTTAATCACATCTCCTCTATATAGAATCCCAAAATCCAATGTACCCGAGATGTATCTTAGAATCCTCTTAGCCTTTTTCCAATGGATATTCAATGGCTTTTGCATGGATTGGCTCAACCTACATACACTAATGCTAATATCTGGTCTAGTTATAGTGATCCACATTAAGGAACCTATAAGTTGCCTAAACAAAGTGATGTCCATGAAGGATCTTTCATCACCTTCATTTGGCACTTTTACATCTTGCTCCATTGGTGTGTCAACACTTTTGCATACTTCCATCTTAAACTTCTTCAAAAGACTTTGAGCATAGTTTACTTGACTTATAAAGATAAAATCAGACCCTCTAAGTACTTCTATGCCTAAGATGAAGTGGAAAACACCCTAGATCTACCATCTTGAACTCTAAGGATAGATCTATCTTGATTTTTTCAATACCATCAACACTATTTCCACTAATGATGATGTCATCTACATAAATGAGTAAAAGTACAATACCAACATCATCAAACTTAATGTAAAGAGTGGGATCATATTCACTTTGAACAAAAGAAAGTGAAATAAGATAGCAATGTAGTCTTGAATTCCAAGATCTCGAGGCTTGCTTCAAGCCATAGATGCTTCTTTGGAGATGGCATATTTTGTTCTCCATTCCATGCTTGATGAACCCTTGTGGCTGCTCCATATAGATATCTTCTTCCAAAAAACCATTCAAGAAAGCATTAGAGACATCCATTTGACATAGAATCCATCCAAAATGTGATGCAAGTGCAATGATTAGTCTTATTGTGACCATCTTGGCCACGGGTGCAAAAGTTTCCTCATAGTCTATCCCTCTCTCTTGAGCATAACCTTTTGCAACTAATCTTGCTTTATGTTTGTTAACACTCCCATTTGCATTCAACTTAAGCTTGAAGACCCACTTGCATCCTATTACATTCCTTTGAGGTCTCTCAACAAGCAACCAAGTTTCATTCTCAATCAAGGCATCATACTCATCCAACATAGCTTTATACCATTCTTTGGAGCTCAATGCATCTTCAACATTAGACCGTTCTTCAAAACTAGATAAAGCATAAGAAGTGGATGAGATACCCTCAACTTGCTGTCCTTTGCCTTGATATGTGAGCCTTGATGGCTCCACTTTTGCCCTTGAAGATCTCCTTGGTGTGATAGGTAGGTTTGGTGCTTGCTCCTCCATGAGCTCCTCCTCAAAACCAAGATCTTGCTCCTCGGCCATCTTCTTCTTGATTGTTGGAGCACTTGAGCCTTCTTCAAGCATATGCATATGATGTTCATCAAAGATGACATCCCTTGAAACAACAAATTTGTTCAAGGATGGGAGATAGACTTTGTAGCCCTTGCTTGAGCTTGCATATCCAAGCATGATCCCTCTTGTGGAAGATGGATCCTCCTTGGTTCTTGTTTCCAATGGCACATGCACATAACATATACACCCAAAAACTTTCAAGTGATTAATATTGGGTTTCTTTCCATACAACATCTCATAAGGAGTTTTGTCTTCAATTGCTTTGCAAGACACCCTATTCATCAAGTAGTTTGCACATACAAGAGACTCACCCCAAAAGGATTTGGGCAAACAAGCATCTAATCTTAAAGCCTTAGAACATTCACATAATGTTCTATTCCTTCTTTCAGAAACTCCATTTTGTTGAGGAGTGTAAGGACAAGAAGTCTCTTTCTTGATCCCTTCCTCCTCACAAAAGGCCTTGAACTCATTGGAGATGAATTCTCCACCATTGTCACTTCTAAGAATCTTGATGCTATGATTATGATGCTTTTCCACAAACAACTTGAACTTTACAAAAGTATCAAATACTTGAGAACTGGAGGAAAGTAAGAACACCCAACAATATCTTGAGTAGTCATCATTGAAGGTTAAAAACATGGATGAACCTCCATTAGATTTGGTGCTAGCAATGTGCACATCCGAGTGTATGAGTTCAAGAGGATGAGATGACTTTGTGATGGAGTTAGGAAACACCTTCTTATGTGCCTTGGATAAGGCACAAGCTTCACAAACCTTGTCTTCCTTCCCAATAGACCTTGGTAGGCCTAAAGCATACTCCTCCTTGATCATAGCCTCCATGGAACCCGAGTTGACATGTCCAAGTCTTTTGTGCCATAAAGTAAAGGTAGATATCTTGCTCTTCTCAGCCAACATGACAACATTAGTATCCACAAATGCATCCAGCTTATAAAGTTTGCCAAGTCTAGTGCCTTAGCCACTATCTTAACCCTTCTTCTTGATGAAACATTCATTTGAAGCAAAGTCAACATTGAAACCATTGTCTACCATTTGGCCAACACTTAGTAGATTCTTTGTTATTGTAGGAATGTACAAAACACCTTCTATGTTGATCTTTTTGGAAGATCCTAAGCAAAGGGGAATGCTACCAACTCCTTCAATCTTACAAGCTTCATCATTTGCTGTATAGATAGACTTTATAGGTCCATCATAAGATAAGAGAGAAGAGAAAAACTCCCTTTTACTAGTCATGTGTGAACTAGCACCCGAGTCAATCCACCAAGGATCTTCTCCTTTGAAGCTTGTTGAAGAAAATATGGACATCATGAGAGAGTCCTCATGTGAACTCTCCTCCTCCTCCTCTTTGCTCATGTTGGCTTGGCTTTGATCTTGCTTCCTCTTGAAGCATTCCGAGGCATAATGCCCCCATCTTGCTACAATAGTAGCACTTCACCTTTGACTTTTGTCCTTCTTGACTTTGGTGGTTTGATGGAGATGCCTTTGGGGGTCCTTCTTGATCCTCAAGCTTTGTAGACTTCTTGAATGTTGATCCTTTGCCTTTGGACCTTGCCTTTGCCTTTGGTGAAGAGAGCTTGGTCATATCCACCTTGGATGGAAAGCCTATCCATCCTCTCTTGCATTTGGCTCCTTCTGATTCCTCGGCCATGAGTGTGCCTTGGAGTTCTTCAAGTATGGGTAGCTTACCCATAATTGCATATCCCTGAACCAAATGTCAAATTCAAAGCTTAGTCCATTCATTATGAGTTGAAACAAGCTCTTCATCCTTGATAGGGTCACCTATAAAGGCTAGCTCTTTGTTCAATTCCTTTACTCTTAGGACAAAAGTATGTGCACTCTCTCCTTTCTTTTGATAGCTTCTATAAGATTTGATTCTTCAAAGCTAACATTCTAGTTTGGTTCTTGGATTCATAGACCTTTTGCAAAGTCCTCCCAAGCATCTTGAGCTGAAGTGCAATCTCCTACTCTCTTAAGAGTTCATTTGCAACATTCATTTTTATGCAATGTAGTGCAACATTGCACCTCTTGATGTATTTGGCTTTTTCTTGAGGATGATAGGTTCACCCTCCTTACCATTTACAATTTCCATCAGATCTTGCATGATCATGATAGATTCCATTCTAACTTTCCATATGGAATAGTTAGTTTTGTTGAGCCTTTCATTAGTATCCAAAAGATAAGCATTTATAGATGCCATCTAGTCTCCTAGTCAAGGACTTGACACAAATGAAGGTTACTTCTATTGATTTGATTGAAGATATACCTTATCCCACTTCTTAGGGACCTGAAAAGATCAGTAATAGACTTCTCTATAAAGATCTAAGAATGATCTCTAACAAAATCAAATCATAGAATACTAGAAACAATGCACTTGCTTGATTGAAGTAGACAATACTAGTAGAATTGCCTCTCTTTCTATAAAGAACATTAAAGCTTCCAGATGATCTGATCAAGAGTGAATTTCAGCAACCTAATATACTTCCAAAATCACTTGTAAAAGATCTAAATGGAACTTAATGAGGATGCAACACAATCTACTATCCAATCACAAGCAAAAAATGATCAAAAATTGATGAAAAATTGATCTAATTTGGTGCACAAGTCAAGCAATGGTTGGACTGAACCTAAATCACTTTAGGAGGTGTCTACTACACCTTAGAAAAGCCTTGAAGAGTCCCCCAAAACTCTGATCTTCCCTCCTCCTTGAATGCTAGAAAGGGCCTCCTCTATGAAATCACCCTCCAAAACCTTGCTTAGAAATCAATGCTTGGAGCAAGCAAAACTTGCTATCTTGGTAATGTGAATTGAATTCAACTTTGCCTCTGGTTCTAGACACCCTAACACCTGCAAATTAAGTCACACAACACCAATCTCCAATGTATTTGACTCACTTTGAGTTCTAGAATCAATACTAGATGCTAAGATCCAATCTACACAAGATTTAGATCAAAAATTGTGATCAAATTGAATGAAAAACCAAGGATTTAGCTCATTTCAGCCTTTAGGCTCTGATACCATGTAAAAATTACAGCAAATAAGGATCCTAAAACACTTGAAATGATGAGGGAAACAATAGATTATGATTTCATAAGATTAGCACAAGTTGAACCATCAAAATCCATCAAAAAATCTATGCTTGAACCTCACTAAATGGCCCAAATCCTTGAAGAAGGCTTCACACATGTGAAAGTACGGCCCTCCCACAGTCTGAGTACTGTACACCAGACCTACATTCACTCCTATAATCATTAAGTAATCACAAGTACTCAAACAATATGAACATAGAGAGCAATTGCACCATTATGAGAGAAAAAAACATAAAATTGCTTGATAGATTTTGGTGAGATATCATCACCTATATATACATGATCCATCACAGTTTTGGGCAGGTATGAGTAGCCCCTAAACCTATCCCTAATGCTAATTTTGGTGGATCTTTCATCCCTACCAAGCTAGGGTTGGAATCTTGGAGATCCCTCAACAATGCAAAAATTACCAAAAATAGCTCCTATTTTTTCTCCCTTGTATCTAAGCATAATTTGGACTCATTCCAAAGGTTCTAACACTTAGGTCTACTTGAGAACATCCTTATGAATGGAATCCTATGCTATTTGGCACGTGTGACAAGCCACATCATGACCATCTAACTATTTACAAGTCATATGACCAAAACTAGTCAAGCTAGAATTGTGAATTTTTAACACGCACCAGTATCCTAGCAAAGTTTGCAATCCCACCTCTACAACTTGATGTCATCTTTCATCTCATCAGATATATACAAACGCTCAAATTTCTTGTCATGCATGCACTGAGATACACCAGGCGGTGGACACATCATCTCAACACCTTCATAGTCTGGACTATCGCTTATCATGTTTCACAGGCATCACGTTTACTTGATACCCTCGACATCTCTATCATGGACCTCCCCTCGAGCACCCACGGACTATATCAGGCATTTTTCTCTATAGAGCAATATCTTCGTACATGGTGGGGCCAATTAGGGGTCAAACCCAACTATTACCGAACTCATTTCTTGGAGATGGATGCAGTGGAGACCCCAATTCTACCACACTGTTTAGACTCAGAATTATCCCATGGTCTGAGATTCACACTTGGTCAGGTATGAGTCTCATCACATTAGCTTGAGATTAAGATTGGACGTTTTCAAGGTACCCCACGAGAGGAGAGGATTTCCTAGATATGTCTCTCTGTTTGAGGTGGAGTCTGAGGAGCACTTTTTATTCAGCCTGCCCAGTCTACTATGAGACCCAGAGGGAGATACCATTGCCTTTTTTGAAATGCTTCAGTCAGACTACAGTCCCTTATACTGAGACGACATATTACCCATACTCATATTGTTTGCAGAGCCACTACTCAGAGACAACCTCCTTGGCAACATCAACAGCACTTATCGAGACCACCTCCAAGGGTTATCCCCATTACATCCTTCTTTGGTAGCAACAATATTGAGGACAACGAGATGTACCATTATCACTAGCCTTATATTAGCAGCATGACTCTCTTTACATTAGATGTACTTTATCATTGCAGTTGTAGTACATATGTTTTTTTTTACTGTTATAAGACATTTCATAAGCTCTCGTTGTACCACACAACGATATGTACTTATTCATCTTATAATGCCTATTGGCATGAAAAAGACATTAATAAAATCTTTCTTCTCTCTCTCTCTTCTCTCTCTCTCCCTCTCTCTCTCTCTCTCTCTCTCTCTCTCTCTCCTCTCTCTCCTCTCTCTCTCTCTCTCTCTCTCTCTCTCTCTCTCTCTCTCAATCAACACAAGTAAAAGATGAATATTTTTGTTGATATGTGTAGATATGAAAGCGATACATCACAAGAACAACATCTTATAAAAAATAGTTAGTTGTTATGTTTCAACTTAATACTAGTATTCCAAGATATATATCACAAAATTTTTAATAGTGAGACAATCTTGTACGGATTGATTATTCAACAAAAACTCAGAATCAACAAAACTAGAAAGTTAAAGCATTGTAGAATTTGGTACTAACATTATGAAAGGTCTTTTGTGGACGTTGATAATGTCATCGTCGTCGTCATCATCATCATCATCTCCTCTCTCTCTCTCTCTCTCTCTCTCTCTCTCTCTCTCTCTCTCTCTCTCTCTCTCTCTCCATGCAAGCTTCAAAGAAAGACTAAAAAGAACTTTTAAAAAAATGAGACAAATGATTCCCAGCAATGATCTTTAGGAGAAAGAGCATGCACGTGGAACAAAATTAGGAGGAGCTTGGATACCTGTAAGAAGTTGTAATACGCAAGGTCAACTAGCCCACCTTACCCTCCCCACTCTTTCTTGCAACTAGAGTCTTTCTTGCTCATGTGCCTTGACACCCATGTATCCTCCACCTTGGATATGTCGTCCAGCACCAACATAGATGCTTCCCCATCCACGAAGTCTATGCCCCTCAACTCCATCATTTCTTGCTCCATTTCTCAACGATCCAGACTTAGTAAACCTTGCTAGTCAATTCCAAATTATGAGCCTTTGTAGTTTTTGTTTACGTTTTTCTTCTACCCTTAAGGCGCGTTGCGGGTTCTTACTATCTACTGTCAATCGGGGCTTCTTATTTGAGGGTAAGGGTTTTTGGTTTCCTTTGCTTTGTTAACTGCAGCCGAAAACTGCAGTCTGATAAGCTGACGAGTTCGGTTTTGGTTCTGCTTTAGGCCTTATTCGAGGTCCACGTCTGTACGTCTGCTTCCGGCTTGCTAAGCTTTGTGTGAAAATTCTTTTGTCAAGTGCTGGTATGACGAGATTTGGAAACCTGGCATACGGAAATGCCCAGAAATAAACTCTGCCGCAGGAATAACTCGTCTTGACAGAATCCGCGTAAGTCTAGTAATGGTATCTTCAGAATATAAAAGGCAGGTTTACGCTCAATCTGCTCTAGAATCCATCCGTGCAAGATGCCTGCTGGGGTTTTGCTCTACAACAGTAGCATATACAACAGAGCAATGAGAAAGCTTCACTGCCTCATCGTCTATGTATAATATAACAACAATTTTATTATTCCAACGCTATCTTTCTCAGCATGAAGGTTATATAAGAGCTCTGATGCTTTGGAAGTTGTTCAGTGAGAGTTTTCTGATATCAACGACGTTGCTGAATTGAAAGGAAAATAAGAAGGATCAATTGGCATTGAAGGGAGACATTATAACCACTTGAAAAGATCCTATAACCAATGCAGGTATAGTTTGAATCAGAAAACTGCATCCCTTCCTAAATGTCTGATACCTCTCTAAGTCTACATTCCATGAGACTAAACCAAATGAATCGTGACAGCCACAAACGCCGAAGTTAGTCTAGTTGCTTCCATACAAGACATTTGATAATTAGTCTCAAATCAGGTCTAATTTTCTTACTTGTTCATAGAGTTTTGCGTTTCAATGACACTGCAAAGAACGAACAGACACTTGGCACCATGAAAAATCAATATGTATTTACCGCAGGCATCTTATTGAGCACATTGCAAAACAGCAGAAATTCTCATCAACGCAAGCAAAACCATTTCCTACAGCTTCTCCCAAAAACACTTCGATTCTGCACACAAATCGCAAAGTGACGATCTGCCATGACGCTTACGCACCACTCCCCTCTCCCTCTCCTCTCTCTCTCCCTCCCTCTCTCTCTCTCTCTCTCTCTCTCTCTCTTTGAATTAAGTGCGCCCACTTGGATTTGCCACGTTTTAATCTGCCATCTGTCAATGTTTAATGGCCATTTTGAAACATATCTATTTTAGGCCTTGCCTCGCAATACTATGTGAGCTCCTCTTATTTTTAGCACCCTGCGCACGCGTCAAGGTGGGCCAGGCAGGGAGGTTTCTTTTTTTTTAAACTGCTTGCCCTGGTGCCACGTGTTGGGCACCGGGGTTTATCGGCTCCTCTTATTTTTAAGTTCGGCCAATGGAGTTTGTAAGAAAGTCAACGCTAAAGGCTAATATGTGTTATGTGTTGAGTTCGGCCAATGGAGTTTGTAAGAAAGTCAACGCTAAAGGCTAATATTTGGTGAAGGTTTAAAATTTTTAAGGCTTAAATTTTAATTGAGGGCTGTAAAATTGAAGCTTGGAACTGCTCTGATGGATGTTGCAGATTTCTCAGCCATTCATGCTATAAAAAATGAACCCTAGAGCTGTGCCAATGCTATTGGCTGTTGTTTTGCATGGATTTTCACTCTCGGCTTTCACGCACCTGCAAACTTTTGGCCTTGCCTTGCAAAGGCAATACTATGTGGTGAGGTTGGTCAATGGAGTTGGGTGAAAAGTCAATATTAAAGATATGTTGGTGGTGGGGAGCCCAAACTTTAAAGGAATAGACTTTTCTTAAGGGCCAAATTAGCATGCATGTGTTCTCAAGCGCG
The DNA here is from genome assembly GCA_029204225.1 of Diphasiastrum complanatum. NCBI lineage: Eukaryota > Viridiplantae > Streptophyta > Lycopodiopsida > Lycopodiales > Lycopodiaceae > Diphasiastrum > Diphasiastrum complanatum. Next base: position 36,129,639 of record CM055096.1, on the reverse strand, counting down.
AAATGTTAGGAGGGCATGAACAATCTGACTACAAAGGAATTTGCTTTCTTATGCATGGCTATTGTGCCGAAATAGCATTTGCTTTTTTATGCATGGCTGTTTTGCTAAAGAACCATTATTATTTTGTTTTATTATGCATGGGTGCTAGTGATCACTCCACTCTACCCGTGATAGCTCTAATTTCGTTGCTGGTAATCTGCTCGTGATTGTCGTTGGTGATCTTCGCTCCTTCGCTGCAGGCGGCTTGCATGCTGTGGTAAAGCGATTGTGATGAGGTTTGTTGCTTCAATTCTAGTGGAGTGTTGCTTCGAATTTTATGCATAGCTATTGTGCCGAAATAGGATTTGCTTTTCTATGCATGGCTATTTTGCTAAAGAACCAATGTTATTTTGCTTTATTATGCATGGGTGCTAGTGATCGCTCCATTCGTACTAGTGATCGCTCCATCTGTACCTGTGATAGCTCCAATTTGGTTGCTGGTGATCTGCTAGTGATTTTTGCTGGTGATCTTCGCTCCTTCGCTGCAGGTGGCTTGCATTCTGTGGTAAAGTGATTGTGATGAGGTTTGTTGCTTCAATTCTAGTGGAATGTTTCAGGCTGGGTGATGCTTGAGTTGATATCAGCGTTACTTTTGTTGCTTTAGTTGGTAGTGGTGGATAAACTTATGGTTGTTGATGGGAAAATCTGTAAAGCACTTGTATTTGGGCTAAGTTACTTCAATGATCCTATTGCAACGCTTTAAGTTGGATAAAGCTTTTGATATCAGCTATAAGCTTGTAGTGCTTTAGTTGATAGTCGTGGCTAGCGTTCTTGCTGCTGGTGGGAAGCTTACTGTTGTATAGCAATTGTTTTTTGCCTTGTTGCTTCAACTCTATTGCAATGCTTTTTAAGGTAAGATAGTGCTTATGATATCAACTACAAGGGGTTGTAGTGGTCAACTTTAAACAATTGAAAGTGTTCTTTTCCTAGACGAGAAGGCCTGATATCAGCCTTGGTGATGATGCATACAACTGCCGATTTTGTTAGTGTTAAAAAGTTGTGTTGCTTCAATTCTCATATCAAATGATGCCTTAGGTGTTAGTCAGGGATTGTAATGGCTTAGGGCTGAACGTTGGTAGAATGTTGTGTTGGGTCCTCTGCTTTAATAGGCTATGGGAGTCTTTACTTAAAGAGATATAAAGTTTTTTGGACGTTGAATTAGACTACGTAAGATATGTGTGGGTGTGTTACTTCAAGACTGGATATGAGTCTCCTTGTCTTGAATTTCAGAGTGAGCTCGTAACATGGGGTATAGTATAGAAGAATTTTATGCTACCATTGGCTAGCTATTTTTGAATGAAGGATACATATCCAAATGTAAATTGGGATCTGAGTTACATGAGCGTAATTTTATGACTAGTGGTTGTCATGGCAGAAAATAGTATTTTGCATGTACGCTTGTAATATGGTGCAAGCACATAAACTTTTTGGTGATTCTAATTATATGGAATATAGCAAATATGGTTACGAACTGAAATTAATGAATGTCAAAATTTAAAATGAAATTGCAAACATGTATATGAGAGTTTTCATATGTAAATTGCTCTTTTCTCCATGCTATGCAATTGAATTTGTGAGCGAATGTATGGCGATTGGAATTTGAATTTATCACGTTGTACATAAGAGATTTTTTATATTTTGATTTTGTAAAATGTGCATGATCTTGACTAGCTTGTATTGTATTATTAAAAGTGGATATTAAGTTTTGTAATTTTTGAATATATTAGCCTGTCAACGAGAGAGAGAGAGAGAGAGAGAGAGAGAGAGAGAGAGAAGAGAGAGAGAGAGAGAGAGAGAGAGAGAGAGAGAGAGAGAGAGAGAGAGAGAGAGCTCTACTAGTAAAAATACTCTTTCGGACTTGCGTTTGTTTTTATTTTTTCTAAACTCAATTATAATTTTGCGATTGTTTGTTGTTTTGCAGGACATAGAGACAATGTCTTCCATATTGGATGAAGAAATGGTCGAATTTTCAGATATGCGTCCTGAAGATTACTTTATTGATGGTTTGTGATCGTTAAAATTGCAAATATTGAGAAACTGAGATTTTGATAAAGTGAGAAACTGAGATTCTGAAAACTAGAAATAATATACAAGAAACCCAAAAAGTCAAAGGAACTAAATCAAAACCAAAATATAGAATTCAGTAAACAAAAAAATCTTAGCCAAACAACATTGCTTATGTCTCATCAGTACCGAAACATAAGTTGCTAATTGGATTTCGAAAAAATCCAGATTCTCTTGGGTAGACCCAATGTTGAAAGCTGGGTTTCATTGGAAATCAAGAGTAATCACCATACAATGAGAGGAAACTCGAGTTTCTCCTGAGGCTCCAAAAAGTTTCTATCTTCTCACTATGGAGAATGGGAATACATAGTAAAACACACTTCCTTTGCTAAGTTAGGTGAAAATCCAGCATGTAATAAGGAAGTAGACTCCACTAAGATTTGCCAATTCTTTGACAATTTCTCACATCTTTTAAGTTGCTTTATAAATTTTAAAGCTAATCTTAAAACTAGACTTTTTACAACTAGTAAAGATCTACTCATCACAATTTTTACTTCACCTGATCTTGACAAAATTAGTTTGAGTTTTGTTTTTAGAAAGCCTATAGTTTATGAATGCTCTTTCTCCTTGTGCGATATTTTTTTTTGGAATTATCCAGTTGTTGCTTGGAAATATGTTAACACTATAGGACAAAAAGCCTTTAATTATATTGATATTGGTCGGAATCTTTCATATTAGAAAAAAATGTCTATTCTTAATAGCCCTTGTTCTTGTGGTGACTCCTTTTTTTTTCGCAGTTTTGTGAATCTTCTTCAAGTCATATTGTTACTACAATACATCAATCTTTCATCATTTTTGAAACAATCCTTTTCTGAAGGCACTAAATTCCGTCCACCTCTTTATTCAAAGAAGAAAAAATTTACTAAAATAGTTGATGTTGAAGATGTGTGTTCCTGGTTGCACTTTCTCTTGGATAATTTGCATATTTCTCTAGGTGATTTCTTTTTCAAACAAACGATAGGTATTTCCATGGGTACTAATTTGTTGTTCAGCTTAACTAACTTTTATTTTTTCTCTTATGAATTTGAAATTATACAAAGATTAGTTTCTTGTGGTACTTGTCCATCTTATTGCATAAATTAACTCATGTTAGAAGATATATTGATGACTTATTGTTCCCGATCTTCGTGATTTTGGTAGCTTTCTATATAAAGACCCTAACGTTTTTGGTAGAGGAATCTATCCTAAAGACTCGTGAACTTAATTGTACAACTAGTGCTGATAAGTGCAGATTTTAGACCTTTCTATAAGCTAGGCTAAGTCAGGTTTATTGGTTAATATTGTTGACAAAAGGTTGCAGCCAAAATGCAATAACTTGAACATAATTCGCATGCCTCATATTTTTCTGATATTTCAGATTATGTTAAAAATGGAGAGGTCTCTTCTCGATTCTACATGTTTTCTTATCTTTGTACTAGTAGAGATGCTTTTGTTGACTAATTAAGCAATCTAAGCATTTTGTTACTCCATAAGGATTACTTATTTAAGAAAATCATGAGAAAAGTTTGAACTATTTTAGACTATTGGTTTTATCTTTGGTATTTCATCTTTGGTATGTTTAAGATGATTAATAATAGAGTCCAGAAAAGAGGGGAGCTAAGGAGTCGGCTTTGTTTCTAGTATTTTGTATTTTGTTTTTGTCTCAGTAATTTGTCTACATATTATGGCACTATGTAAACATGTCTACAGGCCGTACTACAGCCTTATTTCCACACGTGTGGAGCAATGCTTTGATTGTCTCTACTTGTTTCCTATCAAGCTACTAAACTAGATCTTGTTTTCTGATGACTAGTTTCTGATAGATTGTTTAACAAGCATACAATCACCTGTGGATCATTCAAAGATCCATTTATGGTCCTTAGTATTGTACTTCTCACATGGTATCAGAGCCAAGTACAAGGCCATTGATCAGTGTCTGAATCTAATCCAGTTTTAGCAGGTTTTGGTGCAAAAAACTAGTATTTAAAGGTCGAGCTGGTATCCAAGTTTTGGTGAGAGAATTTGATCCCAAACTTTTTCAGGATCAAAATGCGTACTGTTCACACATGTGGGCATCTCTGAACCAGCATTTAATAATGCATATTCGTTGGATCATATAAAATTCATCTGGTGTCAGTTTGATGTAATTTTGGTGCAAATTCTAGGATAAAGCTACCAAGATCACTTGCCATTGATTAGTTTTGAATTTGTTTCATGAGAACTAATTAATCTAGGCTAATTTCATACCTTCTTAAAGTGGAAACTAGGTCTTGAAAGTACATCAAAGTGAATGAGAGAGATAGAGTCAGTTTTTGTCCAAGAATAGCCAAGATTGGCAAGATTTGCTTGAGAGTAGTTTTCATCTCATCTTATCTTCATTCCAGCTTTGTGAGGGAGTGATAGAACTGTGATTACAAATCCATCTGTTGGAATAGAAGTCAACATTTGAGTGAAACACTGCAAGTTAGAAACCTTGTGAGTTCAGGTTCAAACAAATCTATATCTTGGGTGTAGAATCTTGCTAGTAAGATGGATCAGTGGGAGCCTACGTTCTAGAAGCTAGTGAGAGGGTAAATTCTACCAATTATGCTATTTGAAAAGTGAGAATGAGTCACTAATGGTGCTCCAGGATCTTTGAGTTTCTAATAGATGATGAAGATGAACCTCTAGGTGCACAGGAATTAGTGAGATACAAGAAGAGGTCTAGGCTTGCACTTCACTGTATTAAGATGAATGTAAGCAATGATATTTTAAGGAAAGTATCATCATGTAAGAGTGCTAAAGAGGCTTGGGAAGCAATGATCTTTTAAGGGAAGTATCATCATGTAAGAGTGCTAAAGAGGCTTGGGAATCTTTAAAATCTACTTATGAGTCTAGTAACACTTCGAGGGTTCTCATGCTTAGGAATCAGATTCTACAAAGCATGAAGAGAGTGATGAGAGTGCACAGGATTATGTGCTAAGAATCAAGTCTCTCAATAGGGAGTTAGCTTCCATTGGAGAGAAGATTCAAGATAGTGCTTGTTCAGATTGTCCTCAATGGTCTAGGGAGTGGCTTTACAAATTTGGTCCAAAGCTTTGCAATCCAAGACACTTTGCCTACTATAGAAAAGCTACACAGTGTATTAGTGGTTGAAGAGTGTAGGATGATGCATAGCAATGCAAGAATGAATGCTATTTCTCTGCAGGATGGTGATGAGAAAGCTAATTTCTCATTCAAAAAAGGCAAGAGAAGACCAATGGCAAGAAGAAGCACTTCAAGGAGACCAAGGAGGAGGATGAGGCTTCAAGCTCAAAGGGCAAGATCAAAGACAAGTCCAAGTACAAATGTTTTTTCTGTGGAAAGAAAGGACATTTTGCATCAGAATGTCTCAAGAAGAAAAAGGCACAAAGAGCAACCAAAGTGACATTGCACATCAGGAGGAAGAGGAGGATGAAGAGTCATCCTTGATGGTTTTCCAACAAACCACCATCATCCAAGAGCAACACCAATGATTCTTGGTGGATTGATAGTGGGGCAAGTTCTCACATGACATATCAAAAGGACATATTCTCCACCTTACTTTCTTACAATGACTTACATAGATCAATCTATACTGCAAGTAGTCAAGAATGTAAGATAAGTGGAGTGGGAACAATTTCCTTGTATGTGGGATCATCCAAAAGGATGAATCTAGATAATGTTCTTTATGTTCCTAAGTTAACCAGGAATTTGCTTAGTGTTGGCCAGTTAATGGATAATGGCCTAGATGTACAATTTAAGCATGGAGTTTGTTCCATCCTTAGAAATGATGAATGTATAGCCAAAGGCTTTAAGCAAGGTAGATTGTTTAAGCTTGATGCTAATATTGCAGTGGAGAGTGTTAACTTGGCAAAGGTGGAGCTATCAAAGGTGGAACTGTGGCACAAAAGGTTGGGCCACCCCAACTACAAAGCCATGGAATCTATGGCTACAAAGGAGCTTGCAGTTGGACTCCCCAAGCATTGTCAAAGTGTGGGAAGAGATGTGAAGCATGCAGCCTCTCAAAGGCTCACAAACTACCCTTCTCAAGATCTACATCAAGATCAAATTCTCCTCTTGAACTCATCCATTCGGATGTTCAAAGTTTTTCACATGAGTCTAATGGTGGTGCCAAGTACTATGTAATCTTCATTGATGACTATTCTAGATTTTGTTGGATGTACCTCTTGTCTAGCAAATCAATAATGTTTGATTCTTTTGTAAAGTTCAAGACTTTGGTAGAAAATCAACTAGTACCAAGATTAAGGTATTAAGGAGTGATAATGGAGGTGAATATATCTCCAATAAGTTGATTGACTTTTGTAGTTCTAATGGCATAAAGAGGGAGTTGTCATGTCCATACACCCCTCAACAAAAAGGAGTGAGTGAGAGAAGAAATAGATCTCTTTGTGAGTGTGCTAAGGCCTTAAGGCTAGATGCTTCTCTATCCAAACCATTTTGGGATGAAGCAATAACTTGTGCTAA